>OZ024921.1:41065273-41408654 GCA_964017225.1 Netelia inedita
GCTACCTGCCGTCGGTTCTGGCAAAGCCCCTGAATATCCACCCAGGGTCCTATTTCTTATTCAGTCTCTCTCTCTCTCTCTCTCTCTCTCTCTTTCTCTTTCTCTTGCTCTCGTTCGCTCGCTTTGCCATCTTTCCTTTTTGCTCTCGAGCTCTCCGTCTCGGTCGCGTTCATTCTTCAAAAATCTCTGCCGGCTCACTCGTCGTCGTCGTCGTCGTCTTTTTTTTCTTTTTCATCCCCCTCTTTTCTTCGTCTTTCGCTCTAGCGCACTCGTGATCTTTCTCTCATCCTCTCTCTGCCTTTCTCCCTCGCACACGGCCATTTATATTCCATCTCACTCGGCCGTTCCTCCGGCCACTAAATAATTGCGAGCTCCCGCGGTAGCAGGAGCCAACGTTACTTTTTCTTCTTCCTGTCCCTCGGTCGAGACTCCCTCTTTCTCTCTGTCTCTCTCCTTCTCTCTATCTCTCTTCTTCGCGACAAAGGGCTGTTTGAACAACCCTTTTGTGCTCGCGTCTCGAGCCCTTCTGCTTTTGCCACGAACTTCTACCCCCTTAACTCTCTCTCTCTCTCTCTCTCTCTCTCGTTCTCTCTATTCCCTCCATTCTTCTCCATTCTTTCACGCCATTTTTTTTTATTCATTTTTTTTATATTTTTGCCGGTGCCTCTCCGGAGTTCATCACCGCGTGATTCTCGTTGGCTCTCTTCGTTCATTCGGACCCAACGGGCCACCCAGGCCTTGCGCCAACTCACACTCTAATATATTTATACACATACATATGTATATATGTATAATACGTAACGCCATACCGAGGGGGCACGTGTCCGAGGACTCGTTCGTCGTACGAGTCGGGAGCAGACCTGCCGACTATTATAACACGGCGGGCTCTTTCTCTATTTCACCGTCTATGCGGCTCAACCTTTGTGTCCCGACTACCTCGTCGTATTTACAAGCCCTGCACCATTCAGCATCTGTCGTGCCCTTCGTACGCGCCGAACCCTTGCGAAGTCTCTCGACCAAAAAAATAGTTGTGTCTTTTGCCATCTTCTCCATTTCTCTTTCCTGCAACTTTATCATTCCATTTCTCACCCCCGTTTCTCATTGGTCACTAGAATTTTTTATTTTTTTTTAAATTCTCAAACTGTCGATTAAAAAAAAGGAAACAATATTTTTTATTTTTATTTTCATAAAATTGATTTCTCGTTACGTTCTCGTGTCCGTTCTCGCCAACGACGCGCGACGTTTTGTGAATAACGTACGTGGGTGGATATCGCGAACGTGTTTTGTTATTTCGAGGCGGGAAGCGTCTTTTTCAGACACACACGAGGCCCTTTTCAAAGCCTCTTTAGCGTTGCACCCTCTCGTCCCATCGCTCTTCCCCCTGCGCTTTTTTCTTTCATTCGCACCCTCCTTCGTCTCCCTTTGGTCGTTGCTGTCCTGCCAGAGCCCTCGATCCACGGAGGGAAACGATTCGTGCGACACCTTGATGCACAATGTGCCTCTCGTTCCTGTGGTCGTGCGCCGGCGCCATGTTATATATGCATGCCCGAGAGCTCTGTGGGATGAACGTTCTGTCGTCGACTACCTCAGCTTTATACATATAATGTTCGTGGATCGTTCGACGAAGCAACGGTATATAGGACGAAACTTGTCGAACGAGCGAGCGAGAGACGAGTGGTTTGTAGGGTCGGTGGAAGGGGGCGGGAAGGGGGGGGGGGTGAACGGTCCAAGGCATTCTCCTATCCTCATCGTCAGAAGTTGTTTTATCGCTGATAAGCGAGAGAGACGGTAGCTCTAGGGTGTCGTAAGCGCGCCCCTAACAACGGAGCTACCCACCCTTCGTCTCTCTCTCTCTCATCCCCCTTTCGTATAAAACCCTTGTTTGATTTTCGGATTACACACGTACGTTACATTTACATATATAGATGTATTTATGGTTGTATTTGCATATATAAATATTTTTCTTGAACGTTAAGTTGCTTTTTGTCGTCGAGTCATCCGCACTCCTCTATCGTGCATTAACAACGAGAGAGAGAAATTTTTGCAGCTCGTCCGACCGACAAAAAATTTTTTTTCAATGTAATGTTTTCATTTCATGCCATTTCTCTTTACGTTACAATTTTTTTCAAAATATTCACAATTCTCTAATAACAAGACTAAATAATAATAATAATAATAATTGTAAATAAAGAGCGAGAAATTATCGTAAAATAAAGATTAACAATTTATTTCTCGTACGAGCAATTATTACTTTCTGGAATTTGTTTTTCTTAAACTCTGATAATCACTACGTTGGTCAATTATTTTTTTAATTATTTGTCATTACGCCTCCTCCCCCCCCCCCCATACTTATATATATCTATCCTACATAAACGAGACGACGATAAGTTCGAGAATAAACGAGACGAGCCTAAGTGCTCGAACGTTGGTGATTTCGCGCGTGACAAGCCACAACGGTTGACCGATAATTGTCCAAAGAGGTAAAATTTCTCGGTGTAGACGTTTATAGGTGAGAGGGATTGGGAGAAGGGGCGGGGTTTAAGGGTCAAATCGTCATCAATTGTCGGTACATTAAACAAACCGGCGACAAGGCTCGTCGTTGCCTCGCCCAGTCGTCGTACTTTCACCACTACGTCTCGCAAGAGACATTTCCTCCTTACCTTTACCACCCATCGAGTATTATTTCCCTTCCGTGCGAGCTTCTTCCTCCTCGTGTGTACCTCATCCTCCTTCTCCCTTCGCCGGCGAACCTTGCCCATTATCGTTGTTATTATTATCGCGAATGAGATACGGAACATAGGACGAATGGGAAGAGAAGACAGGTGGGGGTAGTTCGTGGCTAAGGGGTGTGGGGTTGAAAAAGGACCAGAGTGAGAAAGAGACCCTTGTCACACGAACGAGCCGAGCTCCTCTCTAGCTTGCTCCGGCAAACAATACCGGAAGTGGTGCTTTACTGCCCCACGGGAGTACGGATCACGAAGCACGAACATTGCCACGGCCAGACACCGTGTCTGGCTTCCGGTTATCTTGCGAACACAACACCATTCAACCCCGCCGGCACGAGAGACATTGTCAGCCGGTGGACGTATAATCGTGCGCTCACGTACATTCATATACGCGAATGTATATATGTATTTATGTTTGTGTGTGCGTGTATATATATTTTCGTGGATATCACACGTGAAAACTACCCCTCGCGACACCACGACTCAACCACGAACGAATTACTAAAGTTTCGTCCCGGTCGAACGCATTACCTTCGAACGGTCGCGGGCGAATTTCGTCTTGAGTTTCGATATTTTATTTCGTCTTTTCGTTGAGCTCGATTTAACGATAATTGGAATCGATCGATCGTTGAACATTAATTAAGAAAATATACAAATTACAATTTTTTTCTGGCAAGCGGCAGTTTGATTTTTACATTAGAAATTTTTTTTTTTTTTTTATAAAAACGAAATTGGATTTTTGTTTTCATTTATCGCCTCGATTAAATCAAGAATTTTCTTACGGTAGAACGCGTCGCACGATCCAGCAATCTCGAACATACCAGACCCCCTTACCCCATCGTCGCTGGTTCGTTGTGCAATAATGGCCGTCGAAAGTCTAGGGTCTCTATGCCGCATTTCCCGGGAGAATATATTCTCTCTCCTCCAGTTATACCCTAGGGTGCTAGTTACTTGGCTGTATCATCGCGTGTGTACCAGATAATACGTATAAATATATATATATATATATATATATATATAGAATGAGGGTAAGGAGTTCACGGAACTTTGTGAAGTTTGTCGGCGAGTCGTGAGCTGAGTAAGGGGGTGAGAGAAGGCGGAGGGATTGACTAGTTTTACCTAATTATCGTCGCTACGGAGAGCGAGCAACCCCTTTCTACTCTGCGAAGATGTCCACGCAGCATCTGTATCTTGTCTATACGTATATAATGGCAATGGAGATAACGAGGCAGAGAGAGATAGGTAGTGCCGAGTGTAGGATGAAACGATGAACGTTAACTGTGTAGATATAGCTTATACGTAGACACGAAGAAAAGCCCACCCCCCTTGGCGTCTGGCGTCGATCAAAGTTATCGGATTGCCTAGCGGAGCTGGAAGAACTCTCGCAGGGTATGAATTAAGTATGACATACAGTATCCTCTTTCTCTCTCCCTCTCTCTCTCTCTCCGTCCTTTCTTTCACTCTCTCTCTTTCTTTCTCTCTTTCTTTCACTCGATACTTATAAGGCGATATTTTCTACCCTTGGATTTCGATCAATACACCCTCGTGCCACGCGATCTACTTTATTTCTTTCAACCCCCTCTCGTACACTCTCTATACGGCTGCACTCGTTGACCCGTGATAAGGGTCAAAACCACGTGGACGTCGAGAGAAAGATAAAGGAGCGTGGAACCTCATTAGCGAACGTCTCGTATTTTTTTTTCTTTTAATTTTGTACCTTATTCTTTTGTTTATTTCACTTTTTCGATCGAATCGTTACGACTTGTCCAATAAAATATACCTGTGAACAAAACTGTTGCGTAAATTGAAATTTTTATCAAAATTTTATTATTATCGGAAAATGTTACTTATTATTATTATTTTTTTTCGTAAGAAAATAACGAAAAATAGCGTCGGGACGCTCGCAGAAAGATTACGACTTCCTCGAGTCTTCTTTACCCGCGGCCATCGTGCGATCCACCTCCAACTCCCTTCTTGACATCTCGCGAAGAATCGCCTCTCTATTCTTCCCGGTCTACGTCGTAGTAATTCTCCCTCGTCCGCGCCCTTCCAGCCCCCCCCCCCCCCACCTACCTCACTCGCGAACTTCGACCCGCACGAAGCTGCGGGCTTAAGTCTAGCGCGTACAGCGCCCTCTGCCGCAAGCACGGCTTATTCGCGTGAGCGCGCACTCTTACCCTCCCCGGGACTTTTGGTTTTTTCTTTTTTCTTTTTTTTTATATACTATACGTGTATATAGTTACACGTAGACGTGTATAACGTTATACATATAGTTGGTTGGATATGTACGAGCTACGGCTGAACCTCGTACGAAAGTCGTAAAGAGTAAAGTATTAGCTCTCGGTTTTCACGGATTTTCGTAAAGGCCGCCAAGCCGCGAAGTTCTCTCTTGGCTTGGAGAAACTCTGCTCTTTCTCTCTCTATGCACCCTCACCCCCACGCACACTCGTACCTTGCAAACTCTCTGCTCTTTCGCACTCTTTCATCTCACCCTTCATCTTCTCTCTCTCTCTCTCTCTCTCTCTCTCTCTCTCTCTCTCTCTCTCTCTCTCTCTCTCTCTCTCTCTCTCTCTCTCTGGGGGAGCAAGTGATGAGAATGATGAATTGTGAGGTTATATGCGAATTGCGAGCTTAGTGGCTCTTTACTAAATTAAGGTTTAATTGTTAGGTTTAGAACTATTATGATTTAATATTGTACTTCACTTCTATTTTGTATTTTGTATTATTTTATTTTGATTGTGTTACAACTAATTCAAATGTAACTGAATTTTTGCCCCAAAGTACTACTAGGGCATAATAAATTTATCTATCTATCTATCTATCTATCTCTCTCTCTCTTTCTCTCTCTCTTCCTTCTCGCTGCAGTTTTGACCGTAGTTCGTTGCTCGATCTACGATGTCTTTTTACGAGATTAAACTCTCTCTCTCTCTCTCTCTCTCAGTTGTAGATTTGCAAACCGTCGGGGTGGAGAAAACGGAAAATCCTACCCATGAAAAGTTAATGAAAATGTATAACCTCGGGGTATCCGGGAGATATACTAGAATATTTTATCTACTTGGTATTATACGAGCTTTTTTGTAGACACGTGTATTTCTAGTTTTTTTTAAGATATTTTTTGTCTCTTTCTATTTTTGGTTTGAACAGAATTATAATCGAGTTACAAATGTTAGAGAGTATATGTAAAAGAAGAAAATTGTTTTAATTAGGAGAAACACACACTCGAGGCAGAGACTTTCTATGAAGATTAAAAATTCAGATTTTTCATTTCATTTGAAGCAAATTTATTCGATCGATTAAATATTTTGCAATAAATCTCGCGTAAAATCGTCGCGATTACTCTTAAATTTTGGTCGAACAGTGGATGGGGTGGGAGGGTGACGCGACGCTGGCCGGACGTGAAGAGTTAGTCAAAACAAGCCTGCGCGATATTTTGAAGTGGATATAAAACCTATCCTCATGGGATTCCAGTTTCCGGCAGAGTTTATGGTATTCTCCATAATCATGACGCTTTTGGTTTAATTCATGCAACCGTTTACGCCATTTTTTTGCTAACGCAAGAAAAGCAGCACAGCTTCCACGTCTGAATCGCTGCACATTTTCTTTCGTAATACTGGAAAAATCGCGCCGAGTGCGACGACTCGGTCGACGCGATGCTGGCGGGTTCATCACGCCCGGAGTGTGACATTCACCCCGCGACGCCGTTCCGCCAGCGTCGCGTCACCTTCTCGCCCCATCCGCTATTTGACCAAAGCTTTACGAAATTGATTTTAATTGCTATCGAATAACCATCTCTTAATCAATGCCAACGGTCTAATTGCCTCCTGGTTCGCACTAATCTCGAACAAAAAATGGAATTCCTTTAAAAAAAAGAATGAAAACAAAAATTGAGAAATAACATAAAATCGTCACTCATAAATTAACATGCGTTGAATGTATAACCGCAGGTGGAAAAAAGGAACATAAGCTTGATAAATGTGGTAATGAGAGTGCGAACGAAGTAACTTCCGTCGAAAAAAAAAAAAAAAAAAAAAAACTTTTTCATTTCTTTTTTTTTCTCCTCACCCTCTCTCTCTCTCTCTCTCTCTCTCTCTCTCTCTCTTGCTCGTTCCTCCAGCGTCCTTTCACCTTTTATATTTATTACACTGTATTCGTGAAATAAAGCATATGCGCTCGAATACCGCGGCGAAGTAGCAGCCCCGCGTTCGAGGCCTCTCTCGCTCCGTTATAAATTGCAGTCGCTTTACATGATCGCACAATTTATGGCTAATTCGTAATCATTAGAGTCACGCGAGCCCGTTATGGGGCACACAGGGATCGCATGTTGACTTCTCTTCGCTCGAGGGGGCGCCTCTCACCCCCTCCCTCTTCTCTTCCCATTCCTTCCTACCTACGTCCAATCCCCTACCCCCTCCCTCTACCCTCCTGCCACCCCCCCTCCACTCGTTTCAAAAGCAGCGCTACGTGCTCGCGAGTTGATAGTCGGTGGCGTCAGATCGCACGGCTGCAATGCTCTTGGGCACGATCGCTAAAGAGTGAGAGAGAGAGGGAGAGAAAGGCGGAAATGCGTTTGTTCGTGTATTGTGGGCAACAACAACATATATATATGAAGAGAGAGAGAGAGAGAGAGAGAGAGAAGGTGGAAACACCGACGCGCTGCTGTATTTCATCGGATTAACATTAGCCCCGACGAGAAAGCATCGCGTTTGCGTTTCAATTACCGTTCTCTCTCTCTCTCTCTAGTGCCAAAGCCTCTAAGTACACATCGCGTTATAGTTCGCATATGAAAACACCCGTGGTTGAAATCTCTATAATTTCATTCCCTTTATTTTTTCACGTAGTTGAGTCAATCTTTTTTCATCCATTCCATTAAGCTCTCGTGTCTTCAATCAAATTTCTTATTTATTTTTGCTCCTAGTAGACACATGGATGACTATGATTTATTATTAATTTACGTTGATCGTGTTACACATTGTTTTTTTGTCTTTCTTATTCGGGGAAATAAAATTCGCGAATTCGAATTATATTGAAAAAAAAATGAGTATGAAAAAAAGCTCATGTACGGTCCTGGCACAAGTGTGTCGATAGACCTCCGTGCGAAGGTACATAAGCATCTCTCTCTCTCTCTCTCTCTCTCTCGAGAGAGAGAGAGAGAGAGGCGAGAGCGTGCCCGCAAAGACTTTTATCGTCCGACCGTGCTATTTCCGCTCGATACACGATAGCCCCGACGTCTGGCACGGCTAGAAGGCAGACGCGAGGGACCGATGAAAGACGTGCTGCACCCGGGGGCACTTCGTGCCTGCCACCTCTCTCTCTCCCTCTTATAACAATATATGTTTTTTTCTTACTCTTCTGGCTATGGTTATTTCGTCGTTCTCACTGCCAACAACACGATTGTTACGTATAATAAAAAAATAAATAAATACAAATTATACACTGAGATCGTTTGTATAATTTCGATCCAACTGTAACACTCGGCGATCGGGTGTCCGGGCGTTTTTTATCGTTGTAATTTTTAGTCCGATCGGTCGATAGATTTTTTATCATTTTTGATTCGCGACGATCGACGGATAATTTACCGAAAAAGCACGTTCGCTTTTTTTGTACGCGATACGCGTCTAGTCGATCGTGGCTGGTTGCCAAGAGAGTATCAACGTGATCAGAAAAATTCCAAAGCCGGTAGGGGGAGAAACTCTTCGATGGTGTCGAAAAGGGCGAAAGTGAGGGGCGAGAGAGAAATCGCGAGTTGCTGACACGCCTTGCATCGCAATGCTCGCGTCTCGTGTCAACGAAACCGATTTCGCATTACACCCTAGTCAAGTTCTCCCCGTCGCGTACCACGTGCTCGTATGTATTTTTGCCTAGGTTTACCGTCCTGCGTCTACATGTGGATTATAAAAATTACACACATATATATATATATAGAGAGAGAGAGAAAGAGAAGATAATTATTATAATTTGTAAACTTCTCAGTTTTGAAAAAGTTAGAAATATTCGTTTTCAACTCAAAATCAATCTCGACGTTTACAAATTCATTTATTTGACACAAGCCTATTCCAATCCGTATCAAAACAACAAATAAAATAAAAATACATCATGAAACTTTCCCTCGACAATTTCTCGCTCGTCCCGTACAACGATGATACAAATCTCAGAGTTTTCCAATTCAAGCGAAACAGTCTCTGTCCTGAACTGTCGAAGCGGCGCGAAGCGAGCGAGACGAAAGAAAAAAACTAAAAAAAAAATAAGAGAAAAAGAGAATTCCACTCGATCCTCCCGATCTTCGCTCCGTCTCGACCTCACCAAGAATCTCACTAGCGCATTCTTCTCTTTGTACTTTTCACGATCTCTCTCCAACTTTCTTTCTCTTGGATTCTCGTCGTAACTGTCGTCGTCGTCGTCGTCGTCGTCGTCGGTGACACTTGACACGAGCCCGCAGACCCGTGGAAATGTGCCCTCGCATTTATCAGCTCGTATATACACGACGAGTCGAGAGGGAATGGCGTATCTGATGCCAGCGTGATGCCTAAGGGGTGCGGATAAAGGGGATGAGGAAAGTGAGGTATGGGAAGGGTGGGTGGGAGGGGAGGACGTACGGAGAAACGTTGGAGGGATTCGAAGGAGGATTTTCCTGACCGGATTCACGAGAGCGATAGTACTGTACTGCTGGGCCGTTAGATAAGAGAAATCGACCTCGTCTACTTCCTTCTTTTCTTTCTTTCGCTCTCTCCCACCCTCTCCCTCTCGCACTTCCTTTCTCTCGACTTTTTCTCCCGTGTGACATCGTGATACCGGAGATAACGTTACACGCGAAGAATAAAGAATGAAAGGGCGAGAAACGGAAAATGTTAGATCTACCGATCCGCATCATTTCCTTACGACTAACCTTTCACGGGGTATTCCACGCTTTTGGCTATCAGTCGGTATCTTCGAGAATGCTCGTGGCTCTTTCGCGATACACGAATTCGGTAGGATTCTTATCACGAACTTTCGTCTCTCGTTGCTCAAGGATGAAAAAACGAAATGGTGGGAAAAATTGCAAATTTATTTACGATAAAAAAGAATTTGATATTTTTTGTTTGTTTGTTTTTGTTTGATTTTTGTTTTGTTTCGTTCTAATAAGCTTATGGAACGATACACGTGTAGGGGGTAGTTGATCCGTGTATAAAGAATATTGTATCTAGGTGATAGAGGAGGGTAGAGGATTTTCTCGATGAAGTATGACCGACATTAGGACGGAGGTGGATATCGTCCCATGGGCGCATCACCGGGACATATTCCGGTCTCGTGGCTTTTCGTGCCTGAAATATTCATGAGAGAGCGGGGTAGTTCTCTCATCCCCTTTCCCTCCGTGAGCCAATACCCTGCAGACAAAATCAGTCGAATCAACGTGTTCGAGGGTATAAAAAAAAGAGAATCCTCGAATCCCGTGATATTTTGGGCGATACGCGTTCGCGATACTCTTTTTTTTTCGTCGTTAACTCGAAAGCCCGAGAGGGATGATGTACAAAAAAAATAATGGGAATAAAAAGAAAAATAATAATGAACAATAATAACAGACGTAAATGAATGTTATTATTTTTCACGGCTATATTTAAGGGTTAATATAGTTAAGGGTTGAAGGACTCGTCTGTCTCTCCCGTGATTTTTTCAGAGAGTAAACATGTCTTTTTGCTGATGAGTCGTAACTCGTCAGTGCGAGCGAGTCCTCGAGCTTGAAGTTTCCTCGTTTTCTGCCACGATGACTTTGCACGATGAGTAACGTCGAAGCGACCAACCGCGAGAATAAAAGCAAAAATTTATATATAAGAAATAAAATCAACGCAAATAAACAATTTTTACAACTCCCCGAGTAGAAATATTGTCAGGCTGTTCTGATATTTGACCCGGGCCTGGTCATGCTGTGGTACGGAGGCATTACTTAAGGTATACCGTACTTTACCTGATCCGGCTAGTGTCAAGTGATAATCAAGCAACTGGAAGTACTTTCCTCCAGTTGCTTGATCCAGCCAGCGTCAGGCGGTAGTCAAGCAACTGGAATTACGGCTGACTTAAATTTGCCTGATGTGGCCAGCGTCAGACGGTAGTCAAGCAACTGGACGAGCCACTTGCACTTCGAAAACGGGATCCGTAAATTGTCCGGCACTGAGCAACCGATCGCCTTAAAATTTGGATGGTACGTAGAGAATTATGGCACAAAGTATATAAATATCTTATTTTTCCAAAATTTTGGAAATTTTTTTGCAGATTCAGTTACCACCGGAAAATTTGTTCCGGTGGTAAAGCTTTGATTTTTTAACTTGATCAAGCCTTGATGTTTTACCCTGATCAATCCTTGATGTTTTGCCCTGATCAATCCCTGATGTTTTACCCTGATCAGGCCGAAGTCAGGAAAAATGTCACAAAAACGTCCAGGGCTTGATCAAGAGATCAAGACTCTTGATCTAGCCCATTTTGTAGCCGGACCAGGATTTCTACTCGGGTCAAGCTCCAAGACTCGATTTTTTTCTGCTCGGTTCGCAAGGCTATAAAGAAACAGCTCGTTGTTCCACGATGGATTCATTGCGCCTGCCGAATGTTAATTGATAAATGCCTGTCGGTGCAATCTGAAAATATGCGTAAAATTGTCTTGTCGTTGCCGTTACGTAGCGTTCCCGTTACGCGAAGGTCCGTATCGTATAGTGTGAATCACCCTTAAATTCTAAACGTGATGATCATCGAGTAAGGAAGGGCCCACGCACTGTCGTTCGTGGTCGCGCATAAATGCTGACTCTCGGTGCTTAAACCCAAACCAACGTATACAAGAAATTTTACATACACACATATATACATATAGTTTACGTTTTCTACAATACGGTGCGTGTAATATATGTGATAGTCCGGAAGATACACGGCACGAATGGGACAATCTCTCGCAGCCTTCTGCTATATCATTCTCCTACTTGCATATATATATACGTGTGGTGAGTTTACATGCAAATTCGCACATTTATACGACCACACGTAGGTGTCGGAATACCACTTGGGATTTTGTGTACGCTTATGTGTGCACACGGATATATATATTCCCCTCTCGTATATATATCAATCGCACATCTACATATATAGGACGACGTTTGTACGTGCTCGTTGAATATATCCACAGGATTTGGATGGTATAGATACACCTCTTCTCTGACCGGAAGGACTGATGTGCTCACCCTTCTTCCCCCTCTCTCACACTCTAACACACACACACACACACACAGTCTCTCTATGCTTGCAATATTCAAAACACGTAAATACATTTCCCGTGGAAATTCTATCTATCTGTACTTGTATAATTTATATATACACTTCTATATATTTTTCTCAGTTCTCCTCAGTCGCGTCACGATTTTCGTGAAAAATGTAAGTATGGATTTACTGGCATCCATCGGGCAGGAAATCGAGATAAATTACTTATTTCATATCGTTATTGGGGTGTGTGTGTGTTTTTTTTTGTTATCGGGCGATAGATAACGAGAGTTTTCCTTTTTTTTTTGCGTAAACTCCGCGGAGGGATGAAAAAGCGTACGGAGGGGTTGTTTTGTTTATCGAGGAAATTCAAAAGCTGGATTACGCGACGATTCTTGGTCGAATTGTTCTCTTGTTCACGATGCGTAGATAACTTTGGTACCCTCAATTTTGATACAGGCTGTTCGAGTGAGACCCCCCCCCCCCCTCTCAATAGATTTGTTGGGTTTAGTTCGGTACGTGAAGTCAAGCGGAGATATGGCTGACCAATTAGATACCACCCCCCATTCTCTTCCTCCATTTCTATCATCGTCCCTGGGGGGGGGGGGGGGAACTACCGTACAGAGAGCGTTTCGCTCACTCCGACGACGCGCATCACAACTCACAACCCTCCATTTTCGCCCCTCACCCCCACCTTCTAACTCCCCAACTATCATCAAGCTTTGCCATCCCATCGCACTTGTGCTTCGATATCGATTAGAGAAGCTTCGTGGATATATAAACGCGCGTCTCCTTATCTCGCGTAAAATTTTCTCGAGACAAGAAACGTTATCACAAAAAAGAAAGGAAAAAAACGAACAAGTACTTTATATATTTTCAAACGATAAATTACGAATAAAAATTATATGCCTTTTTTGCCGTAGTGACTTCGTGAAAAAAACGTAAGTTCACGAGTATAAATTTATGGTGATTTCTATTTTAATGATGTAATCACAAACGATTTGATCGCGAATTATTCGCGAATCGATTTATATAATTGAGAGGATGAAGGGGGGGAGAGAGGCGGGAGAATTCGAATCTATATATATATGGCTTCATCCCTATACGGGAAGGGTGTAAGTGATTATTTTAATGAGCAGGAATATAGCGGAGCTCGGTCGACAAATCGATTATCCGGAGTAACGCGTCAAAATTAATAACCGGCTCGTCGGTTAATCCTCCCTCCTTTTTCCTCTCCTCGATTCTCTCTCTCTCTCTCAATATATATATATATATAAGCCCATTTCCGGGCATTTCACTCTCGTTCATTCGTTTTGCCTCGACACCAACGAATAGTCCCGTCGCCTTCAATCCCCGCCGGCTGGTGGTGCATCGTAAACGAATAATCGCGGAAGCTCCCATCCCTCCCCATCCTCAACCTCCACCTTTCTAGAAGCTCCGGCCGCCTCTCGTTAACGATGAAATTACACCGCGAATTGCAGCCACGCTCGCGAGTTTCATCAAACCATCCGCCTCGAAACTGGAGAATGTCAACGTTGGATGCAACGACTGTAGGCTTTACCCTTTGTTGCATTTATCCCCCCCCCCCCCCCCCCCCCCCCCCCCCCCCGATAACCTTGCAATGGCTACGAACCCATAAATATCCGGAAACGTCATCGCTCGAGCATAACGAAACGAAGAAAAATCATTTACGATCAAATAATTGCAACGTGTAAAAAAATTCGTATAACGACGATAATTTATTATTTATTTTTATTTACTGGCGAAAAGTACAAAAAAAAGATATTGTCTAATTGACGAATAATGTAAGAGCTCGTCGGATATTTTTCGCGAATGGGAGAAACAAATCTCGTATACGCCGAGGGGAAAGAAAAATTCGAAAAATCAACAACCTGTGGAAGAGCGAGGAGAATATTCGCTGGCGCATGCGCCCTCCGCCAACAAGCTGGCGTTGTCCTCTGCGTCTCGCGGCGTAAAAGCTTCCCTCGTAATAATACCGCGCACGGACAAACGTCGAGCTTCGCTTTCCATTCAGAGCGTTAATTATTCTATTTGCTTAACAATTCATAGCCATGCCATAACGATGAAGAAATGCCGGAACTCTCGTATATATAGAACAATATTGACTCGCTCGCGCTCGTAAGAGCCACTCGTGTCCAGTTTTTGCCAGTGATGTATAACTATTGTATTCTCTCTATCTCTCTCCCTTTCTCTCTCTCTCTCTCTCTCTCTCTCGCGCGCGTATTACGTTCGTTATCATTTTATTCTACTCGGTTTCCCTTAATGTACATTGCACCAGATAGCGAAGAGGATAATGAGCACTAGACATTCATACGACGTATAGAGGAGGTTTATATTACTTCTAGTCCTTTGTTATATATATATATATATATATATATATATATATATATATACATATTTATGTATGTATTCGGTACACGCGATAAAAGGAAATGTAGAGAGAGCGGAGACGAGACGAGAAAAGCTTTCGAGAGGGTGAAACGAGTCGATGAAAGGAAGGGCGAGAGAGAGAGAGAGGGAATGATATCACCAACCTAAATGAACTGTCGGGAGCAGATAAACCGGTCGGGTAATTACTTTTGCCGAGACTCGATTAATATCTCGATCCTCTCACGGATATACCAGGAAAGACGAACCCTTCCCGTTTCTCTCTCTCCCTGATATTCGCACTACACCGTTTATTGACGTTCTTGTAACGGTCCTGTGTGTGTGTGTGTGTGTGTGTCTGTGAGTGTAAGGGAGGGACGCGAACGAACGCCACCACCCTTAGCCACACATTCCGTTTTCTCGTTATCCTTGATCCGCGCATCACCGATCCTTTCCACCTGGGAATCGTTCTCCACGCTTCCCGGACCAATCGACGAACGACCGACCAACCCCTCTTACCTCGAAGAATATATTTTTCTTCTTTTCTTCGTTTTGAGAGAACCCAAGTGGCGAGGAGGGTGGAAATGATGGACAATAGGAAAATTCGCAAATATTTTACGAACCGATTGGGGAATGGGACAGAGGACGATAGCTTTTTTAAAATTTGATTTCTTTTTTTGTTTTATTGAAAAATTGGATTAAAAATCTTGTTCTGATTTCAATCGGATTTTATTTTTGAACAGTTGATCCGTATTAGCCCATTTGTCATAGTAAATTCGTCTTCAACCCCTCTTACCTCGAAGAATATATTTTTCTCCTTTTCTTCGTTTTGAGAGAACCCAAGTGGCGAGGAGGGAGGAAATGATGGACAATAGGAAAATTCGCAAATATTTTACGGACCAATTGGAAGATGGGACAGAGGACGATAGCTTTTTTTAAATTTGATTTCTTTTTTTGTTTTATTGAAAAATTGGATTAAAAATCTTGTTCTGATTTCAATCGGATTTTATTTTTGAACAGTTGATCCGTATTACGCCATTTATCATAGTAAATTCTTTCTCTCGACGCGGACGCGTCAACGTGCGTTTTCTTCAACATCCTTGCCACGTTCGCGTCTCCTCCTCGGACTTCTCACGTCTCCGTACAGCATTATTCGAATATTCCAGTTCCGATAACGTCCAATCCGACCGAAGTGGTTCCCATTCTCCTCGCAATAATCCAACCTCTCCACCTACTCGTTCCTTCGTCATTTCTCCACCCTTGTTCGCTACCCTCGCGCTCTCGTAGCTCCGACAAGGCGGAGCTTTTTCCAACCCTCGCGAGAGCGAGAGACGCCCCGGAGTGAAACTCCGTGAGGATCTTATCTCTCCCGCGTACCGAAACGACCGACGTGGGCCCGGTCGATGGTCTCGCGCTGGAAACGACTTCCTCCCTTCCACACTTTACCCCTCGTCGAGCAAAGAGACTCGAATATAACGAAAAAAGAAAGAAAATTAGATAAAGAAAATTGTCATTTTGTCACGAAAACGTGCCAAAGACGATCTCGAGATTATTTCTCGACAATTTCAATTAATATCGCAAATGGGAAAATGTATCTTCTCGTTTTCTCGCGTCTAGTATATGAAAACCCTCTTCGTTTTTTCTCTATCCGGCGTAAGAGTAAAATTCTCCGGTGGACGAGAGGGAGAGAAAGAGCGAGAGAAACAAATGTGCATATATAAGCGACGAGTTTGGTGGTGGATATAACGTAGCGAACGTGAGTCGCCAGCGTTTGTTTCCCAACAGGCAATTGGCGTCGTTTGACATGCTTGGCACCAATTGGCACTCGTTGACCTCGCCTTACCGCGTTGTCATGACTCCGAGAGTCATCGGCTTTACCATAGCTTGTTAAACTTGCCCCCTTGGCCTCATCGCCCTCCTTAATCGTGTCACGTACACACGTTCGTAAAAACGGACCCACATGTACGGAGAAGAAACGATAGATACGATATATACAGTCGCGTTGTTAAGTGGTACTGTCACTGGCGCCCGAGCAGTGATTAGCCGCGAGCTCGAATGCACACGTTTCTCGATAAAAATACACTTTAGCGACGGAGACACAAGACTGACGATAACTGTAAGTAAAAGATTTTCCTGTACTGCCAATCACTGTGCTCGTTATTTTATTATACAGTCGAATCTCTCATAATTTTCACGATATTAAATATTGAACGATTAATTCACGTTTGAGAAAAGTAGATAAAATTTGAAAAAAGATATTGAATAATTTTTTTAAATTCCAACTCGAAAGATCATAATTAATATCGAATTAAGTACATGATAGAGAAATAATAATGATAAACGATGTAACATAATTGAATTTTCTAATTTTTAATAATGATAATTAATCGATCGAGTGATTACAATATATTTTTCTTGAATGTTTTCGTTTTGTTCGTTACGAGAATTTCTACTGTACGTTGTAATAAACGAACGATGCCGCTTCGAGAACGTTTCCGATGTTTTCTTGCTCGCGTACGGGTGCATTCAGCCGCAAGAAAACGGTTCAAAGATTTCTTTGGCATGTGCTGACCGACGAGTGAGGATGCTGAGGGAGGGGCATGAGGCCGAAGGGGAAGAAGTCTTTAGCCATGAGTTCTCTCCTTGCTCTCTTCTTCTCGTCTCCACCTCGTTTCGCTCAACTTCCACGGGATTCGCTAAATTGATTCGGGCCATCGAGCTAAAGGCGCTGTCGTGACCCTCGTTACGGTCGCCGACGCGAGAAATTCTTCGGCACGTCCTTCGCCGCCCACCCACCCTGTCTCACTCGCTCCTCTTCTCTTCTCTCTTTCTCTCCCTCTCTCTCTCTCTCTCTCTCTCTCTCTCGATCTCATTGTACGAGATACAGCTCTTTCTATATAACTGCAGAGGATGCTCCGCTGGTTGTACTCTCCGCGGGCTCAGAGAGCATGCGGCGCGGAGAGCCGATCGATGCGCCACTTTTCTCTCCCGATCTCTTGCCGCGCTCTCTGTCTCTCTACCGCCCACCCCTTCTTCTCAACTCCACCCGCTCGCGTCTCATCGTCGTGCGTCCACTTGAGACTCGACTCCTCTCTTGTTAATTTTCATTGTCGTGCGTCCCGCGAATTGAATCGGGAATAACTTACCGGTCAAGGATTACGTCCCGTCGATTATTTCATCATCTTCATTAGAAAAACAAACAAAGAGTTAAAAATAGAAAACAAAATATTACGTAGATTAATTTATCGACTCAAATGTTTCGCTAATTTGATCATTTCTCATGATTCCTTGGTAATCAAAAGAAATTACATATTTTATGGATGAGTACAATTTTTTGGTGAATATCGTTAACCTTACGATGATAAATTTTGTGTAGGAATAAATGTTGAAACGTGGTTTGTTTAATTTGCCGTTAATCGTCAAGTTTTCTGATTTTTTTTTTGATATAAATATATAAATATCGTATCGTAGAGTCTGTGACGAAAGGAAGGGACCGAGAGGGAAGAGCATACAGCAGAGTGCCCTTGCGACTCTTGCTTACCCAGGAATCGTCGCCTTTGCGCGTTTCGTTTGGATTCGAGAGAGGGTGAATCTCTCTTTCTCTCTCTCTTTCTCGCGTTACCATGGTAACCGGAGCTTTGGAAAGAGGAGCGAGCGTGGAACACCCACCACCGGATCGGTGATACCGAGAAAGGGATGGGAAAGAGGAGGAGAGCCTTTCTCGTTCACCCTCTCTATTTCTCTCTCTCTCTCTCTCTCTCTACATTCCCGACTAACGTTAAAGTCTGGATCGCTGGTGTATGGTTCGTACACTCGTGGCTTCTCGTTTCGACGATCTCGGATTCTCAGCATTTTCTCTCATTCTCGCACTCTCGACCATACAAGCGGATATTTACACATACACACGAAGCATACCTATATATATTCCCCTTTTGACGTTTGATTTCCCAAAGATTCCAGACTGCGGTACCACTCGACGCGCGTATCGAGCGACTGAAACTGCCCAAAATCCACGAGAATTTAACGTACGATATTTAGCAAAAAAAAACAAAATATACAAAATAAATTAAATCATACAAACGTCAATAATATTGTTTATTCACAGAACGAATTGTTGACACTTCTTTTTTTCCTCGTGACATCAACAGTCGGTAAAATCTGAAAAACTTTCAAGAAATATTCCTGTCCGGTTTGTTATAATTGTATATATTTATGTAGCAATTTCGATGCACACGTTTGATTATTACTATAGAGCGCTTTTCCGATTCTCGCGGATTTTCGCACTCTAGCCACGCGGAAGGGAGATAGAGGAGAAGAGAAAGAGAGAGAGAGAAAGATAGAGTGAGTCGATGGCCTCGGGATACGACTTCGTGGAAGCGTCGAGTTTACATCAAAGGCCGAGTATAAATCAATTACCGACGACAAAGTGGCCGAGAGGAGGAGAGAGGCTTGATGTGGGAGGCCGCTGGTGTGCGCGCCGAAGCGCGAACTCTACATCGTGCTATATCTGATACGTATTAGGAATCGTATATATATATATATATATATATATATATATGTGAGTGTGTGTGGGTGTGTATATGTATATACATGGATAGCTCTCTATGTTTCAAGCATACATCCAACTACGCGTCTACACGTCTCGTATATATCTATATTGGCGCGTATTAGTGTCGTACGCGAGAGTTGCAAGAGTTTCGCGTTAGCCCTGGCGTGTCACGCGCAAACTCGATTATCGACAGGCTCCGCTATGTCGATGGCACATTGACTGCCTCGGAAAAGCATCGTGCCACGCATAGCGACACGCCTTCATAATCCAACTTCGATCCTCTGCTTTTCCTCTGTGTCTCGCGCTCTTCTCGTCATTAAAAATCGAACTTTTTTTTTGTAGATTTTCGTAAATGCCCGTTTTACCTCTGTAATTTAAAAAAAATATATATTTTGAGATAAAGAATGGAATCTTTTTCCGATTTGAATGATTGGTTATCGTGAAACGGGGTTTATATTGACATTTTTTATATTGAAAATTGCGGGATGATCACGAATTCGTAGGTAGTTTTCTCTCGCAGGAGAAACGATAGGTGAAAAATCGAAAAAACGTGAAAATTTACCGTTTTTTCGAGTTTACGCCCATTACTATCCAATTATCGTAATTATAACTATCATTTTCGTGATTTGCGACAAATTTCCCATCGACTGAGACTATTTTGCAAGAATTTTTGAGCAAAAAAAATTTATATCCCACTTTCTCGCTCTACACACGAAATCTTCAACTTTTTTCGCTCTGATTTTATCAATGACGAGAATTATTTCGTTTCGGTCATCGCCTCGTTTAATTCGTCAGCTGGTCGCAATTCTCGCTAAGCTCGAGAGGTTTTCTTTTCTCGCGCGCGATCGCGAATGGGATACGCCGCGAAACGAAATATCGCGATGTTTAACGTTGCGTATGCGTGCGTGTGTAATGCCAAAGTTTTATCGATCTACCCCGTGGGGGTTAAGTGATACCGTGACACACGAGTCTCGACCACTCGCTCTTTTCTCACTCTCTCCCTCTCCCCCCCCCCCCCCCCTCTCCGGCTCTGACCCAACTACCGTACATTTCGCATACGGGCATTAAGACAAATGTGCACTTTGCACTCGGTCTCCCCGTGGCCATCAGCTGTGCGCCGAGTTTACAATGGATATACATGTGTATATATATATATTTGTGTGTATATACGTATATATAAATACATCGTCTCGACGATAAAATAGTCCGAGTTACGGGGAATCGCCACGTTATAGCACGAGGAGTAACTCGCCGTTTTGTCGAAGCGCGCATATATCTTCTCGGAAGAGTAATTCTCCCTCGCTAATTTTACCAGTACCGATATTTTAATTGATTTCTTTCCTTTTATTTTTCTTCTTTTCATTCGCGAATTTATGACTCTCCGTGTCCCGCGAATTTATCAAGCGGTAATTGACACTTCTTTCTTTTTTTACATTGGAATATATTTTTATCACGAAAATCATTTTTGTTATTTCGTACCCGAGGCTCGAGGACATTTTCACTCGGACGAATTTATCAAAATATTTTTTATACTTGTACATACAAATTTCTCTACACCCCCCCCCCCCCTTTTTTTAATTGATATAAATTCTGTTTTCATGAAAATGGGATTTAACGATTCGGACAAATGTTATTTTTTTGGGGGGTTGTTTTTTTCATTCGCGATGCGAGATGCTTCGCGTATTAATTCGCGAATTTACGAGAGTCAGATAGATCGCGTTCCGGCTCGATGTTCGATGCGTCTGCCTGTCCGTCTGTTGTGACAGATGCCAGCAATGTGCTCCGGCCACGAAATATATACACGCCTCGGTGGCGTCTCTATATTTAACCTCGACCCTCGTACCACACATCGCACATAGCGTATCAACATGCGCATATATATATATATATATATATATATAACGAATCTTGCTATCGCTCGGTACACGCGTGTCAAATGAATATGCAACTTCCGGTTCGAGGCTTTTGTGATTATACGAGGCAAAAGTCACCCCCACGGACGTTAGGGTGCCTAAACAAATCGTGTCCCCGATCTATAATCAAAATGTTCGATCTCTCGTCACGAGGCCACAAAAATATTGTTCCCTCGATAAAATCATTTATCTAACGTCAATATTTATCTTTCTGTTTCAGGTATGTGAAACGAATTTTTTTCCAGTCACGAGTAAAATCGTGTTCGACTTACAACGGGAGAAGGCTCGTGAGTTATCTGAAATTTTGTTGTTTTTCTTTTTCGTTTATTCGATCACTTTTTTTTTCTTCGAATAATTTATAAAGGGAAAAAAGAACGAACGTCGCTACGGCACTTGATGGATTTCAAGAATATTCGTGACGTTTTTTTTAATACTGTTATCACAAGTGTTTCGCTGTTTTTGTGACGCGCGTGTAACGCAACGCGACCTCAAACGAGACGCGAGAGCGTAAAATGACGTGCCACGTCCGTCACGCGCCACGAAAATTTGTCGAACCGATTGATTAATCGAAATTTCTCGACGCTCTCGACGATGAAGCGAGCGTTTTGCGCGTTGAAAGCTTTTTTTTTTTAGCAGCCAACTTGGCGCGAACGTTGAAACGACGTAATTTGACGTTTCTACGAAATATTGGGAAAACATTACACGTATACGCGGGTAGGGGTGGGTACAAGGCTGACATTTCGATTAAAATGAAAATCGTTCGAAATCATTTTTCCCCATAATCGATAATAAAATAATTACGATCGCAGCTTTTTCGAACTAATTATTTTCCATACAAAGAAAAATAAAAAAAGGTCGAAAGCTAGAATATTTTTCGAATCGTATTTTAGATATACATTATTTGGAATGTTTTTTTTTTTACTTTGATACGATCGTTGTCCATTTTTGGTTTGTATAACCAAATGTGAAACGAGAGAGAATTTGATTCGGGAATTTCCGTACACCGATACGAGTTTCGTGTTTCGTCAATATCAGTCGTAGGTACAGGAAATGAGAGAGAGAGAGAGAGAGAGAGAATCGAGTGATTCTCTCAAGGGTTACGTAGCATGGCGGTGTACAGAAGGGTGGTGTAAAGGGTGGGCAGGAGGTACCGAGGGTGTGCTCCCTCACTCGCACCATCGCCCTGGTAATCGCGGTTAATTAACGAGCGTACGGTAACGAGGCTGCCGATTGCTATGCTCTCTATCCTGCTGCTTTGCGCTGTCGCCCATCGACCCGTCGACTCGGATTATTCCGGGCGTACCTCCCCAGTTTCCGGTTCACCGGTCACGTTAGCGTTTGTCATCATCCCTCTCCCCATTCGACTCGAAACCGTCTCTCTTAATATCATTTTTTTTCTTTCCATCGTCTCAAAATTTTTACACGTGCCGACTTGTACCCTTTCCCCTTCGTTTCAATCGATTCGAATCACGACGATTCGTCGATCTGAAATAACACTATTTAATCGAAAAAAAATTCTCGTTTTAAAAAAAAAACAGATCTAAATTTTTGGGTAATTTACAATTTTTCGTAGTCGCGAATGTATTTTTGGATGAAAAAAATATGCAAACATATTTTCCTCTAGAAAAAGTCTTCGAATAAAAATTTTCTTTGTTTTTGTTATTTCATCCCTTAGCATCGTCTATCAAGTTTTCCAACGAACTGTTGAGGGCACCGAGGGTAACCTCCCTCGCCTTCTCGCTTTTCTCTCGTGGTGAAGGAGCGAGAGGGGGTTGAACGTGCCTCTCGACGAGAGTTGGAAAAGTTTTGCCGTCAGACACGGCTCGTCGGCGTTATCGATCCCTTCGCCTTCAGCCCTCGAAAGTACAGCTCACCCTCGACTTGGCTCACTCCATCGTTCGAGTCTCTCCCTTCCTAGTCGTAGTCGTCGTCGTCGTCGTCGTCGTCGTCGACGACGACGATGTGGCGACGTCGACCGCTCATTCGACTTTGTTATATTGTTATCTGCCTGAATCCACTTTCGCCCTCTAGACCTTTTATTTCTTATTTTCCTTATTTCTCTCTCTATTTCTCTTTCCTCTCTTTTCTCACAATTTACGATTTTCCTCCAACCTGCTGTAATCGACCATAATAAAGTTTTTTTTTCAATTACAAAACGACTCAACGATTCGATATTCGAATTAAAAAAAAGATGACTGAGATAAGAGAAATCATAAATTCAGCTGGTCGACACTCGATAACAATTTGACACAATTCTTTCCAATCGTTCGATGAACGTCTCGTTTGTCAATTTGTCTCAATTCTCGTCGACGCGCACGCGATATATGACAATGACCTGGATTGTCTTTATCAACCCCCCCCCCCCCTCTTCCTCTCTCTCTCTCTCTTGGGGTGTCTCTAGTTAATATAATTTACAGGGTTACACTCATAGTGCGTCGAAACAGACGAGGATCACCCTGAATATTTGACCAGCTTATACGTGCATCCCTGAGACGGTTTCAGCGTTTAACGTTAATCCCCTATGGAGACCGTTAGAGATAGTTTAGTAGTATCGGCTTATAGATATAAATTACAATCGATTATTGACCATAATTACGATACGAATAATTCACCCTTTGATTCTTTCATCGTCAACTTTTCACCCTTGTCGACAAATTATTAATTGAACGTTTCAACGCTTGAAAATTAACTAACACAAATTCATCAATTATATCGTGTTAAAAATCGCCAATTAACGGATTTTTATTCGAGATCATTTTTTGATTCTTCTCAACGAAGCAAAATTTTTCGTTTATCCAGATTCAGAAGGAAATCTATTTTCTCGTTTTTTTTCGCAGTCACAAAGTTCCAGGGGTGAATATGAAATCTTGTCGAGTTTTTCTTACGTATATTCGACCTTTTGCGAGTTCCTGGCCCGTAGGCAGAGATTGGAGGGGTGGAGAGGGACCAAAGGGCCAAGAGTCCCTAGAGACCTCGACTTTGCGAGACTCCTCGTCGAAAAAGAAAGAGCGTTGGACTATATATATTTAAAAAGGAAATTGAAGGTTGTCGAGAAACACATTGCCCTCTACTTTACTCTCGAACGTCTCTTCGGCATCCTCGAAACATGAACCAATGTCGCGAAGTATAGCAAGTGGGAGGGAGGGGGTTGAGGGAGGAGGGGGGGGGGGGGGGGTTGACACGTCGAGTACAACGACGAGGCGTGTTACGTCGTTTATATATTTTCTACGCGGTACGAAAAGTTATGCTCGCACACAAAAGTGGCATACCTACCCCGTTATGTGTCTCGTAACGGGGAGAAATTTCCGAGAAGTTTTCCGTAACCTGGCGAGAGAGGGAGGACGCGAAGAAGAAAAAAAGCGTGCGAATTTGAATAAAACAGATGGCGCGAGGCTGTAAAATATTTTCATCTCGAAAATGTCGTACGTTTTATTTGTTATTTGAAAAAAAAATTGTTCAACAACGAACGATCGTCGTGCGTAAATCGATCAATGTTCGATACGATTGGATTATTTTTATTTAAATTCATTCTGAAAACGTAAAGCCCGTTCGAAGATGTAATTAGAATTTTTTTTTTCTTGTCGAATCTGAGCGAAAATGTAGACGGTTGGTATTACCGAGGGAAACGCTCGCGTTCGAGTTACTTCCGGCAGGAACTCGTTGTCCGTATGAGAACGAAACTCTGCCTCTCCTTTTTTTCGAATCTCTTTCTCTCTCTCTCTCTTTCTCAGAAGGCAAAACTTTGGTAATGAAGGCGTCGTCGTTGAAGTGTTTACTCGGTGGATTTGCGGAGAGAGTCGAGCGTAGCAGAGGGAAGAGGATATAGAAATGCGACTGCGAAAGTAGATATATACCTTTATAGACGTACCTACATATATATACATAGTAAAAAGTCCACGTCTCGTTGTCGGTCTCAGAGATTTTTCACGCGGAGCCGCGAATCCCCGAGGGCTTTATTCGCGACCGGCCGACCGGATAAAATACCGTGACGACGAAGACGAGGGTCGCCCTCAAGGCTTGAACGAGGAACGAGAAGGGTGTGTACCAAACGAATAATAAACAGTCGTATCACGAGTTCGCTCAAACTTTTCCACCAGAATCTTCGCGTTTGATTTTTTTTCTTCCTTCTCTCATTTCCTTTTCTCGTTTATATTTATCATTCTCTCCTCCTTTCTCTCGTCTCTTGGCACACGAGACGACCATGTGAAAATTTCATCTCGAAGAGAAACGATTCGA
This sequence comes from Netelia inedita, assembly GCA_964017225.1. NCBI lineage: Eukaryota > Metazoa > Arthropoda > Insecta > Hymenoptera > Ichneumonidae > Netelia > Netelia inedita. The sequence continues at coordinate 41,090,299 of OZ024921.1, forward strand.
TGGAATATTCTCCAAAACGTATGGACCACCTCGACTTTTTTCATTTATTTATTGGTAGAATTTTGTTAAAAATAGAAATAAATTGAAATTATTATTTTTTAATTAAGTTTCTCGCGTTCGAAGATGTTGAAAAAAGCTCGGATGTAAAGAAATATCCGTTAGCTTTAACGAGCGATCTACGACGAAAAAAAAAGCTGTTTCGATAGAAAAGCTTCATGCCTCGAGTCCATAACCAACCTATATCTTCCTCGAACCCGGTAAAATCGTTAAATCTTTAGCCCGAAATCCTCGCTCGTAAAACAGATAGAGAGGAAATGAGGAATCTCATCCGGATCTTTCTCGCGTGGTTGCGAGGCGAGAGTATAACGCGAGATTTACCGGAAAAGCCAAGTTGGCGTTTTTGTGTTCCTCGCACTACGGAAAAGTAGAGCAAAATCAACGCGTTGTTTGCGCATTCGCGCTCGTAAAAAAACCCCTCGAAAGCCTCGACAAAAGCCACCTCCGGGGTTAACAAACGCGAAGTAAAAAATTTCTCCCCTTAACTCATTTATCGTTTATATTTTATATTTTTCTTTCTCTCGTTTATGAGCATTTGCCTCATTATTTCGTTAGCCCCCTTTTTCGAAAGGTCCTTGGGTGGGTTCTGCGAGAGGGGCGTACACTATAAACTCACGAGGCGCGTTATCACTCTCTCCATCGCGATAAAGAAAATTCACCGCTCGACACCTCAGCTCGAAAATTTGTGATAAATCCAAGCAATTTCCATCATTCCCAAAACAACAAAAAAAAAAAAGAAAACAACCCTTAACCCTTCAACCCCTTTTTTATTGTAATTTTCTTCTAATCTTCTCTAATCGTTCTTTATTTATTTATTTATTCTTCCCTAATCAATCAATATTTATTCTTCCTTCAAATTGTGCAACGTATTGCGGAAAATGAACACGTGTGTCTCTCGTAAACAACGGGACCGTATTTTGATACTTGGCACGAACGACGTCGAGGTCAGTTCTCGCGAACGAGTCGATAACCGCGACAAAAGCTCGCCGGGTTGCGCCAATAACGAAGAGTCTCACCTCCGCGAATGTGCATTCTCTGTGTATGAGAGAGAGAGACAGATAGACAGAGAACCGATTCTAGGTTTATACCGTTGCGGCATAAACCGTGAAACACATACTTCCCCCGTTACCTTGTCATTTGCCACCGTGCAATGTAGCGCGTTACGGCTGTATATATTTGCCCGATGGCTATAAAGAGACTATATATATATATTTCAAGCTTGATTGGTGCGTGAGCTCACTATCATAATGGAGGCGAGTTCTCGAAACCTCCTGCACGAGCCTCCCATCTCTCTCTCTCTCTCACTCTCTCGTTGCGTGTTACGAGGCTTCCGATACTAAGTACCCATTACCATACACATACTGTCGGTAATAGACCGGACGATTCTCACTCCCTCTCTCTCACTCACACGCACGCACATAGACAAACGGCAGATTCTATCGTGCGGTAGTTCCACACGCCAGTAACGCGAACCCGTCAATTAATTATACCGTGCAATTCTCCTCTATCTGGAATCGCCATTTGGACTTGTCGTGAATGCGTTAGCATGCCCTAAACGTACATAGAGATATATCGTCGTCGATACAAACGTGGATAGCCGCGCGTTATTGAGAATCGAGGGAACGAGGCGAAACGTAAACTCGTATTTGGAGGGAGGATGATTGAGGTATTATTTCCGAGAATATAGATCCGGTTTGAAATAACATTATTCGCGAGGGGAATATTTATACTCGAAGTGTCGTGTGCGAGAATTACCGTCGGCCTCGTTTCACGAAAGTCTGACCGAACGAATGAATTTATACGTTATTTAGAAAGTCTAGTAACGATTTTACGAGCGATTTTATAATAAACGATGATGAATTATCGATTGAAATGAAAATGGCAATTTTCATTCGAATCGATTTGACGATTTTTTCGAGTTATCGAAAAAGCTCTCACGTCCAAAATTTGCGAAGAAACGACGCATTTCGCTCGACCAAATTTCGATTTGAAGCTTACACTTTATCATCCCCTGGAAATTGTGTGTGTGTGTGTGTGTGTGTATGTAGATCTATGAGTATACCACACGTTCCATCAAGGGTCGCCATGCGCGGTTTCGACCGCAGTCTCCACGGGACAAGCATGCTCACGTGCCGTTCGCTTTCCGGGACCGAGAATTCACAGGCAGACTTTGGATGTATAACAGACACACACACACACACATACATACGTATCTCGTTCATTGGTAACAGAAGTTCACACAAACAATGTAATACACACACACACACACACATAGAGAAGCGAATGTATTGCATTCGTCGATGCATCCTTGTGAACATTCGCGGCTTTACAATCAACTCTCATACTCGCCTGCAGGCATTCTAGTTTCCGACTAAACCACACGCGAATTCAACCCCCTTCCTCTCCCTTTCTCCTACCCTGTTTTGTCCACAAACAGAAATACACAAGTACGCGTACAGTGACAGAAACCCTCGGCGTATCGGGATTGGTGATAGAGACAATCGTGGGTTTCGACGTTTTCCCACGAACACGCCAATATCGATGCCATTCGACACATTTCGATAGAACCAAAGAGAGAGAGAGAGAGAGAGAGAGAGAGAGAGAGAGAGAGAAATCTGCGGTACGATGGACAGAGAGACTTTGCCAAGCCCCTCTCACCACGTGTTGCTGTGAGAGCAGCGGCCATTACGAATCAAAAATCAAGCTGTCCGTGCCATACGGCACAGACAACAACGATCGAACGCGAGATATATATTTACTTTCAATTATTTTTATTGGATCGAATTATTCGATAGAAAAATACGATTAGACAATTATTTGCGACGGTTTTTTTTTCTCTCGTTTTTTTCGTCGAAGCATCGTTTTCATGGGAAGTAATGTTTGTTTAAAATTGTGTTATGTAATGATTTGCAAGTATATAAGATGTATTTGGGAAAATAATTATTCATAAACTCACAATAATGAAAGTGTACGAATTAATTGTTATTATTATTATTTATTATTATTAATATGCAAAAGTCGCATACAATTATTGAGCATACTTGCATCACCCGCATCGTCACCTACCCTTTCTCTCTCTCTCTCTCTCTGTATTTCTCTCGCAATTCGGTTCTCTGTTCAGACCGTACGCGAACGTTCACCGCGCCAATCGCTGCAAAATGTTCATTCGAGCGTGCACGAACCACTCGAAAGTGGTTTTCCGACAGACCGAAATAGCTTTCGCTCTGCCTGCGAAAACCTCTCTCAACGCGCCCGGCCTCCCCTCTCTCCTCTTCTCTCGCTCCACCTCACCGTCCCCTTTCTCGTCACGATAATACGCGTTACCTAATATTCGAAAGCCGAGAGAGCTTTCGCGAAATATAATAGCGAGAAATCATGTCGGATTTTTCATTTGAATATTTAACGAAAAAGGGGGAAAAGCCTTCGGACGCACTTCACGGACTGCCGGAAACCCTTGAATTAAAAAAAAAAGGAACGAATTATAAATAAAATATATTTTTGACTCTCGAAGCCCAATTTGAAAAGAAAAATTACAACTATCATTGCTTAGGATTATTATTGTTGTTATTATTATTATTATTATTATTATTAAATTGTTAATGGTTTTATATCGAGGGTTTTGAAAACATCGGATAAAAATATTATCCACCGTGTTAAATAATCGCCGGGCTCCCTCGGCCCTTTATATTTTTCCATTCGACCGGAACGTTCGTCGGAAAAACCGAGGGAACGTAAAAAACAAAACGTGAACAAAAAAATAAAGAAACAAAAAAAAGATTCGAGGGCGTAAATAAAATGCTACGGCTTTTCAACCCTAGAGCACCGTGGTTCTCTGTGAAACGCGTGTGGTAGGGTTGTGTTTATTCTGCGGGCGCATTCGGCGAGTTTACCACAGCGAAGCCCGATGCGCCCTGGGCGGATCCCCGAGAGCTTTTGCCTGTTGCGAGAGAGTCCAACGTTCGCCACTATAATTGAAATGAAATCGTCGGTGGCTCTCTCGTTTTTTTTCTCTCTCCCCCTCCCCCTTCCTCCCTTCCTCGCCCGTGGGGCGAAAAAAAGCACCGCGCCAGTGATGTCGGCCAGCGGTGTGCGAGTCGAATCGTTTTTAGTGGTCGACGAAAAAAAAGGAGAGCGGGGGTGAGTCAAGGGTGAGGCGAACGCGCAAACGTTTCGTCACCAAATCGACGATAATAAGCCGATGCTCTCTCCCCTCGATGAGAGGTGAAAAACGTTGATTCGATCGATAAAGCTCGTTCGCGTTTATAATCCACCCTCGTCATATTTTTTTCGAGGGTGGAATATTACCCTCCTAGGCGAGTCCCATCCCTCGTCCCCAACCTTCACTCGACCCCGGCCTGTAAATTATCGTTTCGCTAAACGGAGCTTGTGCGAGGCCCGTTCGGCAATGCGACTAATTTTGTCTCACGTCCGATCAATATGGACACGGTAAATTCAATTTTTTTTAATTAAATGAACAAAATTTCATATTCGTCCGATAAAAAAAACCTAATAATACTTTCTCAACTCTTCCGTTTCCACATCAATTATGTATTTTATCACGATACATCGTTAACGATATTCTTGTTATTCATGAATTAAAACAAAACCAATTTATTCGATTGATTTTAACATTTTATTATTATTATTATTATTATTATTATTATTATTATTTTCATTTTTATTATTTTTATTATTATTATTTGTTACCAAACGCTCGAAAATTTTCACAAAATTACCGACCCCTGGTATTTCCGGGCTTTGTTCGACAGGAAACGAATCGGGCATAAATCCACTTAAGCAATTTCCTCTTTCTCGTCCCTTACTCGCGTGTGTATACCCGCGATACGCCACTCGTCCATATTCCCTTCCCCTCGTTCTCCTTGCCTCGGTTTCGAATCACGAGGGCGGAAACGCGTTTATATGCATACGAGAAAGGGCGGGGGGTGGGGGCGATACTGCGGAGGTACGGCGAAAGGACCGAGGCGAAATACAAGCAGCCTGAGAGAAATTCTCGTGCTTGTGCAAAATAGGCGTGTATAAAAAGGGTGGCGGAGGAGGCAACGGGGTTGGGGGGGGGGGGGATGGAGCTTGGAGAGAGCTCTCGTTTTCCAACGCGCGCGAGATCCCCGCGGGAAAAGGGAGCGACAATTAGCGCGGCCCATGCAAATCACCGCTCTAATTCGAAGCTTATTTCCGTGGGCCATTGAGCACGAAACTTCGTGCCGTCACGTTGCGCGAACGAAAAATCTCGAGAGAACGACGATGGAGAAGGGAATAAAAAAATAAAAAAAGATTAAAAAAATAAAGAAAATCCGGAAAATCGACTCAAAGACTCGAACAAAAACATATTCAACGGTGGGGCAAATGATTTTCTACCGTATTAAAAGCACAAATGGCAATGAATTATATCACGAATAATTACGACGATAAAAATTCGCACAATTTAATCGATCGTACAATTATTTTTCAACGGAACAACGTCCGTTTTTTTTTCTTTTTTCCGTTCGACGATCGATAATTCTCAATTATTCTTGGCCATAAAACGATTTCGTTATACTTTCGTGCCCGAGCTCAACCGCATCTTTGCTCCGAGGTGAGGGATTAGTCACTCGACCCTGCGGAGCAATCGATCGTGAATAATTTTACAATTTTGTTTTCTGTTCTTCTTTTTTTCTTTCTCTTCCTTCTTCTTTCCTTCGCATTGTCCCAACCCCTGAACTGACTACCCCTCGATAAAACTCGACGATACAACAGTCGGCAATACGCCGACGATCGTTCGTTCTTCACCGTAATAATCGCGATAATAATAATAAAAAAATGATAACAATAATAATAATAATGCTCGGGGAGAATGTACACGTAGTACAGGACGTGTAGCGTACACGATAAATACGTGGATTTATATATATCGATGGGCGCAGAGGGGATCGAGAAATCGCTCGGCGCGACCGATTACTACTAGCCCCGGAGAGTAGGTGTACGGGCGCGAGCCGATCTGGCGCCTGGACGTGAACACGTTCGACCAAATATATATAAGGTCTGTGCGAGGGTTGTACGTATACTGGACGTTATACGCCTATACATACCTATGTATATATATATATATCGTAACACACAACGATCGAGTGGAGCGAGCGACGGGGCGAAGCGCACCCCGGGGAAATATGCGATGCCTTTATATATATATATATATATAGGACTTTGCTGCTATCCTGACTCGTTCGCTCGCCATGCCGTCCCAAACACGGGTATTTCTACTGGCGCACTCCCCTTGCCACGAGCGTACACTCCCCTCGGTTCTCGGCCATGGAGGGTGGATGAGGAGGAGGTGGAGGAGTTTGAGGGGGTGGTTGGGGGAATGAGAGATAGAAGAAAACGAGCGGCGTGTACACGATGGAAAACGAGGAATATTTTCCGTGACGTTCACATTCGTTATTCGTACACGGTCGATTCCATGGATAATTGAATATATGGCTTTTGTGTCCGTATCGACGCTATCGGCTTAACCGACGCTTCGTTCTTCGATCACGTATTATTCATCCCCTGAGTTGTACAAAAATTTATCGTACAATAGCGAAATTATACGAACGAAAAAAAAAAGAAAACAAATATTTTTTTGTACTTTTTTTGTTACAATTTATGAAACTTCTTTTAACAATTTATTTACGCCGTGAAAATTGTTGCTAGTTTTAAAAATTGTCTTATTAGTCCGCTTCGTTGTGTCTTAACGCTCGATTAAATCGCTGTCGAAGATTTTCATCGTTGCTTACGCTTCGATTAATATTAATTAATACGTCTAATAAATGAAACAATCTCGTTAACTTTATTTGATTCAATGCTCGATTCCTCGACAATTTTATCCCTTTTTCTCTGACGAGAGCGTTACGCCAACGACGCACACGGGTCCCGGTGGAAAACGAGATTTTTTTTGTTTTTCAAAGCGTCGAGAGACGCTCGCGATAGAAACATTGAAACGTCGCGTTGTGCGCGACATGCTCCGGCCGAAGTGTGGAGAAGCGAGGGAGGGGGAGGACAGAAATAAATAATAATAAAAAATAAAAAAAACGTGAGCGAGCGAGTGGTGGAATCGTGTTCTCGTGGCTGTTCCAGGGGGAAAAGGGGAATTTTATAGAGCGCGCTCCTCGCGGAATTAATGAGCGAACGTGTTTTCACGGCGGTCGATGCAACCCCCGTTTTCTCTCTCTCTCTCTATTTCTCTCTGTCGCATTCAATCCCCCCTCCTCCCTTCTTTCTCTCCTGGCAGCGTCGACGTTATATTCTCGCTCTATTTTATCGAACCTCGCGGTACACGAGGGAGAGAGCACAGCGGAGATTTCATTTTACTATTTACCTCGAAATTTATTCGTTCGCTCGTGGAAACGAGCGAGATGGCGAAGTAGGGGGTGGAGGGTTAAAGTAGAGGCGGGAGGGAGGGAGGGGGGGGGGTGGAGGAGGAGGAATCGGCCGATGCACACATCGTTCTCGCAAAGAGATCCCGCACGCGACTGAAGTGCGGGGGAAGGCCGAGGGCGTTGTGTGGGTTTTTGAATTCGCCCGGATGACATATAGCACCGAATTATTTATATATATATATATTGTTCGGGCCTGCGCAATCTCGTTTTTTTTTTCTTTCCTTTGGCTCGCGATTCGTTGAAAGTGCGAGGGAGAGAGAGAGAGAGAGAGAAAGGAGGGACTTGACATCCCGATGCTGAACACGACGGAAAAAGAGTTATTGGTGTTTCCACGAGCACTTTTTTTCTCTTCGCGTCTGACTGTTTTTTTTTTCTTTCTTTTTCTTTTTTTGCCCCGTTAATACCGCTGAATTTCCGCGAGGGAATTCGTTGGACGCGTAGTCAACGTTGTTGTTGTTGTTGTTTTTTTTCTCTAACTGGGAAAAATCATTGCGCAATCCCTCGTTAATTTCAACGAACGAGGGTTTTTTTCTTCTTGTTTTTTGTTTGTTTATATTTATATCGCGTGATAAAAAAAAATTATTAGTCTTTTGTCTAATTATTCAATTATAATATTTCGTAATTTTTTTGTTAATCTCTCTTTACGTATAGTGATTTTCTTCTTTTTCGGCCGGACGAACATCCTCGAAAGACAAAATAGTTTGGAATCGCGTTTCCTCTTTTGCCTACGTCAAAAAAGAAGAAGGAAAAAAAAGAAAAAAGATACGCGCGATCGTTACAAAGATTGAAAATCTCCGACGATTTTTCATCGTTCGACGAGCGAGAGAATTTTACAAAGGGAATATCTATTCCGCGCACCAACGTTCTCGTCCCTCGAGAATTTCGTTCTGTTTTCTTTTTTCTTCTCTTTGACATTTATTTTTTTTGTTCTCTTCGTTTTTTCTTTCCCTTTTGTCGCGACGCGAAAACGAGCTTTTCATATCGCCCGGGACGCGAGAGAGAAAAATATACATATAGAAAGGCCACCGGTGTGGCGAAGGAGAGGGATGGAAGGGGTGGTTATGGCGAAGATCACTACCCGTGCTACGTGGCGACGCGGGATGGCGAAAGGGAGGCGCGGCCAAGAGACCGAACAAAACGTTATTAAATCGTGGATTCCCGTCACGTTTCGCGATCTAACGAATTAATATGGAAATTCCAAAGCGCCTTACGCCAGAACGACCGAACGAACGGCGTCGATGTGAAATCCCTTTGGCAGCGTATATCGCGCTCGCGCTCTCTCACATACACACAGACACACACATATAACTATATATTGTAGTACAGCTCATGACTTTTACAGAGGGTTGACTCTGCCGAGGTCACGTGCATTGGCACGTACGCGAAATAGGATTTTCAAATTTGTTGAACAATTTTTTATCAATCTCGCTTGACGATTTAATGTTATATATGTTTTTTTTATAAGATATTTTATTATAACAATTTTTTTTACAATGTCGCAACACTTTTTTACACTGTCGATCGTACGATTTAATGAATCGATGGATATAAAAAATGACGATAAGAATCCATTATCGCGATTCTTTTTTCACCCCTGAATTTCAACCCTCGAGAAAGGAAAACATATTTTATCGATATGCAAATTCTCTTTATCGTTATTTATTCCTCGAAAACTAATATACGAAAAGCTTTGGATGCATCGGCACACGCCGAACGGGATCGCGATGAGGCTATAAAAAAAATCGAGATAAAAAAAAGATAGGGATCTTTAATATCGCGGCACGGGCTCTTTGGAAAGTGGCTTGCTTTGTAGTTGGTGAGAGGGACGGCGAACGGGTGAGAGGATCCCGAATAGAACTTGGGAAGCGGAAGTCGACACAGAGATATGCGAGCAATATGTATATATAGCGAGATAGAGATAAAGAGAGAGGGAGAGAGAGATCTGTATAGTGTGGCAAAAGCCACTTTGGGCTCTTCGAAAGGATCCGTCAGCATATTGTTGTAACGAGAGGAACCGGAGACAATATATATAGATGAAACTTGAGGGTCGAGGGTGTATAAAGCCTGTTCCTCTCTCTTTGCCTCTCTCTCCCTCTCTCTCTCTCTCTCTCTCTCTCTCTCTCTCTCTCTCTCTCTGGACCCCTGCTCGTATCACTCTCGTCAAAGTGGCTCAACGAATCTTTCGCTATACGAGAGATTGCTCTCGCGCACGCGTGTGCTCTCTTTTTCCGGTCGTCTCGTTCGCCTCCTATGCTTCTCAAACAAACGTGTAGATATAATAATAAAATGCCAGTTTCACCCTTGTGAAAGATATATATATGAACGATAACTGCAGACCGAAGAACGGCCTGACACGCCGAGACTCTCGGGAAATGAATAACCGGGTGCTGGTGCTATAACGACGAATCGATACCTGATTCTCGGGCTACTCGGAGGGTTGTTCGAGGCCGCCACGAGGAGAGAAGGCAGAGAGCGACTACTACTTCTCCACTCTCGTCTCTCTTGCTCTTTCTCCCCCTCTTCTTCTCTCTTTGGTTCTGTGGGGCCGCGTGAAATATATTCGAGGTCACGACAGCGTGAAATACAGGTCGTCCGGACGATTCCGCTCTATTCGACTGCACGGAACTATCGCCCTTACGTACAAGGAAAAATCCAATTTTTCAATTTTTTCTTTCTTCAATAAAAACAATAACAAAAAAAGATCATATCGTTCGCTCTTTCTACCATGAAATAAAAAACACCATCGACAATTTTGATCCTCGTTGTATTCGTTTTCTTTTTGTTATCTCGATAGAAATATGCCACGTTGTCACGAAACAGAACTTTATTCACCGTACGAACGAAAAATCGTTGAATAAAATTGGAAATAAAATTATAGGGTTTAATCCAACTTTTAGCTCGCGATCGTGTTACGGTTCTGCGACAAGAGACAGCGAGATAGCGGGAGAGAGAGAGAAAAAAAATACATTGGCACTCGTATACTCTCGGTACAGCGTTGGCCGTATTCTCCAAATGGCTTTGCTCCAGAGCCCGTGGCGCGAGGGTGGAGTAGGGTGGCTTTTCGTTTCGGAAAACGCGTTCACGGTACGAGATATACATCCGCGTAACACCGGGAGTATCGCGGCGTGGAGAAAATTGGTTACGCTGCTTCACGTCTGCCGCGGCAATTCGGTCGGTTCGCTCGTGTGAGCGGTGGATACATAGGCGTACGCGCCGTTCGGTGGAGTATCAACGGATAAAGTTAGCGGAACAGGGTGATAGAGAGAGAGAGAGAGCAAGAGAGGGTTACCGGGGGTGGTTCGAGCGTGGTAAACGCGCCTATGCCCGAGAGCTCTTTCGCCCTGTACGATCGTACGGCGCTGCCATCGCGAACGGCGTACGGCCGCTATCAACCCCCGAGGCATCCCTATCTACACACACACACACACACACACACACACATACTCATAAATATATATATAGGTATGAAGTAAAATGAAACGTATATTAGAGGTTACGCCGGATCAGGGGTTGAGCCGAGACCGGCGACGGGCTCTCGCGAGAGCTCGACCGGGGGCCACGAGTCGTTTATATGGTGATTCAATGGGGGTGCTTGGCAAAATGTCAAGGGACTCGTAAGGGTGGTTCTCTCATTCCCGATCTCTCTCTCTCTCTCTCTCTCTCACTCTGTTCGGAGTTTCAACTACCCCTAACTCCGTACACACACATATACGCACATATATATGTATATATTGTATATATAAACACTAGTACTGGTATATCCCGAAACCCCAAAACTCACCCCGTAGTCTACGTGACGCTTATTCGTTCGTGAATTTCACGACCAGTTTCCTTCCCGTCTCTCCTACTCTATCTTCGTATATATATATATATTTGTGTGTGTATGCCTTATTCTGTATTACTCGGCTCCTCGTTTCCTGGCCGGTGATGCAAACATTTCCCCAAAGCTATGTAGCTTTATTGTATACGTACGTATATACGTATAAGGGTTAACGGAGGATCAACCCTCCATGGCTGGAAAACCGAGCGTCCAACGTTAGTCCGCTTCAACGTTTAGTACGGATTTCCTGGTAAACAATGTTCGAGAGCGTTTTTTTTTTCTTCTCTCGTTCGCTTCTTTTTTTTTTCTTTATATATTTTGTTTCCCTCGTCGCGTCCACTCGTAGTCGGGGGAGAAAATATAAAGGATAAAAAGTACGAAGTGATCGTGACATAAATTTTGTCGTTAACGACGAAGTTTACGGCCAGATTTGCTCTCGGTGAGCGTACGCGGACAGGCACGGATAGTTACGTCGTTCCGAGCTTTTATTCTGATCGAACAGATGTCGAGTCTGGAGGATAGGAATAATAAAAATAAAAGAAACGCAAAGAAGAAATAAAAAATAATAATGCGAGACTCGTTCTCCTAGCCGCTACGAGGATTTCGAGTGTAAGCCGCTTTCGAAGTTCGATCACGGTGAATCATAATACACATTTCGGGCTGGTATGTACCCCACGGTAATACGACTATCGACGAACAATAAACGGGAGTAGCGCGTGTGGGAGATTTATAAAGAGCTGTGAAATTACTCTTTGACTCTGAATCGAGCACAGGGCGGCGAGGGAACAGAGAGAACAAGGGCGTGACCCATACAACGAAGAGAAAAATCGAATTTTCACTATGCCACGAGCACTTCTCGTCATTGAACTTAACGAATGAAAAATTGACGCGATTTGCGAATTTGGCGTCGGACGAGTTATTTTCTCTCTCTCTCTCTTCCTTTCTCTTTAAACAAATTTTTTTAAATAATTTATTTTAATCGTAATATGGAATAATTTAAAGAAAATATTTTTTTTTCTTTTTCTTTTTCGCGTTTTAGTTCGAAGCAACGAGATACGTTATATTGACAAATTTGAGGGAAATAAAAATGGTGCAGTCGAGCGTTTCTTATTCAATCGCAGGAAATCCGCCACCGCTATTCATATTTTCTGGGCTACCCCCGAACGACATTCGCCTCGAGGGGGTAGCGTGACGTTATCGAGCTCGACTCTCTCTCCCTCTCTTGGTGGCAGCGGCGTAGTTTTCTTTTTTTCTATTATTTTGTATTTATTATTATTTTTTTCTTTTATATGTCTTTTTTTTACAATATATATTTCTACCCTATACGCGAAATATCCTTTGAAACGAGACGCACCCTCGAGTGACGCGAGACGATTCCCGTTAACGTCTCGCACACTCCCCCATTGGAATGTTTTTTTTTATTTTTTTTGGCTCGTCGGGTCTCTCGTTCCATCTTGTCGCTCACGTCGAAATCGACGTTTCGACTAAACGTCGTTTTGACGACTTTATCGAATCACGCGAACGCTGGATTTCGCCCGACGAATTATCCTCACCCCTCTTTTGTTCATTCGCCTCGCGACTTTCCAACCCCCTTTCGACTTTTTTTTTCTTTATCCCTTAACACATTTCATCTCTCTCTCTCTCTCTCTCGTGGCGTTAAACAGAAATATAAAAGAAAGAATATTTCTTTTTGTAATTAAGAATGTTTGTTTTCTTTTTATTCTAAATAAATACAAAGGGGGCGAGAAATCCGAAAATCAAAGATTAATTACAGCGTCCAACGATCCTTCGAGAATATATTGGAGAGACGTCTGGCTTTTAGACACGAACGAAAAACACAAGGAAAAAAACGGTGAAAAAAGCCTTTATTTCGTTTTAACGAAGAGCCAAACTCGCCATCGCGTGTAAGAAGATGAATTCGAAACAATTTTACATCACGATACGCGTCCGTGCCTATATATCGTCTCGCCCTCGCGCGACGTTCCCCATTTCGCTTATTTCACAAAGTATAAGAAAAGATAGACGATCGTTGTCTTCCCTCGATAACGAAACAAGTGCGAGGCGGGGGTGAAAATCGTTTGTCGAGAGAAAAGACCGGAGGGTGAGTTGACTCGATCGTTAGCGAAGATTTAATATCTTTCGCTGTACGGTGTCGCCCACGTCACGATGTACACACACACACACCCACACCCCCCCACACACACACACACATATATATATATATATATATATATATATATATATATATATATATATATATATATACATATATATATATCTGTAAACTTTTTTTCTCGTCTTCCCTGCTATTTTTTTATTTTTCCTATAATACCCGCAGGGGATCGAAACTCGTTCGAAAAGTTTGTCTCCTTTTCTGTTTCCAGTTATAAAATATGTGTTATGTACGCCGTTACATACATTTATATATATATGTATATATATATATAAATTTTTTTTTTCGTATATAAGATATCCGATACGTTTCTCGGGAAGCGGATTTTCTCTCACGTATACTCTCTTTCCTCTCGAACTCTTATTCCATCCTCCCCCGCCCTTAACTGAAGAGCCAAAGCCATTTGCCAAACTTAACGGAGAGCATCCCCTTTCAACCCCCTTCTGGTGTATATATATATATATACACACCAGAAGGGGGTTGAAAGGGGATGTATATGTATATACGACGCAATAGAAAAAGAACCCTGAGGCAGCATCCGTCGTCGAAGTAGAAACGCCTTGGGAATTTCTCTCTTTCTTTTTCCCTCTTACCTCTATCTCTATCTCTAACCTCCTCCTTCTCTCATAATGCTTGCATATTGCCGGAAATTTATGACGCCCCGGATACTCACGGAGGGTGTAAAGTCGTCGTTCTTTTCTTTATTTTTCTTCGGGATTCCCTATCTCGCGCACACATTGCGCAAAATGTGCCCTTTTGTTTCCGGAATATATATCAAGCCAGACTCCTCGTCGATTATCTCCCCCCACCCCTACTTCACATTTCTTCATCCCTTATCGGATATTCTCGAGGATACATCGAAGTTTCATACTCTTGTGTTTTCACGAAAAAGAACAAAAGGCACTTCCTATAGAGTTTAAAAATATTCACTTTTATATCGGAGAAATAGTTTTTTTTAAAGATTTTTTTACTGTTTGTTGCGAAGTATATTTTCTGTTCAACCGCGTTTTTTTTATATAAATTCTCACGAGATTACGGGGAAATCTCGCGAATGTACTTTTCCGTCTCAACCACCCCTGTAAATCCGAGATTGGAAAGTTTCATCCCTCGCGTTTCGCATTATTGTCTTTTTCCCTCGTCCTTCTTTTTTCTTTTCTCCTTTCGCGGTCCTCCCGAGACGCTGAGAGCAAACGTCAAAATCTCCGCAAACAATTCGAGCCTACGTATTTCTCAGATATTAGGGGTGGTTCGAGGGGATGATCGCGTATTTTAAGCGACAAATATCGGTTTTTCCTCATCCTCTTGGTCCTTCATCCCATCGAGATCCGACTCCATGACCGCGCCGTTTTATTATTATTTTTTTTTCGCCAAAATTCGTCGAAATTTTCGAATCTCTCGCGATGCGAACGAGAGAAGCGTGTACGGAAATTTGTTCGAGGGCACTTCCTCTCGACGGTATATGCCGGAAGCTGCGGCAACCTCAGGTTATAACACTTTGGTGTAAAAACAGAGTTAGTGACGTAATCCTTAGAGAGAGAGAGAGAGAGAGAGAGAGAGAAAGAGGGGTTGGGAGGTTTGCGAACGAGAGGGCGGTTTCTCTCGGTCGTCAGTGACGAAGAAGGGTCGAAGGGGGGTAGAAAGGCATTGGGGTACGCTCACAGCGTAAGGTACACACTTAAACACACGGACGGACACATAGAAAATGTGGATATTCAGCTCGTGTCTCTTAGCTCTGTGGTGTTACCATGGTAACAGACTGTAAGCTGCTTAAAATCCACCCCCGACTACCCAACCCCACCTCGTCACCCTTTGAAGGCTCATGCACGACCTACAGGCATCCTCCCCTCGTCGAGCCATGGGGAGTCAACTCTCGCCCCTTTCTCTCTCTCTCTCTCCCCCCCCCCCCTCTCTTGCTTCTCGTATATACGAAACCCTCCGTTGCTTCATCCCTTTTTTTATTTTGCTCGTTCTTTTCATCCACTATGTACACCGAACAACCCTGATGAGCCACACGCACACTACGTGCGTGGCAAGAACTGCTTTTTCTCGAAAAGTGAAAAATTTTCACGTAAATGACACAAGCGCCGCACAACGGAAAGAAAAAAATATATATAATTTCAAATTCTTTTGTTTTGCGAAATTTTAAGGGTGAAAAGGTCCGTGCTGGATATATGCCCTTAGACGGAGATTTTTTTATTTTTCATTATTTTAAACCACGAAATCCTTATTTTTGATTCCATCTCTCTCTCTCTCTCTCTCTCTCTCCCTCCCTCTTCCTCCCTCTTTCGTTCTCTAATTCCTTTCCAGTGTCCGGAGACTCGTTATAATCCTCATACTTTTATCTCTCGTGCCGTAGAGAAAACGAATTAAATCCGCGAAAACCCCGAGAAAAATCCTCTCTCTCCCTCGGAGTGTTTCTTTTTTGTATTTATTTTTATTTTATTTCGCGTACCAAGAGTCAAAAACTTTGCTGTACCACGGAGACGGCAGCGTCTTTCTTAATCCTTTTCCGGTGTTATCTCACCGAGACCGGGGAGAGCTAGGCTGTTTTTTTCTTCGTTTTCTTCTTTTTTCTTCTTCCCCGCTCGGAAAAGGAAGCACATCCTCTTATCCCGCTTTTTTAATTGCACCGAAGATTTGCGAAAGAATTATGTCGCTGTGTGTATCCCGAGAATTCTCTGATATATTATCAGCCTATGAGTTTTTATATTAATATATATAAGAGGGCTGACGAAGGAATAAGTGGTATTAGCAATTTTGCTTCGCTGCCTTCAACGTCCAACCCACCGAGAAAAACAGCCACTTTCGCGGGAGGCAAATTTAATCGCGTTGAAATCGCTTTAACGTCGCGGCTAAGATCCTTATATCGGTGTAAACGTCGTGAAAGTTGTTGATTCGGTGAAAGCAAAAATTACTTTTTATCCTCGAGTCGTAATTATCCTCCCTCAAGACTGAATAATTTATTCGTTTATTAAAATTTTATTTTATTTTTATTCTAGCGTGAAAAATAATTGGCCAAAAAGGATTTTTCATTGTAAAATATATTTCGAGATTGCCGAAGGGGTGAAAATAATAAATAAAATCATGCGAATTCTCAATTTGTCGCGAGTGCAATTTTTCGTTTCACGTAATGGCAAAAATGTGAGCCGCTTGCTTCTATCCGTGTTTACTGGTGGTGTTTTCTTTTTTCTTTTATTTTCTCTCACGACGCTATCTCTTACGGGGTGTCTCTCTCTTTTTTTTCCCGCTTTATTCTCCGTTGGTTTTCCGACGCGTCAACTCATTTATCTCGTAGCGTGTACAAACGCGTATTTTCTATGACGCGAATAGCGAAAAGCAAAACGACAGGAAGAAAAACAAAACAAAAATGAAAGCTTGCGGACGTGGTACACGAAAATGGGGGTTGGTCTCGTCGCGCGCGAGAGGGTTGAAAAGAAAAACGCGTGAAAACGCGACGAGTGTTGTCCAAGAGTCACGACAGGGCGCTAGAAACAAGCCCCCGAGGCAGGGATGACGCTGAGAGGGTGTGAAGAAAACAACAAAAAGAAGAAAAAAATAAGAAAACGAAAAGAAGAAAATTGCAAGGTAAAGGAGAGTTCGAATGAAAAGAAATATCGCGTCGTACCGAAACACTTTGTCGCGGACACAGGGGGCGTAAAGTGCGAAGGAACGAGAGTGTCGACGAAAAGAATGGAAGGACAAAGAAAATAAGGGGAGAAAAAATAAATAAAAGAAAGAAAAAAACGTAGCCCGGAGAAAAAGATGTCCGGTGCACTCTTACTGATGAGGAATTGAACGACGACAAAAATATGACGAGGGTGAAAACAACGTCGCCATTTTTTTCCAAATTTTTCCTTTACTTAAAATTCGCAGGTGTAAAATTATTCTCAGTTTTGTTGTTATTTTTATATAAAAACAAACAAAAAAATTCAAACACGTGAAATACCATATTTGTATGAAAATAGACGTGAAAAAGCAGACGTGATCACTCTCAGGAGAGAGAAAAGGAGATTTCCAGGACGGGAGGGGAATCCCCACGAGAGATGGTTACGTACTTTCCCAGCAAGTTCTCGTTTCCCGATAGCTGCTCGTAAATAGCAAAAGCTTCTTTCTCCCCCTCTTCCCTCCCTCCCTCCTTCTCTCTCTTTCTCTCTCCCTCTCTCTCTCTCTCTGTCTCTCTTTCTCTATCTCGTGGTTTATCATTTTCCTCGAGCCCTCGGGAAAACGAGCGAGCCGTTAAGAGCGTGTATACGGCCAAACGGTCTTCGACGTATCGAACTTTGCTCGATCTCCTTCCATGTAAGTGACTCGTACGTATCCGGTAGTCTCTTACTCTTCTCTCTCTCTCTCTCTGGAGCCTGATACATGACCTGGAAGCAATCGTTTCTGACCCCGAGGGATATCGAGTGTAACGATGCTCGAACCGAATCGAATCGACTATTCGCCTAATCGGAGTGCATACCGAGCCTTATATAGATATATAAACGCAAGGTTATTGTTAAAGCTTCGAGTTTTAATAATCGTCAATCGTTATTGATTAATTTTATCATCGCCGAGAGACATTATCGAGAACTTTGACAAAATGATTATTTCACATCGATTAATAATTATAATTGTAGAATAATAACAATAATAATTGACCATCCATGTAATCTTGGCAAAGATTAATTTATTGTATGGAAATAATGAATAGTATAAAAAATTGAATTAAAAAAAAAACAAAAATAATAAGATACAAAGTTATCGCTCGATTAACGGTCCTCGAAATATTTCCGTATGATTACAGGTCTTCAGCCAGCAAACACCAAAGCCCAACCGACGACGATCGGCAAATCTCACAGACCCAGTTCGGGCGTATTACCACCGGGTCACACACCGGGTCCGGGACCAGGTGGCCAACAGAACAGCCGAAGTTTCGCTGCAGCGTTGAGAAATCTTGCCAAGCAGGCGGGACCGGCTCCTCAGGAAGAGGAGCCCCGTGCGAGTCCGAAAAATCGCGCGCCACCTCCTCTCGTAAGAGGGCCCTCACCTGCCAAGGTTAGTTTCGCACGAGGGAAAATATTTGACCTTTGCAAAACCGCGACCTCGCGTATACGACGCGCGCACACACACACACACATACATCAATAACCCGAATGAACTTTGAACGGCAACGTCGTGAAATTTCACGTCCCGTCTACGGATACCGGTTTCTTCAGGATCGTTGCATCTTCGTCTCGCGTTGTCTCTCAGAACGGCCACTCTTCCTTTCGCGTCGCGCATTTCTCATGACACTCGAACGTGACCTTGCGCGCCCTCGGAGTTGATTTTTCTTTTCATCTCTTTCTTTCACGAGTCGATCCAACCGAAATAATAATTTATGATCGTCCGATTTTTCACTGTCTCTGAATTTTTTTTTTCTTTCCCATGAGAAACGTGTGACGTCCTTCCAGGTGGGTAAAAAAGTTCGTTCGAACCTTTGACGTCGCACGATTCGACTAACTTTGTCGTCGGGGAATTTTTTCAAATTTTGCCAATGATAAAGAAAAGAGAAGAGATGAAAAAAAAATTGGGAGAGACCTCAATGGGCAACGCGAATCCGTAGGACTATCAAAGCCTGTATTAAAAATTGAATAAAAAAAAATCCCCGGTCTTTGAAACGCTCGGGAAATAAAATGCTCGGTCTCTTTTGTCCCGCGTGAATTCTACGCTACGTTTGTCAAATGGGATATCTCTGCCTCCCTCTCTCCCTCTCTCTCTCTCTCTCTCTCTCTCTTGATATATATGTAGATAGTGGTATTATAAAATTGCCAAAAGTATTAGTCTTTTGATGCGGGCTAGAGAGAACTAGAGAGAGAGAGAGAGAGAGAGAGAGAGAGAGAGAAAGAGGTGGACCTCCCTAGAGCTGAACCAGGCCCGGTACCACATAATATAGTCAGTGAGAAAATATTAGTCAGTCGAGGGATGAGAGGTCACTTCGATCTCAAAGTTCCTCTCTGGTTCGTGATACGCCGGTGGGTGAATTTCTTTTTTTTCTCTCTCTCTTTTTTTTCCTTTCGAACTCTCCGCACCTTCAATCTCCTTGAAATGAAAAAGGTGGTGGGTTTCCGGTGCGATGGGAAAGGGGTAGCTCACTTGCAATAATCGGAAGATCAAAGAGCACCGGGAAGTTCTGGCACGACCGAGCACTACCCCAGGGCCCTTCTCTCTCTCTCTTTCTCTCTTTCTAGTTTTTCATCTATATATATAGAGAGAGAGAGAGAGACAGGGAGATGTATAGCTGGTTTAGATTCTCACTCAGCCGAGAAAGACGTTCGATAGGACACTATGGCAATTTCGCGAGAATTCTCAATGGCCAGCAATCTTCGCAGCCCGATCTCACACTCTCGTTCCTCCCCGTTTCACGGATTCGATTCTCACAAAAGACAGACCCGCCTTCTCCTCTATCGGCGACCGAGACATTCGCATAAAACGAGAATCCATGAAACTCCGTAGACGGAGGAATTTATTTGATACACGGGAATCTTTGTTCGAGTGGCAAAAGTCCTTTCTGTGAATAATCTTTTTTTTTGTGCAATGTTTCTTGATTTCAGGAACGAACGAGCCACGAACGTCGTCCCGAGGAAATACCGTCGATGTACACGACAACGAGACCAGCGGAAAACAGCAAGCACAGCGTGACAGCCGCAGCTTCCGAATTGCTGGCTCGTTCCGGCTTTCAACCTTATCGGCCCGAGCATCATCCGGCACATGCACCACCGGCATTCGCTCTCGATCCTGCGGCCTATAGCCCTTATCATCATGGTCTTTACCCACCGCCACATCTCCAGCACGCTTATAGGTAAATCCTTGGAATAATTGTTATTTTATTTCACGAATGACAGAATTTTTATCGTAAAACAAGAATATCATACATTTTCTTATAATTTATCTTAAGAATGAAAATAATCAATTGATTAAGATATTTTCAAACCTTAATAATAGCAAACTTATCGTTTATTTTCTTTACAGATTAGAGGAACACTTGTACTTGGAAAGATGTGGAATGCTGAGACCTCCGTTGTTTCCGGGATTGCCGTCGTATCCGCTGTACGGATTGCGATACAGTCCCGATATGTTGCCACCGGCATCTCTCGGTCTCATGTCACCGGTGATGCACGAACGGTGAGTGTCCGATTAATAAAATTAATTCGATCCACTAGAAAAGTGTATCTGTGCGTGATGTATATGTTTTTTTTTGTTTTATTTCAAAGAGATTTATAACAAGGTATAATTCGTTTCGTTGTTTTTTTCTGTTTATTGATCGTTAGACTAAAACTGGAGGAGGAGCACAGACTTCGTCAAGCGCGCGAGCAAGCTGCATTGAGGGAGGAGGAGGAGAGGAGAAGAGTAGCAAGAAATTCAGCATCCGCAGCTCCTGTTTCCGCACCTGCTCCTACGTCCGCCGATACTGCAGGTGAGCGAGTCGCTCCACCCCCCACTGCCTTCCATTGAAACGAATTCGCAATGCATATAAACACGCGAGGTTTGCCGGAATGGGCTTGTTTCCATAATCACATGCGATTCTTTATCATTTCATTAAAAATATTTCCCTTTGAATTGCCTCGAGTAAAGGAAATTGCTCACAGTCACGGGTGTGAAGCGTTATAGAAACGAGACGTCTTTCATATTCCGGCAAATCTTGCTAATTTACCATTAACAAGTTTTGCGTCACTACGCCTGGCAAAACTGAATCGTGAAATGAAAAAAAACGAAAAAAAAATAACGAAAAAAAAAACAATTTAACCATTCGATTGACCGAAATATTTCACACCAGGGAGAGAACGAATTAACGATAAAAGAAACATTGAAATTTGGCTGCACGGGTTTGTTAAATTTAATTATTGGAATACAAAATATAAGAAGAAAAAAAAGAAACGAGAATAATTAACGAAGTAAGGAGTGCGTCCGGAATCCGTGGCACGCGAACCCGAGATTCGCGACGGTTCTGCTAATTCGGCTTTTTGAGCTCTGTTTTTATTATTTTTTTGTTTTATTATCGGGACCGATGCCAAGCGATCGTTTTCTCATACGAACAATAAAAAATGAACGATAAGATTAACGCGAATAACAAAATACAAAAAGAAATGAAAAGCTAAGAAAAGAATAAACTATTTAAAATAAAGAAAAGACTAAAAGAAATGAGAAATTTTGTTAGAACACGCGTTCAGTTTGATTCGGTAAAACGGCCCCGCTGTTCTCCTAGGTGACCGAGATGGACCACCGTACGAGAAGAGAAGTCGTTGATTATGAAAACACACAAGAGCGGAAAATTGAGAGAAACGCAATCGAATCACACGAATTATACCCGACTGTGGACAAAACTGAGAAAAAAAAAAGAAAAGAAAAAGAATGATTCAAACAAACGAAAAAGAAAAAGCCCAAGAAAGAAAAAGAAAAAGAAAAAAAATACAAAACATACTACGCTTCTAATCTTAATATAGAGATAATGAAAGTTATAGTCATAGTTAATCGTTTCTTATGAAGCTAGGTTTAATATTTTTTAGATAAGCGCATACGAGGATCGAGCTAGGAGCGTCGTTCGCCCCCCTTCGTCTCTTCCGCTGGCTTTCCTGCGAAGTTATGAGAGAGTCTCGCGGTGTCGGAAGATATATATATACATATATATATTTTTCTTTCTTTCACTCTTTATTTTCTTCTTTTTTTTCTTTTTTTTTTTCTTTTGTTCTTTCGTTCGTTGATAATGTCGTGATTTCCTAGGAAAGGGCGGGAACGGTGAAGTACAAAGCAGAGTCGTTCGTCTCGTACCGATCCTCGTTATTTTGATGGATGTTTTAGCTAACGAAACAAAAAAAATGAACGAACAAAAAGAAAATGGAAAAAATAAAACCAACTATCTAAAATCGGCTCTTTAGTCCAATGGACAAATTGTAACGTTGATCCTAGTGCCACTAGGGGATGAACAAAAATCGAATATCGCTCATTAAAGCCCGTCGTAAGAGAGACAAAAATGAAAATGAATTGAAAATGAATAAAAAAATTAAGAAAAAAAAATGAAAGGAAAGAAAGATACTAAAAACCTAACGATGAGATTTAAAGAGAAAAAAAACGAAGGCCGCGTCTAGCAGCGAATTACTCTGTTTAGACTGAACGACCGAGAAGCCTGGGACTTGTATGTAGCTCCGTCTGAATGATTGCAAGTTACATCGAGATCGGAGTGAGTCTCCATCTCTTCCTGTCTGTCTGTCTCTCTCTCTCTCTCTTTCTCTCTCTCTCTCTCTCTCTCTCTCTCTCTCAATCTCTCTCTTTTCTTCATTTCGGTCGTGTCTCGGCCTTCCGCCTGATTTTAATATCTTGGTCCCGACTCTCGATGGACCGTCAATGTTCCAAACGATTTTTGTAGATTCGAAGAGAAAAGAAAAAACGAAAAGGAAAAAAGAAACGAAAAAAAAATACTAATAATAAAGAAACAACGCCTGTCTGAATGTACAATCACCGCAGGCACGTTAAATAGGTAATCTTTTTACAATTAATTACGTCTTCACGGCGCAACTTAAACATAAGAGTGCACGACACCTACGAGTGGTCTCGCGCCAATGTTCGATTCGTATATACATATATAAATATATATATTATTATTTTTTGTTTTTTGTTTTTTTTTTAATTTTTACTTTTAATTCACGTCATTTCTTTCAACGTCTCGAAGCTACCGTCATGCCCGAAGTACGCTTTGCCCATATTTGCTTTTGCAATGATATTTCAATTTACCGCGTTTACGAGTTTCCGTCATTTCGCGGTCGAGCGTGATTGTTTTTTCCCACTCGTACATTTCCACGATGTATATAAATATACATATATATATTGACAATATACGCGAAGCATATTCACGAATATCAATGTCACACAACATTTGCCATCGATTTAACGAAGCTAGTCTCTATTAACTGGAAATATTTTACCGATTTCTCGCGCAGATCTGTTCTTTTTTCTTCTTCTTCTTCTTCTTCTTCTTCTTCTTTTCATTTTTTTTTGTTTTGTTTCTCGACTCGTCACCGTCCGAATCGCGTTTCGTTCATTCGAGCGGCAATTTTCATCGTCGCGATGCAATCATGATTAGTACGAAGTCTCGGGACTCGGCTGTAAATTGTTCGCGATCACGCGATATTTTAATTTTTTTTTTGAATTTTCATTTTATTTGATTTTGTTTTCTCGTCTGTCCGTCGAAAGATCCGAATTAAGTAGTAATAATAAACGGCACTGTACAAAAGGTGCTCACTTATCACTAGGTCTTCTGCACTCTTGCGTTAGTTCCCGCAACTGTTTTAGAAATTTCGCAGTTAATCTCGCTGAACGTCGCAAACAAACGAAAAACTAAAAAATAACAAACAAACAAACAAACAAAAAAGAAGAAGTCACTTTTTTTCTGTCTTTCACTTTTAGTAGCGAAGATAAAAAAAAATACCTCTGCTCCTAAACAACACTGACTGAATCTACCAATGTACATAACTTTGTCACACATTGTTCATTTGTCAAAATTATACCATTTTTATATAATTTATTATGTAAACATGTATATTTGGACTATAATTGAAAATAAACATTGCAAGAAAAAAAATAAAGGAAAAAAAAAACAAGGTTCAAAATTCTAATTGACTTTGGAATTCTTGACCCTCGAATCGTTTTCTGAAACAGTTTTGGGGAAGATTCGGCCGATTTACCGATTCCGTTCGTTCGGTGATCGATGCATCCATTAATTATCATAGTTCCATTAATTTCGTTGATCACGACCAACTATATGAAAGAAGAAATAAAAGAAAGAAAAAAAATTTGTCAGTACTGTATATATATGAGATTGCGATCGCTCCGGTATTTCGTCCGTGTTTGTTTTTATCTTTTTTATTCTAATTTTTTTTTCTTTCTACATAAATATAACGCAGCCTAGAGATATCTATTTGCATTTATGAAGAGAAATCATCCCCAATACTCCGTAATAATTAATGTATTCTAGGATAATGTATTACGATATGGTGTTATGTAAGAATATAGAAGGTAAGTCAAATCCGTTGAATCAACTTGAAGAGAAAACGAACAAAAAAGAGAGACAATGCGAGAGGATGTGTCCTGTATGACAATATCGTACCCGAGATAAATTGTAAAAAAAAAATCAACTATTCAAATATCACTTTTAAATTTCGTATGCCAATATATATTTTTCTTCGAACGAAAAAAAAAAAAACCCCCGAGAAACTTCAATGTCTTCGCGCGTCTCCGCGTTAATTTTTGAATCTTCTCGAAACAAAACAAAAAGTCAATTTCAATATCCAAGATATTTCATTTTCCCACAATCGTATGTAATGCATGTCCATTCACTGTAACGAAGAAAAAGAGAATAAAAGTTTAAAAAAAAGAAAAAAAAGAAAAGATCTAAGTCGGTAGTAAGTAGTGGAGCATTACCAAGCACTGTGTTCGGAATTTGTTCCAGCTAGGAAGCCGACCATAGCGGCTGACCATAGAGATCGTACGAACGTCGGAGTCGCTAACACGAGCAATAACAGCAGCAACAACAACAATAATAACAACAGCAACAACAACAACAACAACAACAACAATGGCGGAAGTGAGAATAGCGTAAAAAATACTCACAATCAGTTGCGAAAGGAGGATCAAATGCCATCCCAATCGCCGGTAGATTCTCAAGCGACGATCTATCACTCGCGACTTCAGCCATTCCCGAGTCCGGTCGCACCGATGGGTCCATCCTCATTGGGCTCGGCCTCGATATGCTCGGTCAGTTCCGCGCCGATGCCGCCACCACCTACGATCGGCTCGAATCTAACCCCGAGTCTGCCACCGCTCAATCTCGGACCTTCCGCGTTGGGAAATTCTCCGATCGGTCCACCGCCGATACCCTCGATATCTTCGATACCCTCGTTGACATCGACGGTCATAGGACCACCGCAACAGCAAACCCAGCAGCCCTCGCAAACTCTCAACATGCCGCTAGCTTCGATGCTACCTTCCCTCCATCTCCCACCTGTACAGGCGAGTACGATACATTCTAGTCAGCACACAGCAACGATAATGAGCAACGCGATAGTCTCAACGACATCGCCGGTTTATCAGCCGCATCAGACTTCTCTGATGCATCAAACGATTCAGCCTCGTATTACGAATAACAACAATCAGAATAACGGTTGTACGACGACGACGAATTCGCTGCTGGGCAGCGGTACGATGACGACTCACGCTACTCACACATTGACGACGCCTGGCGCAGCCCCGTCATCCTTAAATCTTCCGAATCATTCGGCCAATATTCACAAATCACCGCCGCTCTCTCATCCGATTCACCTTGTTTCCCGTACCAAAGAAACGGTCGTTACCTCATCGTCCTCGATTTCTTCTATAATGACGACCACGACCGTTATCAGCAGCGGAACACCGATAACGACCACGACAGCCTCGACCCCACATCCTGCCTTTGTAAGGCCGTTCGAGGATTCGTTTCGTTCAACGGCAAAGCCGCAACCTTGGCCGATCGTCAACAATCACAATCAAAATGCCGTTAATCAAATTAATAATCAGGATTCTATGATGAAAACAGCGAGCAACAACAATCATCCTATTTCCGGTCAACCATTGCAGGAACAACACTCCTCGACCTCGGAAAGTTCGAAAGTTACGAATATGCAACAATCCTCGATAACGATGAATTCTTCTTATCCAACGACGAACTTTCATCATCCACATATACCTGTTTCACACGTTTCGAGCCTCTACAAACCTGCTCACTTTGCGTGCTCGCCCACCCATTTGCAAATGCAACAAAGTGCAAAATTAAATATTCCCGTCGTTGGCACGAGCAACACTGGCGTTAATTGCGCGAGTCACGTAAATGGCACCAAGACTCTGAGTTCGCACTCGATAAGCGATTTGCAACAATCATCGACGACGAGAAACGACGTTTCACCGATCGGTACGACATCAAATAATGGTGTCGTTTGCGATAAAACGACGACGTCCACCACCGTCAATTATTACAATAGCAATAACGTCCCAACGAACAATTGTCCAAGAGCGACGAATTCGAATTACAAAAGTATAATGGACGTTGTCAGAGAGAACAACAAGATAAGCGTGAACAACGAGAAAGCAAGAGTCGAAATGCTTACGAGACAACAAACATCGACGTGCAACAATCGTCCGATAACGACGACAACGACGACTAATTCTATGGTGGAAAAAATTTCACTGCCACAAATGGCTCAAGATACGAACGAATCAACCTCACCAAAGTCAATGAAATTGAGCGTTAACGAGAGAGATGAAAAAATTGATAACGAGACGAAAAAACAGAAAGAACAAAATAGTATAGTGTCCACATTACCGTTTGAACCCTCATTTAAGTTCAGCGCCAACGATTCAACGAACAAAACGACGATAGAGACGTCACAGCTAATGCACAGTATCAAATCCGAGGAAATATTGCGAACGTGTCAAAACGTTTCCAATGTTTTGCTCCAGATACCCAAGTATCAGGAGAAATTATTGAATTTCTCGAGCGGCAACGAGAGCAAAAGCTCCTTTTGTTACACCGACAAGTGCAATAATTTGACCGAGATAAACGTCAAGTGCGAGCCCGCTGTTCTCAATGTACCAGATTTCGGCAAGAATCACGGCAAATATGATTCAGGAAACGAGGAGAGATCTTTCGTGATTCCTGAGAAACCAAAAGTTCTCACGTCGACGTTGGATCTTGCCGAGAAAAGACGGAAACGCAAGAGGGAACGTAATTCTGGTATAGCCTGTAGTTCGGACTCTGAAGGCGAGGATGACTCCAAGGATGTTGATATGTGGATCACGAAAGGTCCACCAGCTAAACCTCGTTACTCGGAACAGAAATTGGCCTTTCTCGCGATGTTCGGCCTTACTACTCTCAGTACGAGAAACGGTAAGAAAATTATTCTTCGTTCATCTGCATTTCGAATGTTTCATTTGCTCACAAGAAATTGCATTTCTTTATTGAATTATTGCAGAGATCGAGCTGTACAAGGTGGAAAAGCGATACAAATTAAATCCTGATCCACTGGAGACTCCTGTGGATACGGAGGAGGCTATCGAGTCGATTCTGCCGATACCTCGCGAGCATCCCGATGTTTTGCTTCATGCCTCGGATTTTACGCCAAAAGTTGGTTTTCTCAAGACGATAGGTCTCGACGTTATGCCACCGAACAAACGGGACGGTAAATATTATTTTACTGTTTTTTTCTTTTTAATTCTAATTAATTACCAATGATTATCATAATTCTTGTTTGTACTTTTTTGCACGAGACTGAACGAGTTGTTTTGTCGTTACAGAGGCCGAAGAAACGTGGCAGTACATACTGAAAGATCGTAAGAAGAGAAAAAGTACAAACACCGTGACGGCTTATTGCGAAAAAATTGCCAAAGTCTATTCGACAAATCCGCCAGCTTCGCCGTCGAGAACGTCCCAAAAAATGCGACTTTTGGACAGAGTCAGAGTGAAAGAAACGTCGGAAAGGCAACCACCTTTGCCGCCGCTAATTCCGAATTACATGACGAGTTATTATTCCTCTTTGCCGTTGCTAGGAGAAAATGGTTTTAGGCAACACGGCAAGTTGCTCGATATTCGAGAAAACGGCGAGAACGAACAACTAAGAGAAAGATCACGCTGGGACGGGATCGAGGAGATCATGCTCGCATATGCGGAATATTCCAAAGGTAACACAACGATACATTCTTACCAAACGTTGAAAATTTCCCGGAAACAAAAGAAACAAAAAAAAACAATTTTTACGACAATTTCGTACGTTTTTCTCTTTTTCAGAAAAATCAATGGAGAGAAAAGTTCTCACGAGTCAAATGTCGCAATTAGCCGCGCAATCCAACTGTCTTAGATCCGAGGCGATGCATCTGGAACGCGTGAGATACGAGCTCGCTACGACGAGAACCGCCCTCGAGGCTGAGAAACGTCTGCTCAGCGAAAAAATCGAGAGAATAAACGCGCTCGTTAGAAATCTTAGATAACGATCCGCGTCGTCGCACAACACGGAAACTCATTCGTCTGTGATATTATCCACGGGTTAAGGGCCGTTGGCACGCCGATAACAAAGTAGTGGCAAAACGATTGTACTTAGAAAAACCGGCATAAGTTATGAACATATGAGAGAAGGGAGAATGATAAACGATACGTTTGTAATCGACAAAATGTACGACGGAGTTACGTTATCGATTTTTCCTTACATTATTTTACGCAACGAAAAATCTAACGATCGCTCCGAGACTTACGTCGACGACGACATTTTCCCCGCGCGTTTCAGTTTGATCGCACGAAATGAAAACGACAATATACAAATTGTTCGAATTTCGTTACGAAAGATCAAAAAAAAAAAAAAAAAACGTTAAGGCGGCGAGATAAGTATTGAATTTTAATAATGAAAAGAATAAGAAAAAAGAAAAAAGAATCATATCAGTAAGACGCGTAATAACGAGCGTATGTATAAAGAGTGAAATTGTATAGAAGATTGAAAAGCCGCAATTCGAATACGGGATTTCCTATATTGAACTATGAATGATTTATACAGAGTTAGTATTTTATAGTTTCCGACTGACGGCTCTTACACCCAAAGTATATATACATAATAATTGTAATTTGTAACATAAAAGGCAAAAAAATGTTATCCCAGAAAGAAAACAAAAAAAAAAGAAAAGAAAATAGGCGGAAGCACCATGTAACTTATTTTATTCTCAGTAATGTGGACCCTTACTAAGCGAAATAATCGAAATGACTTTGTGTACTAGGACGATTTCTATGTCTCAAAATACTGAAACGAAGAAGATAAATTGAACGATCTCTCGACAACGCAGTTGGAATCGAGTGATATTCGGTATCTGAAGTATGTTTTTTTATTTTCTTATTTTTCAATTCTTTTTTTTTTTTTTTTTTTTATTTCAAATATACGTTTGAACCATTTTATACGTGAAATCGATGATGGACAGTGGCGAATGGAATATCTCAAGTCGTTTGATTTCGCATATACTTTTTTACCTCAGAGAAAAATAGATCATAAAATGACCGAGTATCCAGGCACTCGATTAAAGTCTTGGAGAAATTCCATCGCGCCTGGAGTCGCACCACCGCGTGTATATTAAATCGGGAAATTCCTGATCGAATAAAAGAAAAACTTTCGTCCCGACGATTCTGTATTCAACGTTCGAAATAATGATAACCCGGTCAGTGTTTGATCAAAGAATCGAAATAACGGTGAGGTACTTAGATTTAATTAATGACTTTCTGACGACAACAACAACAAAAGCTCGATACTTGGCGCGAGGACATTCCAGATGAAAATTAAAATATTAACCGACTCGCGCGCAAAACATTCCACATTATTCTCTATTGTGTCGGACCGATAAAGATTTTAAAAAACGTCGAATTTAGGCGGAGGAAAAACAAGTCGAAGTATTTCGAGAATTTTGTAAAATTTGTTGTTTTTTTAAATTGATTTTCAAATACAGTAGAACCTCGATTATCCGACCCTCGATCATCCGAATCCTCAATTATCCGAACGATGATTTAGTTTATCCGAACGTTGGCCCGAAAGATACATCGTTGCTCGCTGCCACCGCCGTGAGCAACAATGTATCTTTGCGAGAATCGCGAGATACATTGCCGTGACATACGTATTAACGCGAAAACGTTAATATGTATGTACTGTTTTTATGTGATGAGGTTATTTATGATCTCGTCCCAAAAACCCCACGTTTCAATTATCCGAACTTTTGATTATCCGAACTAGCCTCGGTCCCAATTGGTTCGGATAATCGAGGTTCTACTGTATTTCTCTTTGTTCGATATGGTTCACGGCTCTAGAAATTACTTCGTATTCGTCGGTCTGACGAAAAAATTGCCCAAATGATGCTCGTTGAAGGAAAGAAAAGAATGAAATCGAGAAATTTTTTTACTTTTTGTTCATTGAGTGCCTAATATTATCTCCTACATTTGTAAATATCATTATTTTTATGTGTTGTGTAATTGATATGAAGGGACCGCAAATGTCTGGCCAGCACGAGAGTCTATGAGTAAAGTATGACGAAAAAGAAACCTATTTATCTGCGTCAGAATTGATTTTTTCCTTCGCGTCAATTATTTATTATCGTTAAAATGACTATTCGTACTGCCGACGCTTTTAAATTCTAGCCTGGCAGAAAGTACGAGCGGAGCGACGACAGATGGCGCCAGGGGTCTCGCACGATCGATACAAATAAAGGCGAGCGTCGCTCGGAGCTTTAAATATGCTTCCAGTATCGCACGCGTGTCAGAGCGGTGTTCCGTTTTTTTTTCAATCGTTATTTCGCATCCGGGTAAGTGACAAACATCGCTGTTCCGTCAGCCGACAAATCCACGATTACAATAGTGCGGATAACGTTTATTTTCGAGTGAACAAGAAAATAATAATACATGTTTTACATCGAGCTGTGACGTTATGGCGGATTCGAGGTGAGCACGGTGAGATTCGAAATCGTTGAACCCACTAGCGTCATATTGACGTCTGTCAATACGATACGAAAATATTTTATTCGCGACTTTGCTATAAATACGATCGAGCACGTTTTATTTTCGTTAATCCATGTGTGAACAATTTTCGTCAATGATGGAGAAATATTCATAGCTGTAGGTGACTTCGTACAACCATAACCGCAATTTAAATGTCACATTTTTATGAACCAGTACAAATTATGAATTTCATCAATTGAATGAATATCCGTTCAATATTTACCTCACGCAGAATATTTATTCCTTTCCCACGATACCTGTGACTAAGAAAAAAAACCGCCATTTGTACACATTCACAATGATGTGTAACAAGCAACAAAACGAACCTGCATTGTTCCGCATAAAAACTCACAACCGCATAGAAATAGACGTGTATTCTCAGCTGATTATTACAAGATCGATAATCGGCTTGGAGAAAAAAGTGTCAAGATATTAATTCACTCGTGCGAATAGATTAGCGCGTATTTACAGAAATATCTCGAACAAGGAGATATCCGTGCGAAAGAGCGTTAATCGACTTCGATAATTCGTTTCCTAGTTTACCCTCCGGAATGCACATAATCTTTTTTTAATTACAGCTCTAATCGCTCGCACTCAATGTCAACGTCTCCGCTACATGACTAGTTGCAAATCAACACATAAAATAATAATGATAATAATAGCAATGAACCGGTCAAGCGATTTAACTCTCGTTAGCCTAGGTCAAAGCCTATATTTTTCTGTGCGCCCAAGCAACAAGATATCCGATCGATACTATGCCAGTCCAACGGTATACTCGCTATAGGAGAACGCCGGGGTAGTAGCGAAAGCTTCGAGCGGTCGTACGAACAAAAATGTTATTGTTTCGTATTCGCGTCCGGCTTGAAAATGTACCTTCTATCTTTTGTTCAGATGAAAGATAAAAGTCAAGCGTGACTATACGCAGTTGTCGATAATTCAACCGTCGCTACATATATATATATATATATATATATATATATATATGTATAATAAATATGATACACAAAAACGATGAATTCGCATATTCTTAGAGCACTCGAAGGTAGAGTTTCTACAAGTCGAGCAATTATTGCGTCGTAGCGAAAGATTAAAAAGTACCATGCCGGTAAATGCGACATTCGTAGAAAAGCGATAGCGTTTGATTACGATAAAAAAGAAATGACTGACGACGAATGTTGCAATAATCGTGGATTATTTCTAGCCGAGTCATTTCCTTCGCTGAATGCAATCAAGTACATATTGCATTTGTATATATATATATATATATATATATATATATATATATATATATATATATATATATATATATATATATATATATATATATATATATATATATGTATATATGTATATATATGTTAAGCATGTGTACATATATATCAGCATGCACTTTAATCTCTCGTGCAAATATTAGCTTTTTTTGCTATTCTTTTCCACGTAGAAAATTCAATTATTACATTATTCTCTCATTCGATAAACTAATTTGTTTATTATCAAGAATTCATTGAAAACAAAGAGGTATCTCGAATTCTTACGATTTTTCAAACAACTCGATTCAACGTGTAAACAATATGAATATTTTTCATATTTTTTTCTCGGTTATCGCGTTCCCGCGGTTCGCGGTCTCCTTTACTCGTCTTCTTCTCCTCCCTCGTTTTAATATACGATCTCTAACGTCTAACGTAACGACGTTATAACGCGTGTATCTGAGTACTCGCGCATCAAGTAGCAATATTGCGCGCGCATGTCGTTCCCAGAGTCTCGTCGGTCAGGCTTATAATTAGGAATTTAATGACGCGACTGGGCAACCGGCGCCTCGTCACACACGAGCGCGAAGAGAGTGGTGAATCGCGAGTACACACAGTTAAATACGAGTATTACGTAAATGTGAAACAGTCCACGGTATCGGCCTCGAAAAAGCTTCTCCGGTTGCCTCTCTTCCGTTTCTCTCCGCCGCCCCCCCCCCCCCCCCCCCCGCGCTTCTTCTTCTTCTTCTGAAAAGCCGGTTGCACGCGCTACCGATGGGCGCGCGTGCGCGCGTATACACATGTGCTCGCGGCGGCGGTGGGGGGAGAGAGAGCGTAGCGCCGAGTAGACATCGCGAGTAACTCCAGAATTCGCAGTTCGCTAGTGGCGGTCGACGAGTGTGGACGTATTGTTCGCGCAATTGCTATTCCCTTCGACAATTTTAACGAAAACAAAAGTGCCAAGTCGCCTTCACCTATCGTGTACGAATCGTTGCTGTGTTTCCAAGTTCCACGACAAGTTATTTGATCGTATCGATGACCTAGTTTATTCTAGGCGAACAAACCTCTAATAGACGACTGTGCCAGGAATACAATAGAGGTAATTTTATTCTTTTTTTAAACAGAGTCGTCTATTGTTAGCTCGTTGCGTGGTATAATTAATTGAGACATTATATCAATATAATTATATATATATATATATACATAATACATACACTAGTGTTAAATAATTTTTAAACATTACACATTCTTATTATTCATATTTATTTATTTCGTTAATTATTCCATTTACCTCGAGGAAACAATATTCTAACTCTCGCCTCTTTGGAATTAAATATATTTATTAGTACTTTTTAAAAAGAAGGTAAATTTTTCAAAATGCCTCGCGAGAGCGTTAAGCTGTAACCAGCGAAAAAAGAGATTAGATAGATGGAGTTCTCTCCATCTAAAAAATCCAGCCGACACATTTCGCACGTGTCTTTTCGCCAATGTGTGTATTTTAGCCTCCTACTAGCAATTCATACTGAAGAGTCGAGTCGATAGTTTGAGATCCATATCTCCGTATGTGAAAAGTCACCTGGCACAGGGTTCGCAATATTTTCCACGAAATGTCCCTTCGTACGATTGTTCGAAGTGTACTTACCCCCCCCCCCCCCCCCCCCCCCTCTATACACGAGCAAATATATCGATCGTTATTCTTTTTCTTTTTTTTCTTCTCTCGTTCGTTATATCCTATTCTCGTTGCGCGTACGAACCGGGAATGCACGACCGACATTTGGAAAAACGTGAAAGTCACCCTGGCTTCGGGTTGATCGATTATTCGAGAAACGTTAATAATTGATCGTTCGACGTGCATGAATCATTATGCGCTCTATACATTTTTCGTACGTATAGAAAAATGTATAGAGCGCATAATGATTCATGCACGTCGAACGATCAATTATTAACGTTTATATATATGTACATAAAAAATATAAATATGAAATATCAAAATAAATAATAAAAATAAAAATATAAATATATCAAAATAATTTACCAAGTCATATATATAGATATGACTCGATAAATTATTTTTTATATCGGCAACGATGAAACCATAATTTCCGAATACACGTTACCGCTTTCGTAATATTGTTCAGTTCATTATGTCATCTTGATAAACGTCTGGACACGAGCGACTAGCGATGCGTCAGCAAGAAATCTCAACCGGCCGGTTTCTTCTGTTTTTTTCCCTTTCGGCTGCGTCGATCGATCATCAAATTAATATCTCAATATTAGAAAATATATTCACTCGAGCGTGATATATCGAATCGAGAACGTATAGATTAAACTTTCATACGCGCATATTAAATTCGTTCCGTGAACGATGAATAAGACGATTCGCGCGAAAATAAATTGGCCAAGGCAAAAGTTTATTTCGTTACTATAGGAAATAGATTACGAAATAAGTAACACTTAGTTCTATATTCATAGAGTTTAGACTTTATTCTTTATGGAACACTCGGAAGGCACGTCTGGCTCCTAGCAGATATTAGTCAAGACTAAAAAATAGCAGAGTTCGAACTAAGGAATCGGTTATTGGATCCGTACTTATCGCTCTGCCCTAATAGCATAATATAAACATAAACAGTATCGGCCACACATAGCGTTCTCGATATATGATAGATTAGTTTTTGTATAATAGATTAGTTTTGTATGATAGATTAGGTTTTGTACGAAATAAGTAACACTTAGTTCTATATTCATAGAGTTTAGACTTTATTCTTTATGGAACACTCGGAAGGCACGTCTGGCTCCTAGCAGATATTAGTCAAGACTAAAAAATAGCAGAGTTCGAACTAAGGGATCGGTTATTGGGTCCGTACTTATCGCTCTGCCCTAATAGCGTAATATAAACATAAACAGTATCGGCCACACATAGCGTTCTCGGTATATGATAGATTAGTTTTTGTATAATAGATTAGTTTTGTATGATAGATTAGGTTTTGTACGAAATAAGTAACACTTAGTTCTATATTCATAGAGTTTAGACTTTATTCTTTATGGAACACTCGGAAGGCACGTCGGCTCCTAGCAGATATTAGTCAAGACTGAAAAATAGCAGAGTTCGAACTAAGGAATCGGTTATTGGATCCGTACTTATCGCTCTGCCCTAATAGCATAATATAAACATAAACAGTATCGGCCACACATAGCGTTCTCGATATATGATAGATTAGTTTTTGTATAATAGATTAGTTTTGTATGATAGATTATGTTTTGTACGAAATAAGTAACACTTAGTACTATATTCATAGAGTTTAGACTTTATTCTTTATGGAACACTCGGAAGGCACGTCTGGCTCCTAGCAGATATTAGTCAGGACTAAAAAATAGCAGAGTCCGAACTAAGGGATCGGTTATTGGATCCGTACTTATCGCTCTGCCCTAATAGCGTAATATAAACATAAACAGTATCGGCCACACATAGCGTTCTCGGTATATGATAGATTAGTTTTTGTATAATAGATTAGTTTTGTATGATAGATTAGGTTTTGTACGAAATAAGTAACACTTAGTTCTATATTCATAGAGTTTAGACTTTATTCTTTATGGAACACTCGGAAGGCACGTCTGGCTCCTAGCAGATATTAGTCAAGACTAAAAAATAGCAGAGTTCGAACTAAGGGATCGGTTATTGGGTCCGTACTTATCGCTCTGCCCTAATAGCGTAATATAAACATAAACAGTATCGGCCACACATAGCGTTCTCGGTATATGATAGATTAGTTTTTGTATAATAGATTAGTTTTGTATGATAGATTAGGTTTTGTACGAAATAAGTAACACTTAGTTCTATATTCATAGAGTTTAGACTTTATTCTTTATGGAACACTCGGAAGGCACGTCGGCTCCTAGCAGATATTAGTCAAGACTGAAAAATAGCAGAGTTCGAACTAAGGAATCGGTTATTGGATCCGTACTTATCGCTCTGCCCTAATAGCGTAATATAAACATAAACAGTATCGGCCACACATAGCGTTCTCGATATATGATAGATTAGTTTTTGTATAATAGATTAGTTTTGTATGATAGATTAGGTTTTGTACGAAATAAGTAACACTTAGTTCTATATTCATAGAGTTTAGACTTTATTCTTTATGGAACACTCGGAAGGCACGTCTGGCTCCTAGCAGATATTAGTCAAGACTAAAAAATAGCAGAGTTCGAACTAAGGGATCGGTTATTGGGTCCGTACTTATCGCTCTGCCCTAATAGCGTAATATAAACATAAACAGTATCGGCCACACATAGCGTTCTCGGTATATGATAGATTAGTTTTTGTATAATAGATTAGTTTTGTATGATAGATTATGTTTTGTACGAAATAAGTAACACTTAGTACTATATTCATAGAGTTTAGACTTTATTCTTTATGGAACACTCGGAAGGCACGTCTGGCTCCTAGCAGATATTAGTCAGGACTAAAAAATAGCAGAGTCCGAACTAAGGGATCGGTTATTGGATCCGTACTTATCGCTCTGCCCTAATAGCGCAATATAAACATAAATAGTATCGGCCACACATAGCGTTCTCGGTATATGATAGATTAGTTTTTGTATAATAGATTAGTTTTGTATGATAGATTAGGTTTTGTACGAAATAAGTAACACTTAGTTCTATATTCATAGAGTTTAGACTTTATTCTTTATGGAACACTCGGAAGGCACGTCGGCTCCTAGCAGATATTAGTCAAGACTGAAAAATAGCAGAGTTCGAACTAAGGAATCGGTTATTGGATCCGTACTTATCGCTCTGCCCTAATAGCGTAATATAAACATAAATAGTATCGGCCACACATAGCGTTCTCGATATATGATAGATTAGTTTTTGTATATAAGCATATGCATATAAAGAAACCAACAGTTACGGATCGAATTCTCGTTGAAACAACGAGGAGGTTTATTTTTTTTTGTTCGGCGAACGAACCGAAGTAAAAAGATGATTTTTGAAGCGTATCCTCGTCGAGAAAATCGTCGACGATGATGATAATGGAGCGATATCGATACGCGTTACATTAATAAACGATGACCTTTACGATTTTGCCACGTTTTTATCGATTCACGTCGCGACTACGACCGTTTTAAAAAGCTTCGCACTTCAAAGCTTTGAATTTTTTCGCGCGTGACGAAGCGCTTGTAACGATTC
Organism: Netelia inedita; assembly: GCA_964017225.1. NCBI lineage: Eukaryota > Metazoa > Arthropoda > Insecta > Hymenoptera > Ichneumonidae > Netelia > Netelia inedita. The sequence goes on from OZ024921.1 coordinate 41,127,752, forward strand.
GCGAGTCAACCGTAGAACGGAGCTTCTCGAGCGTAAGAATTGTCGCCTTTTTCTTATCGCACGTTCTTCCTCGCTCGTACCGATTTCTGAGTCGGCCATGGCGCAAAATTACCCGAGCGTAATAATTTCAATGTCAACATTAGATTATCGTTCTCGCAATTTGTTTAAAAAAATTACCGGAAATCCGTCTTTGTTACGAGAAGGAGATTTGTTATACTTAAAACCGACGTATGTAAACGCGCTATTCGCGTAATAAAATCAATCTCGTTGATATTTTCGCTTCGGATTCTTCGTCTTGTTCTTATTGCACGCTCTTTCTCGCTCATATCGATTTCTGAGTCAGCCATGGAGCAAAATTCCTCGAGTGAGGAAATTTCAATGTCAACATTAGAATATCGTTCTGGCAATTTGTTTAAAAAATTTATTAAATTCGTCTCTATAACGATCAGATTTTTCGCCTTGTTCTTATCGCACGTTCTTCCTCGCTCATACCGATTTGTGAGTCAACCATGGCGCAAAATTCCTCGAGCGTAATAATTTCAATGTCAACATTAGAATATCGTTCTCGCAATTTGTTTAACAAATTTATCACAAATCCGTTTCTATAACGAGAAGAAAATTTTCGCATCGGATTCTTCGCCTTATTCTTATCGCACGTTCTTCCTCGCTCATATCGATTTCTGAGTCAGCCGGGACGCAAAACTCCTCGAGCGTAAAAATTTCAATGTCAACATTATAATATCCTTCTCGCAATTTGTTTAGAAAGCGTATAATTCGCCTCGAAAGGCAGAACAGTTTGTTCGCGTGACGAAACAAAAAAAACAAATAAAAACTATCTCTATCTCGATAAATTTGCACTTGAATTTTCTGTCGACCTCGATGTCGACACAGTCGTTGATTATCTCGTGTATTATCGAGTTGGACCGTCTGGATTTAAACGAGACGATTAAATCAGCGTTCTCAGACATATATATTTATATATATACGTCTATTTTTCTCAGATCACTGATTTATCTATGTAAATATTTATGTATGTGTGTATATGTGTGTGTGTGTGTTTGTATGGGAGTCGCCACGACAAGGTCGATATATATCGAGAAAGGGCCGTGACCTCAGTTGCCCAACGCTGACCAGCACCGTCCTTGAATGGCTACCCAGACACCCACGGTGTTCTCCTAAGCCCATCTGATCTACCGATCAACGAGGCACGTGCGATGTAGCTCCAGGAGCCTCTCGCCAGCGTCTCACGACCGAAATATATTTGCTCATTGAAATATCTGCGTCGTAGCGCGTATTAGATAACGAAACTCTTCGTATTCAGTTCCTCCAACATTTTACATCGCCATAGACGCTCGAGATCCGATTATCGTCGCTCCAACGATCGATCGAAAAATACGATGTCAAATTTTTTTTTTCTTTCTTTAAATAGACAAATTTACGAGGTAAAGAAAAAATTGTTTGTAAGGGTTTTTAAAAAATCGTCTATTTCTTAAGAGGCGAATTCCTCGTTCAGGCTTTGACCGAGAGTGAATTCACCTCTCGAGCGAGGTCGTTGCGTACGTACGACCGGAAATTCCGGTTCTTTTTCATTCGATGATTATCGTCGATCGACCTCGGAGAGGTCGTGAATGTCGCAAGTTATACGTCGCGTTTCCGTTTACGGTAGCTCGATTTTCCGCGATTTTCCATCGTGTCCTCAGTTTGACCTCAGAGCTCAATGGGACGCGCGTCGATCGGGATCCAACGCTAGATCTCGTCTCGAGAATTTTCTTATATTTGTCTTGAAACTTTTAAAGAATGAAAATTATGAAGAATAAATGAATGATTGTAATTAAAATCGAATTAAAATAATCAAAACTTGAAATATTTTGACGAAACGGCGGGATTTTTTGAAAATCGATGATATCTTGAAATTAATAATGTTTAATTAACGATAAGTCCTTGATCGGAAATATCGCAATATAAAAAAATTAATTGTCAGGTTCGGTAGATAAAGAGTCTGAGGAATCGACTCTAGCTCCTCGTATAAATTATATATAACGCTTGGCGCTATATAGCATCAGCGATTACGTCGATATACTCCTATAATCTTGCAAAGTCTCTGAATTTCCTGGTACTATTCCGTATAAATCGTTGAAATCCGAAGCGTCATCAGCACTCGAAAAAAAAAAAAAAAAAAAAAAAAAACGTAACGAATTCAAGATAAAAAAAGTACACACGTGCTTCCGCTCGCTCGTCGTCGATAAAAAAGCGCGGCGCACATGTCTCGTCTAAAAATTCTCGTCACTCTATACGCTTTGCGAAAAGTCCTCGGGCTTATTCGAATCGAAGCAAACGAACGATCGAAACTCGTGTTAAATTACGAATTGATCTTCGAACGATACAATTTTTTTTAATCGAAACTCGATTTTAATTATAAATTGATCTTCGAACGATAAATTTCTTTTTATTTTTTGTTTTTTTTTTCTCTCTCTTTTTCAAGATCACGTACATTATCGAACGTAACAGTGCTTAATCGAGAAACTCGTTGGGCGATCGATTATTTACATTTACGATTACCTCGAGTGTTTGATTGAGGAAAGAAGAAATGATCGATTCGTCATGTAATTAATATCGAAGTTGACGAACCAATGTTTGGCAAAGCGGCAGATTTCTTGCAGACACGTGACTCACGATTTTTGCATTTGTATAGAACGTGAGAATGTTGACAAGGCCAAAGAGTTTTACGGTGTAAACCGACGAGAACGATATATAAATTATCGCATGTCACTGACAATCGTTATCGTAGCTGACGATCATCGTGACTGTCCGTCGAAGGCCGAACGTGACTATCGAGGGCCCCCCCCTTATCCAGGAACATTTTCTTCGAGGAGAGCGCAAAGCGTTATTAAAAAAAGAAAATACAAAAAAAATGATAAAAAAAAATTTGCAATATTTTATTTTTGTACGCAAAAATAAAATCAAGAGAGGAGATAATTCCTAGTTCGCACTGGTTCGAGAGCGAGACGCGATAAGAATCGTCCGTAGGACTCGTTGAACATGAATCAACTGGATTAAAGTCTTATCACGATGAGCTGACTGCAAGTTTATGCGAAGTTCACGAAACGGATAACAATGTCAAAATTATTTTAGTTTCGAGCTGAAAAAATGATTCGAGTAAATCCAAAAAAACGACGTTCGCTCGTTTATTCTTCCGGGTATTTTAATTTCAATCTTCTCAATCGTCGTAAGTAATCAAACTCGTACGTACGACGACATTCTCATAATTTGTTCGCACGTTAATCCATACGTACGCGAGTACAGTGTAATGAATGTCAATTGAAAGGACTCGAGGGCAATTTATATCGTTGAAATTCCATGCAATTCACTCTCCGATCATTATACGCCGTCTCTCTTATTTGTTTTTTGCAGAACTAGAAATTTCCTCGTGTGTACGAAGTCGTCGTTGTCGAAACAATTTTTCGTTTTGATTTGATGATATTGGACTCGTTTGCGATGCCGAAAACCGAGCATAAACACGGCGACAGGGAGGATGCGGATATCATCTACAAAGACGTCGTTATCGTGGGTATGTAAACTATTTTTTCATTCCTTTCTATCAATTTTCCCAAATACTCGAAAATTCAGTATATTATAAATGAATAAAAAATATATTTTAATTTTAATACTGTTGATCCATCGTATCGATAATTCGTATCGTTTTTTTTATCCAATAGGCAATGGTCCCGGTGCCATTTGTTTATCGTACATGCTAGCAGGAAATTGGCCTTATTACACCGGAGAACCACACCCGGGTGATGAGATGTTAACTGCACGATTGAATTACGTAACTCGTAGTTACGAGACGAACGATAATATTCAAAGTGGCTACGAGAAAAACGTTCGTCGATGTAAAATAACCGGTAAGTCTCAGCCGGTTGGATTGTCGAGATTGTCACGAAACAGTTTGGTTACTCTGGTCTCCGGGGTCGAGGGTCGCGGTGGTGGAAAACCACTTGCTCTTCTCATGGATCAATTGCAACATCCTTGCGTCGATATTGGACTCGATCTACCGTCTCTAATCACTTGGATATCTCCCGAACACAATCCTGAACAAAAGATCATCGATCACGTTGTACTGGGAAAAGGACCACCCGGTGGTTCTTGGCAGGTTGGTTTACTTTTTCATGCGTGAATAATCGTTCGAGAGACTCGAGCAATTACGCTGTTGAGAAAATCGAATTTAAATTCATTATTTCTTACAGTCTATGGATCCTGACGTTCTGACAATTAGTCTTAATCGTTGGATGTCACTGCCTAATTTGCATCTAAAGAAATGGTGCAAACTCGTCGAGGCCGAGGAATTACGAAAATCCGTAATACTCACGGATCGTGTCACGAATACTCGTCACGGTCGTGGAAAGACATCGACGAGAAAAGCAGCCAGTCGTGTACCCGTTGGCACGGTCGCGGCTTATTACGAGGATTACGTCAGGACTCAAGGGCTTGAGAAGTATTTCAAGTGGTTAGTCGAGAAATTTTAACGAGAAGCGAAAAAGTAACGAGAAGAAAGAAATTCAGCTTATTCCGTTGCCCCAAAAATCACAAGAATAATGTTTTCGGTAGATGCTCCCCCAAATGCACTATTTTCGCCCTTCTTCAGTTGCATATCTGGAGATCCGTCTTAAGATCGGTTGGTTACTCTCGATGTGTACAGCGGGAGGACGGTGACGTCGGTCAGGCCTGTTCATCAAGGATTGAGCGATAACGAGGACGTTTACGGCTGGATCGTAAGAGGATACGAGAACGATAGTGGCAAGCGATTCGTTTACCGATGCAAGAAAGTCGTTCTCGCAACTGGAACAACCGACTCGCCCAATCGTCTCGGTTTACCGGGAGAGGAATCTCAACCCGAGTGGATAATTCATGATCTCAACGATCTCGAGAACAAACTCGATCGACTTGCCAGCGAGCACAGTGAGTAAACGAATTTGTTAAATATTCGGGCCGAATCCTACATAATTTCTTTGTACAATCATTAAAACTATTTCAATTATTAATTTGTTTTAGTTCATTCGTTAAAAAAAGAATAAGATTAAATTAAGAATTAATATATTTATCTGTATTTTCTTGCGAGTCGATACATTTATTTTCGGATTATACAAATTTATAAATTGGAAAGATCGTAAAATATGCTTTTTGTCTTTTTTTAGTGACTTGTCCAATAATCGACGAGAGCGTTAATTCGTCAAAACTGGAGATCCAACCAGTTCTTGTCGTTGGAGCCGGCCTGAGTGCGGCCGATGCGATAATTGCCGCGCGTTTTCGGGGAATACCCGTTTTGCACGTTTTTCGGGACTCTACCGGCGATTGGAGCAGAAAAAAGGACACGAATGGTTCTGGCCTAAAACTAGGCTCGAGTAATTACGACAGGCTGCAATGGCTTCCGGCTTCGATATATCCCGAGTATCATAAAGTTTACGAAATGATGGCGGATCGTGGAACGAATTATCCTCTTTACAAGGCTCTTACGGGTTACTCGGTCGTCGACGTTGGATCCAACGGGGACGACGCTTTTGGACCACACGAACAGACGGTCACGCTTTGCTCGCCTAACGGACAACTACAGATCTTTCATGTCTCGGCCGTTGCAATTCTCATCGGTAATTTTTCATTCCTCCTTCTTTCTGAGATCGATAAATCCTTCGTTTTTCATTAATGAACATTTAATTTTGATCTTTCAGGCTCGAGGCCCGATCTGTCCTACTTAGGAGAATACGCGACACGGTTGGGCAAGATTGTTAACAAACCAATAGACAGTAAATCCAATCCAATTGAAACCGACGATTTTACGTACGAAGTGTTGCGTTCACCGCGAAAAGGGCTTTACGCTCTGGGACCTCTCGTTGGTGATAATTTCGTGCGTTTTTTACTCGGTGGTGCATACGGTATTCTCGCTCACTTACTAAATACGTCGGGTACGTAAAATTGGCGTTATCTATGGTCTTATTACTTGGAATTGCCGATAGAGTCGCGCGGAAAATTGCTCAAACCGTGGGTGCTTCGTGATCATTGGGATATACGACGATGTTTTTTTCTTTCCCTTCGACAGTCCTCGTATCCCATACGAACATAGATGTATATTCTGAATTTATTTTTATATTACGTTATGACGATAGTTACCGGCAACGGAACAACAAAAAGTCGTTTCTCTCGTTAGGTCCATACGAATAATCAATGCGTTGAGAACGGTGAGAGAGATTTAATAAGGAATTTTTTTACCGAATCTTCGTATATTGTACATAACTAAATAGGAAGCAAGATACAAATGTATTCAGGAAAGATGCGGGATTGACAATTTTATACATATTATTTTTTGACATCGTGCCTTCGTAGCAGAGCCCATTGTTCTTTAGACGTATATTTTTATCATCGTCGCTCGTACGATCAATTCTACGAATATGTGCGAAATAGTTGTAATAATGAGAAGAAAAAAATACCACGACACCAGTTGCCTATCTGTATTCAAGCAGTCCTAGCAAACGATACCGAGGTCTGTGATAATTTATCCGAGTTGCAATATTCGAAACTCGTTTATATTTCTATAACGAAGTTGAACTAAGATGTGGAGCGTGTTAGTAATTATTATTTCGTCCATCTCCTCAGCCGATACAAAATAAGATAGACGTGCTGAAGGAAATGTTAGAGTGGCAATAAATGATAGCGTTTTTTTTTCTTTTTTTTTAATCCAGTCATAATTTATAATTTGTTTTTTTTTGTTTTTTTTCTTCAACATTTGTACATTAAGTTCTACACATTCATCAATTTACAACCACGGTAACACGAGTGGCGCAACGCGACAATCAATCGAATTGATTTGCACAAAATAATTCTTCAGTTCTAGTATAACAGCGATAATAGGTACATGTTTCCTACATTAATCGGACAAATCACAATTATTCGGAATATGTAATAATTTTTCTTTGTTCTTTAAATTATAATTCACATTCGGAATTGATTCCCATAATTTACGGGGAATAAGGAATGATTGGCGACTCGTTTTTTTACAATACGATAATTAAACGTGATTCGCAATGAGAGCACGCGATCGTCAAGTTTACGGAAGTATCGTTCTTTCCTCGTGACTCCGTGTATTAAGTTTTGAAGACAATAAAAATAAAACTGAGAAATATTATTGACGCGGCGAGTACAAGAATGCAATACATTTTCCGACTAGCTTTCTGGTAAGTATCGGCTTTTTTCAATTCCTTGTAACCCTCTTGTACCTGACCCTGGGTCTGCTCGATATTGTAATCTATACGATCGAGAATAGTGCCCTGATCGTGCACCATCGTTCCTAGATCCTGTTATATACATAGATAAATATATTCGCTTGGACAATTTTGTATTTAGCAACGGGAATAACATAGAATATTTTGTTTTACCTTAAATATGTGATTGAGATCTGATATACTTCTGACTATATGTCCAACCTCTTGTTCCCTCTCGTTCGCTTGTCTCATTAATTCTTCAGATTGTTCAATCTGGAGCAAAACGGAATGCTGCGTTTGTTCGCCGTTTTGCCAAAACTGTTCGTCGCTTTGACCGAACGAAGGTTCGGTTAGCCAAGAATCGTTGGCGGCGTTCGTCACGAGACTTTCGTCCTCCGCGAAAAATTGCCTATTTCTTTCCTCTCGGGAATTCATCTCTGTAAAATAGACGATACGATGTAACGGAAAGTATCGTTTGTGAAGAATACGAATATCGTATGAAAAATATATTTGGGTACGTTGAAGATAATTGTTCTGTGCGCTTCTGTACAGAATGCTCATCTCTTGTAGGCCCGAGGAGAGAGCTAATACGGCGCTCATGGCTAACTGACGTTCTCCAGGCTTTGTTTCGTGTCTAGCTGCAGATTTTATCGTTTGGACTTGACGATAGCCGTTTGAAAATGCTCGGCCAATTTCTCTCGTTAATTGCTCCATTTGACGTTCTTCCTGCAATAAATAATATCTTTTTAATTCACCGATTTAATGCATTACAAGGGTCAAGATTGGGCTAAAGAAATAACTCGTAAAAATTCTGCAAGAATATTAAATTAGCGACGCTTTTTTTCTCGTTACAAAGTCCGTTTAGTTGGGATTAAAAAATATTTTTTGTTTTCTCTCGATCGTTTGCAGAACTTGATGAAAATCGACAGTACGGTTGTAATATAAAAACCTGAGAATTATCGTCCAGTGTTGGCCGAGTGAGCTGCTTTGCATGAAGCTCTACTAGATTGTCTAGTTTGGCACGTAATCGACTGAGAATGTATTGAGTCTCTTCTAACGCATCTGTCCAAGCGGGAGGCGAGGAATCTCCCAGATTAATTCCTTTGAGTTCCACGTTATCGGATGCCGCATTTTCTCCCCCGACCAAGGCCATACGATCGGACAAATTCTATTATAAATAAATTTGTCATGAAACACGTAGAAACGATTATTTTTATTTAAGATACGATGTTGGAAAGAGAGGTTATACCTGTTCGGCATAAATATGTTTGCTTTGGAGAGCATTGTTTCTCATAAGAACAAACGGTTCGGTGAGGTTTCTAGTAGCCATTTTTTATACAACCAATTTATCACACATTTAAGACTTGTTTATGAATGCACTAAGGAATGACGGAACTGTCACTCCATCCCGGCTGATTACTCTATAGACGATCATTTTTACCAAACTGACAGTGCGCACAGTCAGTTCAGGCAGAACGTTTGCGTGGAAGTGGGGGACAGCAGTTGTGAAAAATGGTAGTATGGGGCGCGGCTTCGAAGTGTGCGAGGTGCAGAAGGCAGCGCGGGTGTTTACATATCCGACATGGATAATATAGATCACTGAGTATCATGGTCGAGTTACATGCTAAAAACTGTAAATGTTTTCTATTTTTCCATTTTCTAACCAAGAATTTCACGAGTCTTATTATCTTGTGCCATCACTATTTTTCCTCGGTGATCTTGGCCCACATAAACCGACACTTCCAGAATTTTTTAACCGGATAATGTTCTACGGCCCGCATCGGCCCGTTTATTCAGAATCTTCTCGGGGGTAATGTGGATCAGCCAATGTAACTCAATATTGAAAATTCCATTTTGTGTCGCGATAACAGAGATTAGGGGAAATCAGTAACGCTCGACAAAAGTTGAAGTTTCAAGAGTTGGTTCTGCGACATCTGTACGGCTAAAGAGTGAACTATTATGCGCCCACGTTAAGTTGGCCGCAAGCTATCGTAGTCATATATGGCGAAGGAAATATATATCGTGATTAACAAGACAGACTGTGCAATGATAACATGCGATAGTCGAATTCGTGGCCCAAAAAAAAATGCCAACGGCACGCGGTGTTCCCAAGCGGTCACCCATCCAAGTACTGACCGCGCCCAATGCTGCTTAACTTCAGTGATCGGACGAGAACTGGTGTATTCAGCGTGGTATGGTCGTTGGCTGTAATTTTTAGCCTACTTTTTAGTTGTGATGATGTTACCCATGACAATGAGTATAATGGAATATCTTTGGGACCGGTTGGTTATCCTTCTCCAGGAATACACTGGAATCCCCTCAAAGTGCCGATTCTGTGCCGAACCTAGGCTGTTTTTACATGTGTAGCACCTTTCGGTTCTGAAAATTGTATTTTTGTTACTTCACAATTTATTTTACAACTCTGTTGATTCATTTAAATACGTGGTGGTTTTATCGTGATTCCACAATAACACGTATCATTGAGTAGTCCGTTATTCGGGAACGCATCTGTCACAATGGAGCGAAGGGAGTCACCATATGTGTCAGTGCCTCACACCGGACGTCATTACGGTAGAAGTATTGCACCGCTTGAGGCACATTCTGCCGTGAGCCCAGACCCAGTCGCGTACTTTTTTATGGACATAAGTTTTCCGACCTCAGGTATGTTCTGCCAGGTGTTGAAGCATCCATGGGAATTATGCTGATAACTCATCGCTATTCTCACGGTGGTCCAACATGCGACAATACCAAGAAATGTGCACTCGCATTTGTTATGTAATAATATGATTGTAGTGGAGTACATATTATGACGTCGAACATCCTGTTATCCAAGCTATGGTCAATTTTTACTTTCTTGTTTCGTCTACGAAATTTACTCGCTCAAACGCGAAATGACGAATTATTCTTTCGTCCCCATGTTCAAATTTAGAGCAATCTCAGATTTTGTTGAAATTTCATCGAACAATTGTTAATTGTACAATTCGTAATAACGGACGGTTTATGGCCTATCGAGGATTTAATATTTTTGTTAAATTTTATACGTCGAAGGACTCTTTACGGATATATTTGCGGCTTTTACGTTCCAAGACCGTTGACACCAACCGCAAAACTCCTCGAGTCGTATCGTCGGTGTAATTAGAGCGTTTGACTCTTTGATTGACGGGACGCGAGTTTCGATGCGACTATAGCGTGCTATACTTTATCGGAATTAGAACGTTCCCACAAATATAGCACCGCGATCAGACACATGTCGCGTTAGCCGCTCGACGTAGCCACCTGGGTTCGAGCGGCTACCTCACCAACTTTGGCGTTTGTGTTTCTCATGCTCGAGCGAGCCTTTCCCGTCATCGCACGATGATACGCGGCAAACAATGAGCTACAATTTTATGTATAATTAACAGAGGGAAGCGCGTTGGTGCACTTCTTCCGGAGAATTTTGATGGGAATGGCCGCTTTCCAAGGGTCGAGTCTCCTAGCTTACCCGATGGCACATTCACGACGGAACGAATGCCAAAGCATTGATCTAAAACTTTGTTACCAACGATGCAGAATCGAGGGATTTCTACCCGCAAATTTTCGGCGAAATCCGGTAATAGCTAGAAGTGAACCTTCGCGTCTCGAGCCTCGTAGGTACAAGCCTTGAAGGTTCTTATGATGCAAATTTTACTTAAGCATCCAACGTGGAACAGTTGTTCGGACACGAGTTTAGCATAATCCTAAATTTAACAATAAGTCGTCAAACTTCACAGCTGCTGGTTCAACTAGCTTATACGGAGTTGTAACGTTGACCTAGTCTTCAAAGACAGTGGAAAACGATAAAGCTATACCACGGAATACGTTTCCGAGGGAGCTCAGGGGAGTTGACCGGCGAAGATGGAAGGACGAGGACGAGCTGATCATCTAATACCACGCCAACTTCTAGCGTTAGCTTACAAATGTTTTATAAAGTTCTAGTCCGATATCTTGACATTTGTTACATTTAATCACTAGAATGTACTTTAAAAATCTTGTAAGAATTTCTGCAAATGAAACACCCTCGTCGAATAAAATTTATTCTACGAAGAAGCTAAATTGACTTTCATCATTTCGGCACGTGTGTTTCGCTGTGTCCGGCACGCGTGAACTGATCCCTCCACGATCCATTTTTTTCCTCAAAAGCGAATGAAGAAAGGACAAGAATTGAAATGCCGACGTGCATAACAACCCCCTCGGAAAAAAGTTCTCCCTCTAGAACGAGCGTTCCTCCATCATTGATTTCGGGGTTGCGCAAGTCTCGAACAATTGGAATCTCAGCTGTTTCTGGACCAGCACGCGATCGTGAGACTAGTTGCTCGTACTGGGTCCAAAACCTTTGCATCTGCGCTTATTTCTCGTCGTACTCGGTCACACGGCTCTCTCCGTACGCGCATACCCTTGACGCATTGTGAGCGAAAATTATGAATCGACCTGAGGGAATGTCGCTCGAGAGTGGAGAACCAAAGGAATTATTATCCTTAATACTACGTAGCGTGGCGTCTGCGCATATACCTACGTACCCGATAATAAAAGGACCTACGAGGCTGCAGAACGGGAAGGTGGGGGCAACATATCGAAGGTCCTCTTACGTCACACACGTGTTTCCCGCCATTCGCTCGGCACCCCTCCGCGAGAGTCTTTCGCACATGCTCGTGACGTCAGCCGAGGCACACGTCACCTGGAATGACGTCGAACGTCTCGTGGGGTCCGATTCCCTCAACCCCGAAGCAAACAGTAGGGGTGCAAAGATTGTACGAAAAGGGTCTCTTGCAAGCAAGATTCCAGTCGCCACGGTACTTGCACGTTTAGAAGAATACCCGTGGCCCGCTAGGCCTACCAAAGGATCGAGGGGTGAGATTGCCGTGTGAAGAATGACGTGAAATTGTGCCAGACGCATGCGACACGCGGACGCCCCCCCCCCCCCCACGTCACACGTGGGAAAGTGGCACGCGTCTTGAACCTTGCGACCCGTGCACTTTGTATTCCACAAACGTTCATCGAATATTCCTTTTCTTGGTACGGTACATGATGAATAAAGCGAAGATGACACGAGACCATCCCTGAATCGAAGCAAATAAGATTGCGTGAGATACAGAGGTTTTTGCATTACCCATCCATTTCACGGTTTAATATCGATAAAGTTGGAACTCTACGATATGAGGAATCGTGAAAAAATCGTTATAGTTCTACAGCTTCCTTGAGGCGTTACGTGTGTCCGTTGGGACCGGACGTGGGAGCTTCCGCAATTTTCTCACGTCGAGCGTGTAAAGAGTCGAACGAGTAAAATTAATGTCAAGGCACGGGTAAGAATCTCAACGTTCTTACCATATGCCTCGTACCGGGGTTACTGTAATTACTCGAGGACGACTCAGTCCGATAACCAATTCGCGAACCGTGACGACTGGGGTGCAGCTGCGTTCAGTGTGCGTAAGAAGAAAATCGATGCAAGACACCCCGACTTGGTTTCTTGCATGTTCTCTCTCACATCCATACGGGCGTACGTATATGAGCCTCTCGTCAGCATTTACTAAGGGGCAGGTGACGTTCGTCGCGTGCCGGCTTTCCCCTCTTCTTCGCTCGGACGAGATGTCTGCAAGAAAAGCATCGGGACCCGCAATGCATTGTCCTTCCACGCTCCTTGCTCGCACACGATTGCGGTCCCTTTAACACACGTTTCTTCCCATCGTTCGAACGGCGTGAAAGGAGGGGAACTTCTTTTACGTATTGTAATCCGTATACATACTTATGAGAGCAGCCCGAAATGATTTGGCTCTGTGCATTGTCGGGATTTGCAGAGACCGGAACCTTGAGGCAAATACCGGATGCGAAATCGATCCGTGTGAGTATTTCCGATCTACAAGCTGGAATTGTTTGCGACAGTTTGTGGAATTATTGGCAAAATGTGGTTGACGAAACGATATCGGTTATCATGAACCGTAAATCGTGGGCATTTTGATAATTAATTTTGGCTATCGACCGTGTCGTGAATTTCGATTTTGATAATTATTGATAAGGAACGAATTTATCAATTAGCGAATAGTAGTGAAATGTGGGATACAAAACTCCAAGATTTAAAACTATCTTCCCTGCCTTCGTTGTCGAAGGTATTTGAGACTCGGATAGAGAGAACTGGCGCGAAAAGAGGGATGTCTTCAGCTGCCCCTGGGAAATCAATAAATCGACTAGGGAGCAGGTGACGTCTGGCGCGTGCCTCCATATCTGTTTTTTTCCAAAAGTCTTGACGATGACCCCCTCGCATCGTAGCTTCACTTCTAGTCCCCCCTTATAGGAATGTAGTGCCCTACTGGATGATCGTGCTGCAAGATGTGTCCATTGTCTGCCACCCTTAGCTTGCACGTGACGTCTGCGATCATCGCGTTCCAACAACCCATCCGACTCCTCGCATGGGCATACTTCTCGATACATGGCTGATCTTCTTCTCCTCTCCCCTATTATCTAGCGCCAATAAATTTTCCTAGAGCATTTACCGGTTCTCATGCTCGTCACGAGGCCCCGATGGACACTGGTATGGGAAAGTGAAACCAACGAAACAAACAGGTGATGAGATCTCTTCACGACTCAGAGTTCTATACGCAGAGAGAAACGATGAGATAAAATTCATTCCGCGGCGTATGACAACATTAGACAATGCTTGGATTTGAATTTTTGTATGCAATTGTTGGAAGTGTATGATTGAAGAATTCGATAAAAAACATTATACAATACTCTTTTCGTTTTTCTGACTCCTGTTTTTTCGTTGCTGCGGTGTACGCGACGTTTTGCAACGTGGCGAATTGAAGGAAAAGTTTGATAGTTCTCAGACCACGAAAATTCCCACACGTCGTGCTATCCGGTCCTGCGAATAATTCATGCGACCACGACAACAAGGCAGTTTCGTTTACAAAACGAGGGTGCCACACTGGTGGCGCAATGATAAATTTTGCTTCCTAAACCTAACCCAACAGTCGTAATTTCCTCCTTTATAGCCTTGCACAAACTCTATTAGCATAGAGCTAGAGACACGTAACAGCACCGATTCAGCTTTTGGAGAGCCACCCGAGCATCAATCGCCTACGTCTCTCGTTATGCTCTTATTACGTCACACAAGCGCGACACCTTATTTTTAGAGAGTTACTTCATCCCTCCCTTCGTATCTTCGGACATTATCCACTTTAATGCCTGGTTCCGTGAATATTTACATCTTCTCTACGTGGCCCAGTCGTCGAGCCAATGTACTTTCTCTAATCGAGCGAAGAAAGATGTTTATTTAAGATGGCGCCATTGCGTCGCACACGAATTTGTGAATACTTTGGTTGAACATTCGAAAAGCAAGAAATGAAGAAAGGACCTTATACCTCCGAACCTAACCAGCATATGTACTCGGGTTTCTTCGATCCTGAGTTGCATAGAGGGACAGAGAGAGAGAGAGTGAGTGAGAGAGAGAGAGAGAGAGAGAGAGAGAGAGAGAGAGAGAAGGAGCGAGACCCACCAGGGACTCGAGCGCATTGCACAAGTAGGGACCCCCTTTCGGGTTGGCGCCCGATATCGGGAGCTGTCCTCTTCCCGAAGAGCCGAGTATGGCCGAAGAGTCATCCGAAGACAGCCGAGACGATGGTGGGAACGTGTAGCGCCGAGTGTTCTCACCACGGGGCTGCCTGTGGGCTCTGCGAGAGTACGACCGAGCTCTACGCGGACCGACGACGATGCAAGGTGGCTGTGCGATCGAGCCGAGGGCTTCGGGACTCTCTCGTGCACTCCGTTACGTAGCATCGTAGCTCCTCCTGCTTCACCGTGCGAGCTGCTGCAAGCAAGCAACCTGCTGACGCCGGTGGGATAGACCGCGTGTTGCTCCCGCTGCGTTCCTCTTGCTCCTGTTTCGTTTCGCGACTTTAGCAAAATCGCCACAACGATTAATGGCCTTCGTGTAATCTCGTAGGACTAGCAGGACTCGAAGATCCTTGTAAAAATGAAACTGTAATCCCGAAGGCATGGCAACTTGTAGACCGTCATTTTGTTATGGACATTTTGACTAATTTTTCTAAACGAAGCGTCGTGTCGAGGAATGGACGGGAGTGGAAGTTGTGGGGGTGAGACGCACGCGACCATCCGAAACTATTTGTAAGGGTCGATGAAAACGAAGATCACGGTTCATAGGTACGAAGAAAGGGGACTTTTGGCCACGTGCAGAGGGGATCGCGATAGGTGACGAAAAAAAATCAGATCTGTTCCGAGATCATCGAGGTCCGAAGTTAATGCTCATCTTCAAACAGATATCGGAGTGGAGGATCGTATGACACCGGTGTCGCTCGATACGATGGTCCTTTTTTGTACCATTTTCTTGTTTTCTTTACCATCGAACTATAGGATAGAGCCTCGACTCTCTCTCCCTCTCTCTCACATCCGTTTGGTCGGGGAAGGCTTCTTTCACCCTTTCAATGATTATCCCTAAACGGTTTTTATTTCGAATGCCTGGGTCCAAAGAACAGTTCCAATGTGCAAACAACGAGCTGCATACGTGACGGCAAACCCACGGGGTTCGATCGGCACTGGCAATTCCGAGAGCAATTAGAAAACAAAATCCGAGCGACGAATGTTTTTTCTGGTCGAGCTTAAAAGGTCGTTCGGAGACGGTTAAAACAACTTAACGGGTACTACCGCGTGTCTCGGATTTTGATCCCACGACCGTACCCGAACGACGAGGGTCCATTCTCGGTCTGACGGAGACTAAACATATCGTGTATCCTAAAAGATTCGGCCGCCGAATGATTTTTATGTAGTTGCGGACAGCTTCTCTCGCGACTCATTCCCCCCGCCCCCTACTGTACAGCCGTACTGTGTTAAACCATCCCTAAAATAAGGGCGTTAAAAAGACGAGATTATCCAGACGATACGTTGTGTCCGTGCGATAGCCTCGGGCCCCATGCCGAGTTAAATAGGCTTGTTTTTTTGTTTGCCCTTTTTATTTCACCCTTGACCATTCCCAATGGCACATCTATCCTGCTTATTTATTTTTTAGCGAATACGACACCATAAAAAATGAAAAAATCTTCAATTACCGTGTTAAAAGAGCGAGTCAACTCGAACGACGGAGTTTCGCTCGTGCCGATCTCACTTTAGAGTCGTAGGAAAAAAAAGTAAAAAAAGTAAGGAGAGAGAAAGGGATCGTTAAAAACCCTAAAATTTATCGTTGACGCGGAGTCGCGTTCGAGGAAGGCGAGGAATCTCGAAGCTGAGACAGGCACGGCGCATAATTTAATTCTTTTTCACGAAGGACACCCCGCGCATAAGTCCAGGATCCTAAAACATTCCCACAAGACACCACTATCCTTTTCATTGGTCCTAAAACCTCCCACGATTCTGGTTCGCTCTTTCCCTACGTCGGGGACGAAGGGAAACAGTTACCAGAGGCTAACTCGTCCTCGACGACGAAGAGTTTCAGCCTTTCTATGTAAATACCTGGACGCAGGATCGAAGAAACGTTGGAGCGAGCAAGATGGAACGGAATGAAAGAAAAAGGCTAACCATCGCCTTATAACCCCCTCCCCCCCTTCCTGACTACGATGCCCATCGTACCCTCTCGTTCTTCTCTCCTCTATCCCGTTTCTTCTTTTACTTCCCAATAAAATGTCGAGAATCCCCGGGACTACACAACCGCGTGTCCCTTCGCTCGTGTGTCAGCCACGCGTACTTCACTCCAGCCAGCGGTCAGGCCCATAATAGATGCACGAGGCCGGGCCCGTTTTCGTTTCTTATATATGTATATATATTATTTTTTCTTGTTCTCCCTTCGTTTTTCTTCTCTACGTGCGCGACTCGCGCATTATGTGCCATCATACACCACCACCATCGTACACACGCACCATCATCGAGGAGGAGAGGGAATAAGCCAAAGGGTGAAGGCAACGCGAATCGCAGAAACGTGGGAATCGTCGCCAGGTGATCCGTCGCCTTGGTAGTCTCCCTCTCCCTCTCCCTCTTTACATGCTCCTCGTTGTGTATAGGTACGCGATGTGGAAGTTCGCAAGGAAGAACGGAAGGAAGGAAGGTGAGGACTATTCCGGAAGGGGCCACGTGTGTTAATGCCCGCTTTAACTTAGGCTGTTTCTTAGGGGTGAATTGAACGAAGAGGGGAGATGATGCGATATTACAAAACAATATACGATGCGGGGCGGTTCGTTCCCCAACAGCATTGGAAATTGATAAAATTTGTTTTATAAATAAAATTCAACGATTTTATCCTAGACTCTTGAACCAACTACGATCACGCCTATTCTATCGGTTACTTATCTTTATCGCGAATAATATGATTATCAAGGCATTATAAAATTTGATGGAATATTAAGATTTGTGTGCAGCCTTTATATTCAAAGATTTTTTTTGCACACACAGTCCGCATGTATTTCGCACGTATTGGAACTGAGGGCCCTATTGTTGGAAGCAAAATATTGCCCAGTGAGGAGGGGAGCATAGAATTGCGTCGCGACTTCTAACTCGCCGGTCAAGTCGAGCGATATCTCTTCTGGCGACGGTAATAAAAATAAAAAAAGAAATAAACGCAAATGATTATTACTCGGACAGGAAATATAAAAAATTATCTCGAGAGATACGTCGCTCACGACGTTTGGTAAGAAACGTCGCCCGACGCGTACGAAACACATTTTTCTAGAAATACGAGGAGGAAAATAATTTTTTTTTTTTGTTAGATACGTTTGTTCTGGACAAACACGAGATCTCGGGGTTCTTTGAGCCGAGCAGTCAAGAAATTTGTCTCACCAGTTCATACATGCTCGAAAGGGTACGTGGGGGGCGTTTCATTCTCGCGGGAACTCAACAGGAATTACCTGCTCGTTCGTGAGATGAGAGACGGCCATTGTAGCGATTTTTCCTGTGCGTGCGTCCAGCACACGACCTCGTTCCCATAGCCAAGTACATATATGTTTTCTCGAACCCACTGACCCAATTTTCACTGAATGGATCGTTTTGGTTTATGATCGAAAATTTTGGGTTCGGTATTATACGTCGCGCGACGAAAATGTTCTAGTTACAATATTGTGCTTTTACAATGGAGTCGTTCGCTGCCATAGACTCTATACAATCTTTTCGTGGCAACCTACTTCGTAAAACGATAAAAAACATTATTCAAAAATAAAATAAGAAATAAGAAAAATAAAATCGGCAAAAATAATTTTCACGACTAAAATTATTTATCCATTTATGCAATTTGCTAATTAACTATTTTTCGTTGAGAGCCAACGAGAATTGACGAAAAATGTATATTCGACGTGACGATTTTTAGTCGGTTATAAAATATTTCCTTTGAAACTCTATATTATCCATTTCCGGTTTGTCGAGCAGCCTTTTCATTGTTTTTACACGTAGCGACTAAATAAACTTGTACTCGTAAATTTTACTTTTGAACTACGCGTACAAAAAAAAATTGTCGTCTGTCATTTTCTCCCAACGCGGACCATATCGAGAATATCCATTTTGTAAAAAGGGCTCTCACAGCCCGCATCGCTCTCACGAGTTTATTAAAAGAATATGAATTGCGGGGTACGCGCGAGGATCGACGCTCCCGCCCTCGCGTGGGGCACACAGCTCGTGTGTATAGGATCGAGGACGAAAAATTGTATTTTCCTTCTTCCAATTTTATAGCATACCACAAGGAACCCTCGAAAAAACGGGCAACCCCGTTGAAAATTATTTTCCGACGATAATACAAAATCGGGGCACGTTTTACCCTCGGAAGCTCATCGACACAGATGTCGGATTTTTTTTCGGGGGTAACAGGGGGTGGAGGGATGAGGTTTTATACGGGAAAAAACCTTTTTTTCTCGGTTAAAAATTTCGGGAGCATCCGTCACCCTTCCAGAATACCAGGTCGAAGGTATCGGGAAAACTGCGGAAGGCGAACGAATGTTGGCGTCGGTGGCACGAGAGGGTGAGGGAGTATATAGTTTACGTGGGAAATTAAAAAATGAGGGGGTCTTTTAAAAAACCGGTCCTCGTCGTATAATATACTTACTACTATACACCAAATTATACACACACACATATATACACGTATAGTATTATACCTTGTGACTTGTGGGCGGAAGTGAAGATTTCAGATTCGACGGGATAACGTTTCCTTCCTGAAGGATCCCATGACTGTGGGATACACGAGAGCTTCCACTACGGGCCAAGCGTGGGTGCGAGAGCTGCAGGTGTATGTCGAAAGATGAGGTTCTCGAGAACCGTAGCGAAGCGTGTAAAAAGGGCGAGAGAGACGAAGAAGAAGAAGAAGAAGAAGCGTTAGGGTGGGCGTTCCAAATTTAGAGGCAGTCCAGGCTTTTTCTCTCGCTCTCGAGAGGTTTGTGGTCAAGCGGCGAGAGAGAGCTTGCTTCAGCAACCACTTCGAAACTCGAACATATATCCAGCAGCTTCGCTCTCTCGCTCTCTCTCTCTTTCTCTTTTTCCCTCCGCCTTCTAGGGTTAATGAGAAGGTCGCGACATCTGACCGGACGCCTTCCGTTATGACAGCTCTCTACGGATATTTATGGGAAATTATGTATCATGGGAAACGAAACGGTCCAGCGTGACGATAGGAGTGCCTGGGAATTTTTTCTTCTCGTTATTACTCGCGTTTGATATTGTTTCGGGCTATCGACAATGGGAAAAATAAAACTTTTTGACTTTTCAAAAAATTCGAATATTCCTTAAGCAATTGCCATTAAATTACGAAATTGAATATTTTTCCATATAAATCGACGATCAAAAATGATTTTTTAATAAAATAATTATTTTTTGGATTTAATTAAAAAGAACTGTAAATTAGCTTAAAAATTCTCGTCGTAAGAGCTTCGAAGCTCACGTTCAAGGTTACCGGGATATCTATATTAAGGGGGGTCGAGGGGTGAAGATACTTAGGGCCCGAACGCAAATGTCCTCGGTCGTTCCGTACTTCCGAGTTCGAGACATCGAGGCCCCGTGCAGATGCAACGAAACAAGAACTTTCGGTAGAAAAACCCCCCTCGTACTGCAATCACGTTTGCCCGAACGTATTTTGCGGATTTTCGTACCGCCGTTCCGTTTCTTCGTCTTACTGCGTTACTCGTGTACCTATCGGCCATACGCAATAATATACCAGTCCTCCAGGGACAAAGATGCAGTTTAGCGGAGCACATTATGCGTTTAGTATGGGCGAACCCAAATAAAACCATAAACTACGTAGTTATGACGGTACTATCCTTTTTCGAAATAACGGACTCTCGTCATCGTATCGAAAGGTACTAAGGAGACGGAATGACCGAACCTCCGAGCGTTTCGTTAAACCGGAGAATACGAAAAGGTCTCCGTATACTTTGCACCACGAATACTGCCAAAGTTTTCGTGACAATTTTGATTCGTTGCGTGAAATATTGCACGCTCTTCGTTTGTATAATTTGTTTTATCTTCAAAATGCTCGATTATTGCGATAATATTGTTCGATTCTACACAATGGGAAAAAATGAATTTTCATCGGCGAAAATTTATTTATTTACAGGATCTTATTAGAATTATCTTGATTTCTTTTTTATGGAAAATTGAATGACAAATCATAAATAATAAACTTGAATAATAACGATAAAATAATTAATTTTGTCTCGATAAATAAGGGATGAATAATGAGGGATTTTTTTGATCATAACGAGGCAGGTGGTTTCCTTCGCCGATGTTTACTCGTATTTGTTAACAAATAATTGCAGCTGTGGTACGAACAATAATTTTATTGTACGAGAACGAGTCGATTCGTATCTGCGACGTGACTGAAAGAAAAAAAGGGGTTAGCGTTTTGTAATTCCGCAATCGTTCGATCGGCCTTATTGAGAGAGCGGGATTCGTAACGACAGAGCGATAGGAAAAATCACTCAACTCCCTCGCTCTTGATTCTTCCGAGTCTGACGTAAGGTCCAACTGAGGGTACGGGGGGGAGTGTAGGGAAACGACAACTAAAACAAAATAACACAACAAACGAAAAAACGCGATCGCCGTCTACGATTGTGAGAAACGACTACGACATTACCGAAAATTTATGGCGTTGCGTGGCTTACAATCGGATTTATCGGCTCCGATCTCCAAGTGTACGTGCTTTCGACGCATTATCGAGCGGCGTGATCTCGATTTAGTGAATTGTTTCACGGCATTTGACGGAGCGCGGGAGAATTTTATCGTCGCAAATTTCACGAGTGTTGTTTTTTTTTTTAACGAGTGTACATCTGGCTAGAACTAAAACACACGTGTCAACTCGACAATAAAAATATGAGCTAAAATATTTATTTAAAAAAAAAGTAAGCGAGAAAAATGAAATAAGGAGTTAGGACGAAATGAAATAAAGAGTTAGGACGAGGATGATAATTATTAATAATTTAAGGAACTATTCGATGGATAGAATTCATTGAAAACGAGGTAGTAGGTAATTTTGTCTGCAACGAGGACAATAATAATTCGAAAACTATCGCGACGCGTTAAAGTTGGGAATAAAACGTGGAGGAACGTTCGTTTCGTCCGCTCGTACCGACGTTCGTACGTCCCCACGTTTTCGACCTCTAAAAGTAAAAGTGTACCCCCGGTGCTTTTAATCGCACGTTGTAAAAGTTTATCTCTTTATTGCGGCCACGAATACCTCTTGAAACGCTCTGCAATAACTAATTTTGTCAACAGTGCAAACATCCTTCGTACATTTATTGAATAGCTCCCGCGCTCTGCCATTTATATATATATATATATATATATATGTTAATTCTATGGAGAACGCAGCATTACGAGGATTGGAAAAATTCGATATTTTTTTCCAACTTTATGCGTTTACTGGCCAGCTTGGTAAGCGTGCCATCCACCAATCGGCACGACGTTTGTCCTTAAACAAAAAAAAGAAAAATCAATGCGAAAAAACAATTACGTAATTAAACAAATTTTATTTCGCGAATATGAATGTTTTATTTTAATGCTCCTTGCCATATTTTTAATTTGGTCGATACGTGTGAGAAGTGGTGTAAATTGCGAGGAAACGGATTCTATAAGCGAGTAAATTAACTTAAAAAAAAGAAAAGAGTGAAAGAAAAAAATGGATATACACAGTGGTTTCGTTCATGGGAATTCTCATAAAGGCTCTCGTATGCGCCCTCCCCATTGCTCGTAGTTGCATCGGATCGCGCGTCAGCCACACTTATGACGCGCGTACACGTACGCACGTACACGCGAGCGGCCACGTAGTAGTATGTTTGCCCTCCTGTGTCAGATGCTTCTCCATCGCATGCCTTTACGCTTTACCGCTTCCGTACAGTCGTTTCGCTGAATTACCACGGGCTTGCGACGATACGAAGCAGTGCGAAATTATTTTTTCAATATAAATTAATACACGATAAAATTGACTTAGGGTAAAAAATTAATTAAATATTTTCAAATCGTTCAAAAAAAAAAATGAATAAATGATAATTAATCCGTTAAGAAATATCGTCCACTTTACAGCTGTTTTTTGATAAATTTGTATCAATTTCTGTCAAACTTTATAAATATGTATAAATTCTTGAATTTTTTATAAAAACTTTGATGCAAATGGCGGAATAACAATTAAGATATTGTATCATAATTTTCGATATAATTTAATCAGCTATTAAATTCATAGTATATAATTTGTAGAATATCGATAAAAAAAATTTTGTTCGATGGAAAAAGATATTTGTTTTCTCATCGTAAAATATTCAGGGAGCACGAACGACCCGTATAGGCACGGCGCGAATTCCCACACATCAACAGGTCTCTCAGTAGGGCCTGAGACTGGCGCGGAGTTTCCCCCACCCTAATACGAAGATATCCATCGTTGCCCCCACTTCGGACAAAATTCATCCCCACCACATGTACGTTTGGGTGCATCGTCATGCGGCCGCCAAATTTGTAAAACGTCATACAGTTACTCGTTTTCATCCCGAGCGAACGGGACGTCACCGTTGCTCGGTGAGAACAACCCGCGGGAGTTTTCAAAGTTTATAACACAGTCGATCGATTCTTACGAACGATATCGTTTGACTCTAGGAGTCGATCGAAACAATTATCACGAAGTGACAGTGTAATTATCGAAAGATAAAAAAAACTCAAAGGAGTGAATCGTGCGTGTGTGTCATCGTTGATTTTATATTATCGAAAATTCATACAATTCGACCAGTGATTTAATATATATACATATATATTTCTTCCGGAGTACGTGTTTATTTAGAAAAATAAACAAATCGATAAATAAACGAAGTGAAATTCGACATAAGCCCGCAGTGTCGATCGAGAGATAATCGGTTCGAGGAAATTTTTTGCCGGTGGATTATTTAAATGGTGGATTATTACAATTACAAGATGTCCGGGAGCGATGATGAATTCGAGCCGCAGACCCAATCGGGTATGTCGAAGGCCGAGCTGCGACGGGTGAGGATTATTTTGAATTTTTATTTACTTTTTTTTCCCTCCTACCCTTCGAATGTCTCGTAATTTCATAGATTTTTTATCTTTGTACATCGCGAGAACTTTCGCGCTATAATGTAATCGTCACGTGTTCTTACGCCATCGTGTATTTCAATAATTACAGAGCAACAAGCCGATAATGGAGAAGAGACGACGAGCTCGGATAAACCAATGTCTCGACGAGCTCAAGAGTCTTATTCTCGAAGCGATGAAGAAAGACGTAAGTAGACGAATTATTATTTACGTAATTTTATGAAGCTAAAAATTATGTGGGAAAAAATCGACGATTATTAAAATTGAATCGTGAGACGGTGTAAAAATTCTCCCTTACCAATCAATCTGGCGAGATTAATTTTTATTTTAAACACAGTAAATTAAGAAATTCTCGATGACATTCCTGAAAACAATTCCATAATTATTAGAAATTGTTTTTTTTTTTCATTGTCGCTCTCATACCTGCCGAGGCTGAAAATCGGGGTCGTAGAATAACAATGTCCGATCGTCGAATACCGCGAGCGATGTATAAAACACAAGCTCTAGTCTTAACGGTAATAAGTCCGGCAAATGTTTGATCAGGTTTTTCGAAGGGTGAAAAAGGTAGAGAGAGAGGGTGGTCTCTTCCGTTCTCTCGTCGAGAGACCGATGGCATTTGTACGTATTTGTGTCTGGGAGCATAGAGTGAACGGAGAGAACGAGAGAGAGAGAGAGAGAGAGAGAGTGCCGGAATGGCGGGTGGTGAAGAGCGAGAGGGACCGTTTTGTTTTAGTATTTGAGATGCCACACGCCGTGGGAACCCTTCGGTCTCGTCCACTCCGCGCGCCCCTCCCCCCTTTCCGCTCCTCCGGACAACCCACGCTCCGATGGTCCGCGGCATGCGAGCGAGTCCGCGCGCTACCGTGTCAAAGACTGGTACAATGGCACGTTTGTCCTCGAACGGTTTAAAAAAAATTGAGTTTTGATAAAGAATTTTCAAGTGGGATTTAATTACTCGACACTTATTTTTTTCCATTCCTTACCACTTCTCTCTTTTTTTCTAAATAAAGAAAAAGCTTTTTGTGCACTAATTTTTAATTTATTATTCACTTTCATTGAAAATTATACCGGAAATTATGCAAAGTATCGTTCCCCCCGTGGATTAATATTCGTGAATGAAGATGAGTGCGAGATGAGTGGTCAGGGAAAGGGGGGGAGGGAAGATCCGGTATCAGCAGGGTAACTCTATCCAGCATGAGTGATTTCTCCAAGCGTTTATAAACCGAGCGAGACGGCGTGTCGTTCGATCCTCTCCTTTCGCTCTCTCTCTCTTTCACACGGGGTCCTTCCCGTCTCTCCTTCGCTCTCGTCATCGTCTCTTTCTCCTCATACCTTGGCGTGTTCTCTCCCCGTCCAGATGACTTCCGCTACCTGCTCCGCTCTCCAGTGTCCGTTCTCGTCCTTGTTCACACACATACACGCGCGCGCGCGCACGCACGCACACACTCGTATTACTGTTGGTCCTCGCGTAACGCCCCCCGCGTTCGTGGGAACCTTCGCGGAGTAATTATTAAAAAAAAAGAAAAAAAAACCATCTAGGGTTACAGCCTCCTTTTGTTGACCGTATCATCTTTGAGGATCCCGTGAAGCATTTCGCTTCTGAGTGCTCCCTCTCTCTCTCTCTCTCTCTCTCTCTCTCTCTCTCTCTCTCTCTCTCTCTCTCTCTCTCTCTCTCTCTCTCTCTCTCTCTCTCTCTCTCTCTCTCTCTCTCTCTTTCGATCATCGGTGCGAAAGAACGTGGGAGGAGGGGATTCCCCGGTTTTCTTTTTCTTCTTCTTTTTTTTCTCTCGTCTTCCTTCTTTCGCCGCGGCGTGTAGTCGTTGCAGGTGCCGCGGGAGCATCTCATGATCTTTCGCAGGGTGTCGGGTTCACCGCCGCGCGAGGTTCATATCGATTTTCTATTGGTTCGAGAAACTCGGAGATTATCGTTCTCTCTGGATCTTCCCACGTCATCACCCGATCCGTGAGATTTACAGTGGGAAAATCCGACTTTTTTTTAGCTCGTCCACATTTTCACAAAGATGAGAAAATATGACGAGGCTTGTATCGATCGATAGAACGTGAATAAAAAAAACCTATAAAACTTTTTTCGTCAGTTCATGTACCGGCTAGTTTCGAGGGTTCGTTTAAATGGCCTCGGTCCAAGGGAAAAGTGACGAAAGATATGTAGCGCTGGGAAGTGGTAAAGTGCTCTTGTTCCGTGTCGTATACGCTACAAGATCGGTCGCCCTGAGAAAATGTCCTAAAGTAGTTCCCCAGCTTGGAAGAGAGTCATGCGAAATGTATGCGCGGGTCTGTTGCGGGTGAGAGGAGGAGAGAGACGGAGAGAGCATAGAGCAGGAGAGAGGTACGTCATTACGGATGAGGCGGAATTCCCACAGAGCATCACTGCACGGAGAGACAGAGAGAGAGAGAGAGAGAGAGAGAGAGAGAGAGAGAGAGAGAGAGAGAGATAGAGAGAGCGACGGAGAGTAACTCTTTATCGTCGTGGCGTGTGTAACCGAGACGATCGTCGACTCCCACGCCTATTGTGTACGTGGTCGAGCACAACAGAGAAAGAGACGTACGAAAAAGAATTCTCCATAAATATATATATATATTGTATGGGTATACGAATGCTAAGCTGTCCAGACCGGGATACAGATCGTTCGCGATCCTAGACGTATTCAGACAATATAGTTTTCGAAGATTTGGAAATAGCGCCCCTGCCGAATCACCATTCACTTATTGGTTGCCAAAGGGCTGGATAGTCGAAGATCTCTCTTTTTTTGAAGAATAACCCCGATTCGAAACGGACAAGGAGTTCGTTCGTGGTTATAATTCGAGAAAAGAGTAGAAGTGCTCTCGAAAAAAGAAAAAAAAGGAAAATCTTTTAACGGGTTCCCACGATCGATTTTTCCCATTCATTCGTATAAGGTCAGGGTATACACCCTCGCTCTACCTGTTGCTCCTTTTTAAGAGGATTATCCTCCTGACGTAACACGAATTCTCCGTTTCTTTGGGGATTTCACAATGGACCGTGAACAATTTGCATATACCTATTTTCACGCGGTTGGTCTCGATATCGTTGTTCGATACGAATCCTTGTTTACCGAGTCATCGTCGTGTTTAGTACAGTGGCCAAGAATGAGAATGAATCCCATGGAAACATGTGTACAGAAGGGTGCTTTAAGAGTCGCGTATTTATTCGGGAAAATTCAACTTACCGACGCGAGGTACCTTGATTACCGACAGTAGAAAAATATTCAACGATCGCTGATGGTATTGAAAATAGAAAGATAACTCTCTGCCATTTTTACCGACGGTCGGTTGTTTACCGACAGTCGATAAGAAATTTTTTCGATTGTTTACCACGAAATTTAATCGTACCCCTTATCTTTCTCGTTACAGCCATCTCGTCACTCGAAGCTCGAAAAGGCAGATATACTGGAGATGACGGTTAAGCACCTGCAGACGGTTCAACGTCAGCAACTTGGTACCGCAGTGGCGACCGACCCCGCCGTACTGACGAAATTTCGTTCCGGTTTCTCCGAGTGCGCTGGCGAGGTATCGCGCTACGTGTCTCATCTGGAGAACGTCGAGCCGGCGGTTAAGCAACGTCTGGTATCCCATCTCAACAGTTGCGTCACGAATCTCCAGCAGATGGCACCTTTCTACAGTCACTACGTGCCTTACATGCCTGAAAGATTGTATCCCGAGGTCAAGGTTGGCTTCCAGAGCGACTTTCAAAGCGGCGACGAGAACAACAATGGCAGCACCACAAGGATTCAGATACCAAGCGGTGTTCAGCTCATACCAAGTAGATTGCCAACCGGTGAATTGGCACTTTTGGTACCACAGTCGGCCGGTATATCGGCAAACTTCCCGTTCTTTCCGCCAGCCCCGGAGGCATCGAGCAGAAATGGATCGACATCAGCCTTCACCGCTGTCAACAGATCTCACAGTCCTCTGTTAAGTCCGTCCACTTCGACCTCGAGCTTCGGCGAGGAAAGTCACAATTCGGAGGCGTATCCTCCGTCGCATTCGCCGAATCAGTCGCAGCATCGCTTTAAAATTCCGGAACAGAGCCCTTCGGCCTCGTCCAAAAGTTTCTCGTCGTCGTCGCCCGAGACGCAGAAGCCTCAGATAAGCTCGTCCAGCGACAGAAAAAGATCGTTATCACCTACGACATTCGTCGAGCCGAAAGTTCACGGTGATGTAGGATTTTCGGCACCGGTAACGAGAGAAACATCGACACGCGAGACACAAATCTCGACTATCGCTAGTATTCCAAGTTTCGTACCAAGCTTGAGACAACCGCTTTCCGTCATTACCGATAAGACGTACAATCGAACGCCGATGTTCCCGAAGAGGGAGAACCTCAAACGTCATCATTCGGACGGTCTTTTGGTCATTTCGGACAAGAGACCAAGATACAACGAAGCATCGAGCTCGACGATGGCGTCCGCCATAAACGGTGGCAACCGCGACAGTCACGCGACAGTTTCGGTCGAGGATCTTTCGGGCAAGACGAATTCGCCATTCGCAAGAAACTCGAATGGTGATACGGTACGAGTTTCGGCTGCCGACGCGGGAACTTCGCAAGGAAATGGAGATATGTGGAGACCTTGGTGATCGACGATCGATGACCAATAACGTTTCTTTTTTTAAAACTAAACGCGAATTTGATTGAAATTTGGTTGCAAAAGAAAATTGTTTAGACCTACTTAAATTTATATTAATTTTTGTTGTTTGGCCGATATTAGTCGTAAATTTGTTTTCTCATTATCATTATTTACTTCCGAAGGTTCAGTTACTATGCATTTATCGTGTAAATGCTGATTGACTAAGGGGAACGAGAGACTGTTTGAAATTGATTGATGGAGTTTCAGTGAGAATGTTTTTTTTGTTTGTATTTATTGCTAGTTTTTAGAATCGCGTTGGTGAAACAACGGCGTATAATTTTCGATGGGCATTGAAGAGCTCGTTGCGTAAGAGAGACACGTTTGAAAAGAAAAACAAAAGAAAAAGAAAATTGGGCCATAATCGCATATCGTAGCGCGATAACGACGAGAACAGTACACACGATGTGTTCCTACGTCGGAAACGCGTCGAGGCTCACTGACACACGTGGTACGTTCATCTCGCAAGCCGCATCCTTCCAAAGTATAAAGACTAAACCTAAGCTTTAAATAAATGAAATAAATAAAATAAATAAAGTTTAATCGAGACGAGACGATCTGTAAATATTATAATCGTTGTAAATAAACTTACGTTTTTTTTCTTCATCGTAATTTAACGTAGCGTAGAATACAACGAACGATATAGCCAACATATTTTCTACGTTTTGTTTGCGATTGCGTATTTTCTCCATAGGCAATTTAAGTATTACGAGTTTGTGATAATTGATGTAACGTCGTTCGAGGATAAACTACTTTTTCAATAAAAACAAATAAAAAATAAAAAATATTTAACAAAAAAACGTAATACTCGCGCACACACGTGCAAACGAGAGCAATCAAATCTTTTTATCCTGGCATACCGCATCGTTGGTCGCCTCGCGAAGTGGACGATAGCGGAAACGTTTATATCCGGAGTTCCGGAGGAAAAAAAAATAAGATATAAAAACGCCTTTGTGGATCCTGGTCCGTTAAAGCGTTAAGCGTTCTTGCGGCGTTGAAAACCCCCCGCATCGTGTGCCGCGGGGGTGGTTTGCGCGGCGCTTTAGCCTTTCAAGAGGCGTTAAGCGCTCCCGCCCGCTCGACTTCATGAGTCGGCGAGAGAGAGGGAGAGAGAGAGAGAGAAAACGTGAGAGGGAGAGAGAGAGTGCTCTTTTTCTTTTCTCCGATAAAGGAATAAAAAAAAGAAGGGAAAAAGGAAGGAAAAAATGCTCAGAGTAAAAGAAAGAGGAAGAAAAAAAGCCGGTAAAGAGAACAAGAATTTCAACCACCTGTTACGCGGTAAAACTAACCCCCCCCCTCCCCCCGCTCGCTTTCCTTCGTGCGCACATTCTACGACTAAGCGCAAGAGCAACGGACTGATTTATCGACTAAGCCCGTGAACTTGGTCGTCGTAACGTGAAATATTGTTACGAAAGGGGGAGATGTCCGACGGGAGTTTATCGAATAAGTGATTTTCGCGACCGCGACATCGGCGTCTCGGCGTCGGTTGGCTTATCGTCGATTCTGTACGGTACGAAAACGTTAAAACCACCAAGATTAATTATCATTTGATCTCGGCATATCGATATTTTTTTATATTTCTTATTCTTCTTAAGAAGACATTTTTTTTTATTAAATCGAGAATAGTCGCCTCGTCATTTGTGCCCAAGTTTGTCTTATAATTGTGCGATTGCTGATCTAAGGATTTTTTTTCGTTCTTATTCGTTACAACAAACGTACCTTTCCAGTAAACGGCCTATCCGTTCTTCTCACCGATCAGTTTTTCTCGTCATTTACAATGGGATATATATAGAGAGAGAAAGAAGAAGAAAAAAGTGGATACAAAGAAAAACCTTCTTCAATTCGCGTTTCTTGCCCCATTTTTTCAAAACCCGATCGCCGCGGGATCTCACAATTTGCAATTCATGTACAGCCTGCTGCAGGATGGATCGCACCGAAATGATCCCAAGGACGCATGTAAGACAACTCGAAAGAAAAAGATAGACAGAGAGAGAGAGAGAGAGAGAAAGAGCGAAGAAGACAGAGCGATCTTCCCGTCATTGCTTCAGCCAACGGTGGCTTGTTTGAAATAAATTCGAAACGGTTCAACTTCGATAGTCGAACAAGATTTACCACGATGAGCTCGCGAGTTCTTTGATTTGCAAAAGTGCCTATACACGGGCTGAGAATTGAAGGAGCAGAGGGAGGAGAGCTGAGAACGGGGTGGAGGGCGTAAAAGATAGGGATCTCGCGAAACGACGCGTCCTTTTTCGAGAGGCGAGTATTCCTTCACTCGTACGTCCGTATATACATACATACATATATGTATATAACACATAACCATACCGCGATGTATAGCTGAAAGATCTCTTGGTCTCACCAGAAAGAGCAAAAGAGAGAGAGAGAGAAAGAGTGAGAGAGAGAATCGAAGCGAGAGGAAAAGCGGCGAGAGGCCCTTCTCGCTATATCAGGAGTATAAATAATTACTCGAGCTCCGGAGCAATTACTATAAGTTATAGTGTAGCCGCTACAATTTGCAATGTCAAGACATAAACACTGCTACCGCTTACATTTGAATACATTAAGGTGTTCGTTGGGATCTATATACTCTGATTGGCCGCCCTCTGTAAGAGTATGTATCGTATCTATATACCATATTTATTATATACATACACGCGTATATTTATATGTATGCTTGTATATAAATATATGAATAGTATGTGTATTTATATATATACATATAGATACGTAAAACCGTATCCGTATATATACGTGAGCTACGATCTGGTTGACGATTTTTATTGCGGAAACGATCGTCTTGGGTTTCGCGCAATGTTCCTTGGTCGAGCTCTCCCGGTTCGCTGATGGATCCCTGAGCGCTCAGCTGCTTCGGGCAACGTGTTACCATCGTACCGAGAGCTTTAACCTGGTACGCACCAGGACTATATAGTCGGGCATATTGTCGTTTTAAAACCGTGATGAGTGCGCGCGCCGAGATTGTCGTTCTCGAGGCTATAATCGCATTCGCGATTTCCCATCCCGCACTGATGTCTTTACGATCCTTGAATCGGCCTGAGTATACCGATAATCCTTGATCGAAACGAAGTACCTATATATACATATATACATATATATCGTCATCGAGAGAGAGAGAAGCCTCCGGAGAATTGCGAGAACGATTGTTTTATGACAGGAGAATCCTCTATGAACGCGGGAACGCGAGAGAGACAGAGACAGAGAGACCGAGGCTCTTCAAAGCTATGTGATGTATATATGTATTATACGATGATGATTCCACACGGATAGAATCGCGGCACTTTATATATATTTCGGTCGCTCAATTTGGCAAAATCGTTCTGCGGTCGGGGAAGTGGCTCGATTTTCCTCCCCACAACCCGGTACGCTACGATATATAGACTCGTGTGCTATGCATAGATGTATACCTATATAAACATATATATATATGTATATAATAGATGGGAGATTGAGAGAAGAGGTCCGTTGGGTATACTGAACGGGGGTCATCTCTCTCCTCCTCGCGCCGATGTTCGTCGAAGAGGGATATATAGAGGATCTCTCCGTTCGTGCGCACAAAACACCATCGTCCAGTTTCCTCTCACTTTTGCTCTCGTCTTTAACTCTTCCTGCCTCCTCTTACCTTCCTGACGTATTTATTACGCGCAATCGAGAATCCCTTTTGTGCGGCGGATAAGAAAACGAAATACAAACAAAAAAAAAACATGTAAAAAATACAAAAAAATGCAAATAAAAAAAGGAGACGTAGAAAAAACGTCACGTCTCGTGAATCCTCTCTCGCCCTCTGTGGGCTTTATCTGTCCAATTAAGGATCCTCGCTGTCTCGTGACGTTTAAGGGACGCCTTTACCCGTTATTTTTATTTTGTTTTTATCTTTCGTTCAGCGCGATCTTGCTCCCTTTCTTGTACGCTCTAAAGAGGCTCGCTTCTAACTCCGGCTCGTATAATCGAACTATGGGGTACTCGCGGTTTTATCGACCGGTTTTCTCGCCAAGAACTTCCGCCATATGTGTCTTGGAAAAATAAAATAACGAAATAAAGACGGAAAAGTAAAACGCGAGGAAAAAATGCCTATATTATTAGACGCGAGGGCAATTCCAATCGGACCGATTTAGTCGTGATGGGCTCGTCGATACCGGAATGGCGATCTCGATATCTCGAGCCGTGCCCAATTATCGCACAGAAGCGAGATCAAACGACATTAAAATCCTTCGTGGTTCGAGCGCACGTGTGCTTCTGTATGTGTATGCGCGCGGTGGAATATTGTGGTCCAGAGGATTTTCCAACGCGCAGTGGTCGTACATGGTTTTTGGGAGGCAATACCAGCTTCCGGTCGACAGCTATTTTACCGATCGAACTTTCGTATACCCGCACATAGGTACATCAACACGTATATAGACAAACACAAACATACACATACATACATACACACTTGTATAAGATTGACTGGAAAAATCAAACGGCGCGCCGATCTTCCGGATCTCTGCGGCCGCGCCGGACGAACAAACGGAATGACCGCACTGGACACAAATGTACTCATCGACAATATGTAGCCTGTACTCTCCAATAATATATAGATATTTTTGTGTATAACGTACAACGTACCAAAACACGTGTGTCGGTGTGTTCATGTGTGTGTGTGTGTGTGTGTAAGTCTCGATGCACTCTACCAGTTGCCCGGATGTTTTTCGCGTGTCGCGATATTTTGATGGGCTTCCGATCGGCGAAGAGAGTAATACCCGGTTGGAGAACGAAAAGCGGACGTTCGACCACACCAGGGCCATTTGCCCGTTCCACCCTCGAACAAACCCCTCCCGCGACTCCCACTGGTGCGGTCTCTTGAATACCTCCTCATCCTCCTCCTCCTCTCTTTCCCCCACCTCAACGTCGATCAACCGAAATTTTGCATCTGTACTTCGTTGAAGTTTTAATGCGTTTTTGCGGCGTCAGTCATTGCAAAGGTTAATCAGCAATCGTTTAAAGGTCTGTCCAGGTATCGCGCATACACGCGGATTTGTACGAACGCGCCAAGCGTTTGTCTCTTTGCGCGTTATCGTTTTTGTACGGTCAGCATACACGTATATATATGTATATACAGGCACAAATTCTTGTTTTTTTATCTCCGTATTTCACGTACGATAGAGCCGTAAATGCAATTTTTGCGCAGATATGGAAAATTTATACGTATATAATATGGAACGAGTGACACGAGAATCGTGTCTATATTACGTTTCCGTATGTGTTTATATATACATATATATATATAGATACGGTGGTGTATACAAGCGTCATGGCAATATTGGCCGGACGCTCTGTGACGAGAGCGTATTAATTATAACTCTGGTCAGAGGAACGTCAAGAGAGTTGCGTTCGCGAGTACCTACGATAAATTGTCGGTTTACCAGCAAATCTCATTTCCACCCCTCCTCTCGCCACCCCTCTGAAACCCCTCGTGCGCTCCTTCCCCTACCGTTATTTTTACCACCCCTCGTTTGTCCACGTCCCTCGGTCCACGAATATATATATATATATATATATATATATATATATAGTACTGTACATATACGGAATATACGAAAAAACGGACAAACTCTCTGTGCATAACGCACCCCTCGCTACCCCTCTCCCTCCTCCCGTCTACCACCCTTCTTCTCGTGATGCTCACTCCTTTTTAACCGTACGGATATGGAATTCTTTTTTCTCGTCTCCTCTTTCGTCGCTTATTTGTAGGTTTTCGTCGCGTATTTACCTGTCGTACGTCATTTTAGCCTTCCCCCACACTCCATCACCTCTTCGTCCCTCTCTCGCATCCGCTTTCGTACTCTTCTCATCGAAGAACAGCTCGGCCTCTCTCTCTCGCGCTCCACATCGCTTTTGCTCTCTCGGCATAGTAAAAAGTCGCATTGTTTAGCGCGAAAATAGCGCGGCGACCAAACCACCCCTACGTTCGCCATAGCCGATCGACTACTTCCCAGTTTTACACTCTATTGTTCGACTCGGGTTTGAGTGAGAGAGAGAGAGAGAGAGAGAGAGAGGGAAAGGGGCAGGAGGGGGGATTAAAAACAAAAATTGGTGCTTGCACACGTTATAACGCGGCAAGAAGAACCGGGATTTTTCCGTATACGATGCAATGGAATTTCTCGGCATGAATGTGCTCATATAGAAAAATTCACGTTCGCGTACGCTTCAGCTTCAGCGTCGCGCGAGGTGCGAAAACTTTTCTCTTTCGCGTGTGGAAAATTGAGTTTTAGTTTTCGTTTTTTTATTCTTTTTGTTTTTTTCGTTTGGGTTCGCCCGTGAAATTTGATGAAAGATGCGCGTGATGTACGACAACGGCTGTGTTGTTGGGCGTATTTCGCAGCGACAACTTTTTGTTTTACGCGTTTATGACGGACGCGCCGAGGATATTTTTGCACGAAAAGAAATGGTGCGAGTACGACAGCGCGTTAATTTTCTCTTAACGAATATCTGCTCGATTCCATTAACGAAACTCACGCTCGATTGCCCCGACGATAATAGAACGGGGAAAAAACAACGGTTGGCAACACTCCGATGGAGTTAATCCCGAAAATCGACGTAAAAGCAAAAAGAAAATGAAAATTCGGGGGAAAAAGCGTCGAGTGCACAATCGCGCGAGAATAACTGCATCCTGAACGTCGAATTAGCCGGGTGTTCTGGTTACTCACTTGGAGCCATCAACGTTGTCGAGGGATAAAGCATACCGAGTACACGACAAACATTTATTTTCCCGTTTCATGAGAGAGAGAGAGAGAGAGAGAGAGAGAGAGAAAGAGAGAAAGAGAGAAAGGGAGAAAGGGAGGAGGCGCATAGTTTTGAACTTTGAGAGGGTCGGCGGCGACGGTGGGCGCCGATGGTTGTGTTGTTGAATCGGGCAATGGGCGTCCTCGCGGGAAAAGGATGAACTCCACCGAGGGGGATCCCCGTGTAAAACGCGACGGGAGAATGAGAGAGAGTAAGAGAAAGAGAGAGAGAGAGAGAGAGAGAGAGGTCGAGTTGGAAAAAAGGACGAGGGTGGCGCGACCAGGCGAATCCCGAGATTCCTCCGGCGGGTTCTCGCTTCCTGTGGCATTGCCTGTCTCTCCATGAGAGGAACGAAGGAAGACGAAGAGTGCGAAAGCGAGTGTGTGTGAGAGAGAGAGAGGACGTAACGGGGATAGTCGCGGAGGTGCTGAAGCGCGACCGCGTCGAGGTAAAAGAGAGAACGAGAAACGCGGAAAGTTAGCGAACGGACCGTAAACCCCAGAGAAAAAGAGAGTCAGTGAGAGAAAGAGAAAGAAAGAGAGAGAAAGAGAGAGAGAGAGAGGACGAAAGCGAAATGGGCCGTCGAGTTGGCAAGAAGGGTCGGTGGTCACGCGGCGTGCGGAGCGAGGGGTGGCAAGAGCGAGAGCATGTTTTATTAAGTACGTCTCGCGGCGCACCCCCGAAAAAGCGCGAGGCAATTTGCAGGTGCTAAAGCGAGTGCAGATAACGCGCGAAACGCCACGAGTATACAGCTTCCTCTATTTTTACGTTTCCTTTGTATTTATAACGCTCGCATAAATTACGTGGCTCGCGCGCGTGTATCGCACTTTTATTCTATTTTCTTGTTTATTTTTTTCGTCTCGTTTCTTTTTTTTTTTAAGAAATAACATCCGCGCAATTCATTCGTGATAAATGATTGAATTGTTAAAAATTATGTTATCCGAAATATGAAATAAAAATCATTAATATAATGAGAATAAATACGAATCGATGTTTCATTGAAATAATTTCGAAATAAGATCTTTGAAATTTATTTTCACCTCGATCGATTTACACTTCCAGTCTCTCTCTCTCTCTCTCTCTCTCTCTCTCTCTCTCTCTCTCTCTCTCTCTCTCTCTCTCTCTCTCTCTCTTTCTCGTGTACGACGAAAAGGCGAAGAAGTAAAAAGATTATTTTAAAACGCGTGTGTGGTTGCGATCGTCGATAAATCGCGGAGGTAGTGGGGGAGATACGGAAAGCAACGCACACTGCGTATGTGTATTCCATTCGTCGCGTCTCGATAACATCCCTCTCCGTCTCTCTCTCTCTCTCTCTCTCTCTCTCTCTCCGTTCGTCATCGATATCGCCCGAAGGTATTATTCGGATACGATCTCTCCGATGCGTCGATACAGAGAGAATATCGTAGAATATCGTGGCAGGAGAAAGATAGAATATCCAGAGAGAGAGAGAGAGAGAGAAAGAGAGCGAGAGAGAGGAAGAGAGAACGCGAAAGAGAACGGGAGAGAGAAAGCACGGGAGTAGATGAGAAGCGATCGGCCGCCTCGGAATTGCAAAAAAGCTCGCGGAAAAGGCAGAGGGTGCAGCGACTCGTCGAGTTTCGACTGACTGAAGAGGAAGAGGGATGAACGAGGAGGAGGAGGGGTAGGGGTTGCGCTCGGCTTCGGGAAACAAAGTGAAAATTAATATTCAATCGCATTAACGAATCGGTGGCGACGCCATCAGTAACAGGAACGTAGATGAGTAACGCATACATATATATATATATATATATGTAGATACACACACACACACACACACACACACACACACACACACACATATATATATATATATATAACCAACGATTCAGCACGACTGGATATCCACGTATTCTCGCGTTTTCTCTCGTGCGAAATGCATATATGTATATATATATCTTTATATACAGTACACATCCTGGACTATAAATATACGATGTACCTACCTATAGATATGTGTATATAGTAACAGTGCCGATGCATGGTCGGCATCGTTCGGTTCTCGGTATACGCGCACGCCAAATGAAAATACCGAAGGACAATGGAAATACTAATGATTGATTGGATACGAAAAAGAATTATAATTGAAAAAAACCCCGGGAGTAGCGGAGGGTGAGAGAGCGACGGAGAGGGATGTAGAGAGAGAGAGAGAGAGAGAGACAGCGAGTGAGAGAGAGAGAGCGAGAACAAACGAGGGAAAAAAAAGAGGAACACACGAACTATTGGGAATAATATATCAATACCCATCGAAGCCACGCATACGAATGCGAGAACGCTCGGGCGTTTTTGGATGGAGGGAAGTGGCGGGAGGGCGGGAGGGTGGGGTTTGGTTTGGAAACGAAGAGAGGAGCGATGGGGGTGGTCCGCTCTCTTTCTGTGTTTTACGTTGCGAGGAGGGTGAAAAGGGGTTTCTGAGGGGTGGCGGGTGCTCTCCGGTGCACTATACTCGCGATATGTCCTGTATCTATGTAAATATATACATACCTATACATACATGTGCGTTGCGATGGTGTGCGCGATGTTGTGCTCGAGCTCTGAGCACAGCGCGCTACCCCGGAGAACGAGAATATATAGAGACGGCATAGCGAGGAGTGTGACAGAGAGAAAGAGCGCGAGCGACAGAGAGAGCGAGAGAGAGAGAGAGAGAGCTCGAAAAAAAAGATAAAAAAAATATTACGCCCTCGCTCGGGGAAGGGTTCGACGAGCGGGAGAGCGGATGAAACGGGCACTAACCAATACCAATAAACCTCATCCGACACAAAAGAATCGTATAGCTTCGTTCGCGTATTAGATACATACGAATATGTATGTATCTACGTGTGTGTGCGTGTGTGTCTGTGTATGTGTGTGTCTGCGCGTGTACGTAGGCGAAACGAAGCTGTACGTGTGCGAGAGATCGAAAAAACAGCGAGCTAACTGCTGCATAGATACATGTATACGCGAATACTACGTACCTACCCTCGAATATATCGTGTGTAACCAGATGCAACGCGGAGACCGTTGCAACGCCGTTGCAATAGTGACGACGAAACGATATTACGACCTTATCGCGTATATACTTTCTTATCGAAGATCTCGTAGGATCGTACGTAAATTTTGAATTGTGATTCGAGATTTGTTACAAACTTCGCTTTCCTCCCTTAATTTTTAACTATAAGGGTAAAATACGAGTTTACAGTGGAATTAAAATCGACAAGGTCGATTTTAATCTTTAAATTATTTGTTTAAAGTCGAGTTGAGATTGAAAAAGAAAAAAAAAACAAATTAATCGAGGGAGAGTCACGTACGAAGCGATCGAACGTATCGAAACGCTAACTTGGATTGCCTATACTAGTACAGGCAAATAGTACATTTCTTCCTGCATTTTTTGCCAACCGCAATTTTTTTTTATAGATAGCTTCAGTATGACGTACTGAATGTAAATCCACAAAATGCCCCCAAAATGGCGGAGCGGAAGTGCCGCCATTTTGCCAAAAACCGTTTCGGCCTATATCTCCGTAACCGTGCACTTGAGGCCAAAACTGCTAATAACCTTTATTGTATATAATGAAATTTCCTATCTCTTTTGTTAAGTAATTTTTTTTGTATCACTTACCGTTTACGACTTATATGACTATTACTGTTCGTTTTCTGACTTTTTCTTTTTTATTGACCGATATCTCTTCTAATAATTGTTTAAACAAAAAACTGCTAATAATCAAACTTTTAAAGCGACAAATTTTCTCCAACTTTGACTTTAAACTTTTTTTTCTAAAATTAATATTTTTGAAGTTATACCGCGTTAAATGATCGCGTTCGTGTCCGCGTTCAACGGAACTACCGAGTGCAAGGTTAACGGGGTTCGACATATTCGGCGCGCCTATCCGACCTTTTTTGCTTCAAATTAAGATATCTCCAAAACCATTCAACATTTTTCGACGATCTTTTTTTAGTTTTGTTCAGAAATACTTTATTAATAATTCTATATGTGGTTTTAGAAGATATTCAAATTAGAAAAGTATTGGGACCAATTCAAAGTCGAAACACATTGGTTCGAAAAATGCTCATTTTCAATGTACCTTTTCTCAGGAACCATACGGTCGATTTTCACCATTTTTGTTGTGGGTATATATTAAAGTGTTATAAACATTGTATCGAGCCATTTTTTCGATATTTTGTTTCAAAATTTGTTGATGTCGTTTTGAAATTTTTCAAATATTTTGACTACGTTTTTTTACCTTCAAATATTTTTTTCTCGGGTCTGAATCGTTTTTTTCGAAAAAATGGCTCGACACAATGTTTATAACACTTTAATATATACCCACAACAAAAATGGTGAAAATCGACGGTATGGTTCCTGAGAAAAGGTACATTGGAAATGAGCATTTTTCGAACCAATGTTTTTCGACTTTGAATTGGTCCAAAAACTTTTCTAATTTGAATATCTTCTAAAACCACATATAAAATTATTAATAAAGTATTTCTGAACAAAACTAAAAAAAGATCGTCGAAAAATGTTGAATAGTTTTGGAGATATCTTAATTTGAAGCAAAAAAGGTCAGATAGGCGCTTCCGAATATGTCGAACCCCGTTAATAAAAACAAAGTATGCATAGTGTAATGATGAAAATTCAATAAATATGTACAAAATATGCATGCTAGTGACATAATCAGCAATAAATAATTTGCCTTCTTACCTGCACGAAACAGCGACTACCCGTTGAAATATTTTGTTAATTTATATTTTATTTTCTACAATTAAATAGTACTTTACCTCGAATCGCCCTCGATTATTATCAAATAATTAATAATATACTGATGGCATAATGAAACAAACAAATAAGAAAACGCGAAATTTATTTAAAAATAGATAGAAATTTTATCGACCCTCGACGAAAAATTAATGGACGCGTTACAATCTTTATATGCCACCAAAGAAGATGACGAAGAGAAAGAGGAGGATGCATTTGAATCTTCACCGCCCGCGAAACGCACGAGAGTCGAAGAATATGCGTGATTCATTTTCTGTTGTATCTATTTGAAAATAAATTTTCTATTTATTTTCAAATAAATTTCCCGTTTTCTTATTTGTTTGTTTCATTATGCCATCAGTATATTATTAATTATTTGATAATAATCGAGGAGCGATTCGAGGTAAAGTACTGTTCAATTGTATAAAATAAGATATAAATATAACAAATATTTCAACAGGTAGTTGCTGTTTTGTGCAGGTAAGAAGACAAATTATTTATTGCTGATTATGTCACTAGCATGCATATTTTTCACATATTTATTGAATTTTCATCGTTACACTATGCATACTTTATTTTTATTAACCTTGCACCCGGTAGCTGCGTTGAACGCGGACGCGAACGCGAACCTTTAACGCGGTATAACTTCAAAAATATTAATTTTAGAAAAAAAAGTTCAAAGTAAAAGTTGTAGAAAATTTGTCGCTTTAAAAGTTTGATTATTAGCAGTTTTTTGTTTAAACAATTATTAGAAGAGATATCGGTCAATAAAAAAGAAAAAGTCAGAAAACGAACAGTAATAGTCATATAAGTCGTAAACGGTAAGTGATACAAAAAAAATTATTTAACAAAAGAGATAGGAAATTTCATTATATATAATAAAGGTTATTAGCAGTTTTGGCCTCAAGTGCACGGTTACGGAGATATAGGCCGAAACGGTTTTTGGCAAAATGGCGGCACTTCCGCTCCGCCATTTTGGGGGCATTTTGTGGATTTACATTCAGTACGTCATACTGAACCTATCTATCAAAAAAAATTGCGGTTGGCAAACAATGCAGAATCGACAAGAGTAACTGGATCCCTATTTGCCTGTACTATACGTTTTGCCGTGAGTCGCGCGGCAAACCGGTCGACCGGTAGAGTCTTAGGGCACTTACTCGTCGAAACGAACCGAGTAGAGCGCTTATAGCCAAGAGCACAATGTTGGCTCTGTCTATAGTCGAGTCCTGGACCATTGGCGCGACTGTAGATAAGCGTTAACGTAAACGGCTGTGGCTAGAGAACACACATTGTACGTTAACTGGTCGTTCGTCTATCTATATCTATATGTTCGAAGTC
Organism: Netelia inedita; assembly: GCA_964017225.1. Classification (NCBI taxonomy): domain Eukaryota; kingdom Metazoa; phylum Arthropoda; class Insecta; order Hymenoptera; family Ichneumonidae; genus Netelia; species Netelia inedita. The sequence continues at coordinate 41,169,043 of OZ024921.1, forward strand.
TTGGCTCTCGTGCAACGCATATATATGCATTTTTTTCTTTTTGCATCGATATAGAACGACGCAACTATCTTGTCGCAAGAAATAGGGTCGCGATGCTGACCGTATAATGCCTGGACCACATCATTCTCGATCCATGTCTATACCTCCTCCCCCTTTCTTTCTTTCTCTCTCTCTCTCTTTCTCGCTTTGCCCGTTTCTCTCGTCATATCTACTCGAAGAAAATAAACAGTTGCACGTTAAGATACGGAAAAAGAAAATTTCATTGCTCTCGTGTCGCTGTATAGTCCTGACTCGCGCGTAACTCTATCGAGAGCGATCTATCGGAGGGTATATACATATGTATATATCGCGTGTATACGGGTCGTTCCATGTCGACTCGGCATAGGACACTTTATGTTTCTTTTCAAAATTTTATTTTCATCGCTTCATTCTCATTTTATTCTCTGAATAAAATTAAATCCTAGCAATAAAAAATTGTTCATCGACTCTCGTCCGAATAAACAATAAATAAATTTTTTTAAAACGTAATAATGTTCGTTCTATATATTTCTTCATACGAGCGAGTTTTCATTAATATGATAAATATTTTATAAATCGCGATCAAATATCTCTAATAAAGTCCTGAGTTGACATGGAATTGCCTATAAATATATAAAAGAGAGATATATATATAAATAAATCTTAAAGTTGATAATGGCAGTATAAGTAAAGACCGTATCGAATAATGGTAGCAAAAGCTCGGAGGTCTTTCTAACAGGATTTTATTATACACGGCCGAGCCGGTAGCTCTCCCTTTGCTATAATCGGCTACAATCCTGATACGAGTCAACGATATCATTATAGGCCTAGTCGCGGCGAAGCAGTACTCTCTCTCTCTCTCTCTCTCTCTCTCTCTCTCTCTCTCACGTCGATCGATCGTCAGCAACATGAAGTAAATTGAGGCTCGATGAAAAAAAAAGAAAAAAAAATGTATGCTCGCCCGTGTGTTAAGTCTCTGTTTGACGTATGGCATCGATAATGCGTAAGTATATAGTGGTATACGCTATAGAAAACAGTATATACTTGACCGATCGTGAGAAAATTGCCGATAGCAAAAGGCGACATCGTTTCCATTTAGCTATGCGTCTCGACAAGGTGCGCGCGATATCTCACCTCACGGCGGCTTCGCGTATCAATTTTATATCTGTATATAAGAACGCATGCATAAGCACGCGTTATCCGTAAATGCCATAATTAACGGTATAGGACTTTCACCAAGTTTTCTCATCCAAGTCCAGTAAAAGTCCGAAGACTCGTTCGAACTCACCGTACGAACGTGAAAATCAACGATAAACTTTGTTCAAACGTTTCAAACTGCCGAACTCTGGGATCGTCCGCAATATTTTTTTTCAATTATCACCCGTTTTAGAGAACGTGAAAATTTTTTAATAAATTTTCGATTCGATAGAAATTTCGCGACGTTAATTGATATTTCGCGACTATGGGACTATCGAAATGAGACGTTTGATCGTAAATTCAACGTGTATGATAGACGAATGTATAATCCGCGTCAATCTCTCGATATCCAATCCGGGTGTCGTCCTAGCGTAGTTTTCCGTTGCATTTTTTCACAACCCGCCTGGCTCTGCATATAGACCACAAACTCTTTGCCCCTTTATCCTCCCCTTCCCCCATTTTTCCCTCCCCCTTACCCAGCAGTCATGGTGATGTTGGTTGCGGAGAACGGGAGTACAACTAGAGGCGAGAGGCGCGTTTAGCATTTGAAAAAAGCCCTCGCACGCTCTTTCAACCCCCTCTTGCAGCAACCACCCCCACGAAATCGCTATCGCATATATCCTGAATAACGCGCGGAGTTCCTCGTGGTTGGCCCGGGGCTCGCAACCGATTTTATTTCTAAATTTAGCAGTCGAGGGTAGTACTGTTAAAGCAGGGCGCACACTCACCCACACACACACATATATATATATATATATATGTGAGAGAGTGAGAGACAGAGGCACACTCGTATATAATAAACAAAGGGCTACATTTAGCATTAAAAAGTACGCCGTAGAGTCGTCCTGCACGTTCGATCGGCGTATACCTACGGTTACTACCACAACGACGCTGTTGGTTTGCTAACACGTGAAAAAGAGAAGCGCTTCAGGGGAGACAGCTATTCTCATCTTCGTGGTACGCGTGGACATACGTCCCTGTTTCGCGCGTGACAACGAGTGGCGCTCTCCGATGGACGTATCGGTAACTACGTAACTATATGTATTTGTGTTCAAAACAAGGTAGACAGAGGAGAGACAAATTCTAGAATTGTTGCACACGTATACACGTAGGAAAACGAAAGAGAGAACGTTGAGAAAAAACTGGGAAGTCGAGGGGTAGTGGGTATAGGGGCGAGTATCTGCTCGAAAGATTCATGGCGTAAAAGTCGGGTGGTGAAGCGGACGAGGAGCGAAAGGGGTTCGTGCATTGGGACAACCACATTTGGCATTAAAACAACTCTTTGGGTACATTTATATATATATATATATATATAGGTATTATGTACTACATGTGGGATGTACGTAGCCCGGAGCTGTGATGCCGTACAACGTTCGCCGTGCGAACTCTCGTGTATATAAAAGGTCGTTTTATATGGTGAACTTTCGCATCCCGACGTTCCGTACGAGGTACAGAGACGAAACAAAACTAAATTTGGAGAAAATTCTATACAAGTTCTTTGTGTTTAACGCTTTAAAGTTTAAGGGATGAAAAAAGTGTCGATCAACGATAATCACGTTATACGTAACGATCGTACACAGTGACTGTAACATTATAACGATAAGAATGAAAAATATAAAATAAACAATAAAAAGTTAATAAAAATCACGATCAACGTCGACAATTTTATCCCGTAAATAATTGACGTAATATCGTGCGTTGGAATTTTCGTGACAAAAAAAAAATATAGAAAATCGCTGTACCAAAATACGTTTTCGAACGTCGAAACGTAATAAATATTATGGATTTTTCGAAAAAATAATATCCGTTCGGGCGTAAACAAGCCCCGGGACCGCGTTCTTTTATTTTTATTTTTCACCTGTAAGGGAGATTTTTTTTTACGAAAATTCTAGATCACGTTTTTTCCACGAAATCTATGTGTGTACATAACGCATCCTAGGGTACCTACCAGGCAATGCGTTCACACATACCCGGATCAGCCTGCATTCGCGGAAGCGTGCACTAGTGGCGAGGAGGTGGGGGGTGGCGGAGGAGGACGAGTGTGTATCTTTGGACGTTACCTATGTAGGTTCGTTCCAAAAATTCGTCATCCCTTCCGCATTGGGGGCAATAGCAGTACTGCACGGGCTGCGTGCTTTCGGTATTCACGAGGGTAAGAGAGAGAGAGATGGAGAGATAGATAGATAGATAGATAGAGAGAGAGAGAAAGAGATGCTGTCGTCGAATTGCAGCGGCAGCAGCAGTAGTCGACGCAGAGTCTCTACCAATACGCAGCTCCACCCGTCAATCGTGTTCGGGCACGCAATTTTTTTTCCCTTCGTTTTCTTCCCACCATCGGGCACTCACCCTCGGATACGTGAGGCGGAATGAAAATAGAAGTGTAACGTCGATAAAAAATGATGGAAGCGTACGCGGGTGATGTGACACACGGGGATTCGCGACGTGAGGACTACAGCCCGCGGATCGCCGGTTCTCGCATGCTCCGATACATCCCTTTCGATATATCTACGTGTTTCCCAGAAGTCGATGATTTTTGTTTACGAAAGGCCTAAGACGTTTTCACAAAGTAAAGTTTTGGTTAGATTTTTTTCGCTCGCTTCTTTTTCTGGTTGACTTTTTATTTATATACGAGCGCTACGTGCGGTATTTAATTTTGCTTTTTTTATCATTACTTCCTCGAGGGGTACACATTTTTATGGAATTTTTAATTACGAGAATAATGTCCTCGACGTCCTCCTCCTGCCTTCCGTAAAATTCCTGCTGCACTTGATCTTACGTCAGAATAATTCTCCAGGAGCCAGAAAGAAGTCGCATCGTTGCACGACGACCTTTTCTCGTCGTGTCCTTATCCCCTCGTCATCGTCGTTCCTTTTTCGCGGCTCATTAAATCGTCCATAAATTATGCATCGAAAATTACAGACCAGAGGGAGAGAGGGAGAGAGAAAGAGTGATAGGGAGGGAGTGAAAAGGAAAGAGCGCGTGAGAGACTGAGAGACTGAGAGAGAGAGAGGAGAGAGAGTGAGGAGTTGGGAGGCACCAAATATCGGTCGGTGTGGCGTGTAGCCACCGAGGCATAATAAGCAATTTGTAATCAAGAGGCGTCGTACGGGTGTTAGTTAGTAAGAAGAAATCCAACGGGAGCAACTCACCCTGTCCGCTCCCGTCTCTCGTGAGATCGGTCGGCAACTTTACGCTGCCACAGGATTCAGAGAAGCAACGGAACGTGATGGAGGGAGAAAGAGAGCGAGAGCGAGAGAGAGAGAGAGAGAGAGAGAGAAGGGGAGAGAAAGAGAGAAAGGAAGAGAGAGAAATAAAGAAAGAGGGACAGACAGACCAAGTGCAAAAAGAATTGCAAATTGCACATTAGCATTATGTCCCAGGAGCTACTGAAATCGTTATTAACTCGAGTCGTTCCTCTCTCACGGTCTCGACTTCTCTCGACTCTCTTCGAGACTCGTTCTTTGTATCAGCTCGAGTACATAGAACATCGTTCTGTACGCTTACACGTATCAACTTATATATATATATATTTAAGTGTACTTGAAAAGATTTATATATTTAACTGACTAATAATTGCGAGCATTGACGGCAAACGGTTTGAAAAGATCGTTAAAACGTTATGGTATTTTAAAGCGATGGTAATAATTTTCTTCCCATTGTGGACGAAAATATATTATCTCCATTAGGCGAAATATTTTTATGCTCGAAAGTCGATAACCCGAATGAGAAAGAGAGAGAGAGAAAGAGAGAGGGCAATGAATTAGCATGTAATAAGCAAATTGCCGAGAGTGAGAGTGAATGCTCTTGCCCGGTAGCAAAAATGCACGAAGAGAGAATTACCGGTGTATTATATTATAAATACATGTCAGAGATATATGATGTTGAAATCGCACCGTTCCAGAGACTCGCTAAAGAGTTTCAACTTTATTTTCTGACTAATATACACGTATATGTTCCTATGGACCAAGAGGATCATGCAAAAATATTTGACAATATTCAAATAAAACCAAAAGCAGTATGGGGTCGACTGTTAAATCAATGCAGATATACATACAACTATATATAATATATATATATATATTTAGTGCTCAACATAAATGGACGAAGTATTCTTGAACACTTTAGTGAATCACATTGACACCGATGTGTCACGAGTGTATATATGTTTCTGCGCAAAGTACCCTTCGTACGAATTAATGTTTAATTTGTAAAGAATAAAAAGAAACACACATCCACGCACACAAGAACAGGATTAAATCGAGATTGGCATATATCGCAATCGATACATGCGCTATCTTCTACTGGATATTCATGAAACAACAATATTGCTATATATATATATATATATATATATATGTGTGTGTGTGTGTGTGTGTATGTATCTATATATATATGTATAATCTGGGGAGTTTCACATTTAAGTACTGACCAAATCCGCTGATATTATTTCATTAATAAATGGAATTAGCGAAACAGTAAAGTGCTTTTAACACTCTGTGTCTATCCTGACTCCTCTAATATGACAAATACATCACAGCCGTGAATGCCGAATGCATTTTGGCTATTCCCGTTACGGTTTTATTATATACGTACATGTATATGTAGAAATTTATATCGAGCGCGATCACGGAGAGGGCGAGTTCTTGCATTCATTAAACGACCGCGTCACACACAAACACACACATACACATACTCAATACTTCGCTCTCTACTCCCAACCCTCTCTCTTTCTCTCTGGCTCTACCTCTTTATATATCTCTCTCTCTTTATCTCTTTCTCTCTCACTCCCTCGCACTTTTCGCTTGTTGTTGTAACTGCTTCTCTGTTATGTTGTACGTATTAATGGCAACGCGTCAAAATCAATTTTCATTTGGCGAATACTTATGTACAATGCAATCCAATTTGGAAAGCCGACTGTGCGTTAAAGTCTATACCCCCGGACACATTTTACTGTAATTGGAAACTTTCGAACGTTTGTTACTGCTATGCGCGAACTCTCTCTCTCTCTCTCTCTCTCTCTCTCTTTCTCTATCTCTCTCTCGTTCCCTCGCTGCAATGAGAAACGATGCCTCCACCCCCCCCCCCCCCCCCCTGACATGTAGCCCCCATCCGCGTGGGTGCGCATCTCGTCGTGCATATTGGCCCTGTGACGCCGATGATGCTTCTTTTTTCAATTTTTTTTGTGTAAGGTACAATCGTTCTCGCGCTTTGCTTCGAATGTGTAAATTTTTACGAGTACGCGCCCGTCCCGACGCTTTTGGACGGGATTCACTCGTCGTGCACAGAATGGAACTATCGATGAATGAAAAATTAAGGGGATGTATGATTTCCGAATTTTTTGCGTTTGTTATTTTCGCTTTTTTGTTCGTACTTCTGTAACGAGCTCGGTTGAGCTTACGCGAAAGTATGTGTGTGACTTTTCAATTTGTTGATCGATCGTTCGGGCGAGATGGGATTTGAAAATATCGATCCATCGATTGGGTGATCTTGGGTTTTTTTACGGTAAATTTCGACACAAAATGGAAAAAATGACAATATTTTCTACGCTCGATGTCGCTACTTGTAAGATTTATAAATGATCGAGAGAACAAAATTGCAGGCGCAATTTCGAAATTCGAATGTAGTGCGAAAATATTAGTCAAGAGGAAATTATATTTGCGACCATTTGAAGCCGTTTGTAAGTTTGCAACCACGGTGAAAAATTTCATAGAACAAAATAAACCATCTTGTTGTTAAAAAAAAGAAAAAGAAAAAACAGTAAGTACAGAGACTTTAAAAAATTATAAACCGGCTCGACTCGACGCTGAAATAATTATCGAAATGATATACCGCGTCCTAGAAGCAAAGATTCGCAAATCCCGATCGTGAATTTATCGTCGATTGACGAAGATACGTTGATTTATTGCTCGACTCCGAAAATTTCGATATTACACCCTAATTATAATACTGCAGAACGAGCTTTTGATGCTGGCCCCTGATTTCCTTTTTTTTTGTTTGCGGGCAAAAGCATCTAATTAGCCACGTGCTGAGGCCGAGCGAAGATGAAATTATTTGGTATATTCAGCGAGAGCCCGAGATTGGCCGAGAGATATATTGCAAAAGTCGAAGGGCCTTCGCATAAAAGAGAGCAACTATATAATATAATATAATACACGAGGTTGGTGTACGAGCGAGCCGTGCTAGAGGGAAAGAGAGAAGGTACGAACGAGAAGGAAAAAATGAACGCGGTGGAGACGCTAAAAACAAGGCGAAAAAAAGGATATAAAGTAGCTCGAAACTACCAAACTACTTTTCAAACCTGCCCCCGCGCGTTCGCGCCCGTGAGAGGGCGCTTCACTCAGACCCCTCTCCCTCACTCTCTCGCTCTTTCTTTCTCGCTGTCTCGGTTCTTCGCGATGCTGGCCAACCGCGCCGCGGGCAATGTGGCCAAGATTATAATTAAAACGTCGCGCGGCGGGATAATAAATTAATGCATAATTAACATAGCTAATTATAATACTGGCTGAATTTTTCTCGTAACTCGAACGCACCGGGGACGAGAAGAGGCGCGATTCTATATACGTATATATAACGCTTTTGCGCTGCTGCTGGCTGTGCTGATGCCCGCGCGAATGCGGAGGCAGACCTCGCCCCGGTAATTTATGATCGGACATGAAAAATTACCGTCTCGGAGGGAGAGGGAGGGTTTAATCATCCTCGGACGCCACCCCTCACCGATCTCTTCGTCGGGGCCTCTTCTTCACTGCGTATATAAACTACCCATATATACGCTATATATATAGCAAGAGAGAGAGAGAGAGAGAGGGAGAGAAAGAGAGATTTCTTACGTTAGTATATAGTCGCGAAGCTCGCATGTCGGCTCCTTAAGGATCGAGGATGCTTTTGGGATCCGACACTACGGATCGCCGATCCTGGATCTTATCGCATACTTCCTCGGTTCTCATCCCTTTGGCATCTCGTTCGGCCACTCGATAACTCGTTATCATTTTTTTTATGTATCGCAATATCCTCATTTCGCTGTCACTCTCGGACGAGTGTAAATTAAAATTAACAAAAAGTAAAAGAAATAAAAAATACGAATAATAAATTGCGAGCTTGTAATACACGAGGAGAAAAGTATGGTCGAGGGGGTTGTCGAGCACGTTCTCGGATACGCCCGCGACAAAACGGCGAAATGTAATCGCATTTTTGGCAATAAGCTAAATAACTTCGTTGTATATTTCGATGTTGGACATAGTTTATCAGAGAGCTATAAACTTTTAACACGAGCGATACGCGACCGGCGCGTGCGAAGTTCGACCTGATGAAGTAGTGGGTGGAGAGGCGGATGGAAGGAGGAGGGGATGAAAGCTCGTGGTTCGTTGTCGAAGTAAAGTTGTTGTGGAAAAAAGAAGGACAATCGGTAAAAAACAGGAGGACCAAAATCGCGGCAACAGCGTTTAAAATTTTTCGTTCCATCATCACTGGCGTTACACGCTATAATTCAATTATTGTAGTAACAAAGAAAAACAAAATAATAATGTAATTTAATCGAGCAGAGTGGCGTGTTTCGGGCGTTGGCGAGAGACAGACGTTATTTTTGGTGCGTTGCCGAGCCAAGTTTGTCAATAATTCACTCCTATAAATAATTTTATCATTATTAAAAAATAATAGTTTTCGTTTTTTAAATGAAAAATCTATCATCGAGTTTTTTGCGTAACGTACAAAAAATGGATAATTCAATCTTTCAACGTTGACGAACATATTTTTTTTTTAGTTCACGTGACGACTTGGCGAACCCCCAACCCCGCTAGTTCGAGCATCACGATCTCCTTTTTCTCAATTCCGCACTCGACTTGACGAGCTCATTGAAATGGTAATTTTCAACGACATAAAGAAACGGAGAGATCGAGTGAGAGACAGAGACAGAGAGTGTATAAAAAAAGAGGCAGATACACTCGTGATCGGACAAAGATCTTTCGTGGCTCTTTGCAAAAGTCGCTCGTGGCGACGAGTACAGCGTCAATGGCGCCCTCATTACATCCCGTTTTGGTGGCAATTGACACAAGAGCCGAAGCAAATATTTTTGCTACGAAAATAAAGAAAACGAAAAATGTTTTTCGGCTAATTAGCAGCTTCGACCGAACGACCGACGAGGAGGGCCAAACGTGGATATGCCACTCGGAAATTGCCATGGGGACGCGCGTATTAAGGATGTACATTACTCACGGATTGTCTGAATATCAAAATACACGATGGTGTAATCGGCATGGGAATAATTCGAGCATTCTGCGAGCTTGAGATGACCCTTGAGAACGAATCTTGCGAGGGTTCCGATTGCCAGACGGAGCGACGGCTACAAAACGTTACCTATGTAATATTTATATACGTCTCGCGTATTAATTTATACGTAGACATAAATATATCGCAAAATTCGACGAAAAAAATCAATTTATAATTAATTCGAGTACGCGATCGAGCGACTGAAACACACAATAATTAATATCCAATTTTTTCCATACAAAATTAAATCATTATTTTGGCAAATTCATCGTCGATTTCGATGTTTCCATAATGATTTCCGTATTGGAAAACGTTATCGACGTCGTCGAAATCGTGAATATCTTCACGGTTCGGTAAATAACAACGACCGTGGCCATTGGTAAATAGCTCAATACGAAACGCTTAGGATCTCGACGCGGCAATATTGCGAATGTCGAAGTGCGGTAATTCATTAGTAATTTGTACGCGTTATACGAACGACCGCTCCCTGAAGTGTGCGACCGTTGGGCGATAGAGAGAGAGAGAGAGAGAGAGCGGCTGATGCTAGCAACGGGCGAAGCGGTCGAGCTCTCTAACACGAGCTTTTCATCCAATATATAACTACCTATGTGTATATATATATAAACGCATATGTGTGTATAGCTATAGTACGAGCTTCTCTCCGCCACCGCCTCTGCTACCGGTCGTGCTCGAAATTCAGACAAATGAGTTAAAAAACGCGGCCACCACGTCCTCTCCGCGATTTGACATTGTCGAAAGTTAATCAATGCCCGATGGCGAGAGAGCCTCGTTGGCAGCGCTCTGTCGTTCGATCTCACCCTTTCCCCCTTCAAGCTCTCCCTCTCTCATTCTCTCTCTTTCTCTCTTCCCTACATACGAGGTAGAGGGAGAAAGCGAGACAGAACGAGAGGATGAGAGAGAGAGAGAGAGAGAGAGAGAGCTGTTTCGTCAATTTTTTAAAATTAAATCACTATCTGTCCTTGTTAAATGCATTTTCCGGCCGCTCCTCTCTCGTCGACGCTCCGATGCCCGCCTAGCTCGCTCTCTAGCTACCTCTTCCACTCCTCCACGCTCAACCCCCCCCCCCCCTTTATTCTCCCTCCACCCACGCGAAGCCCCATCCAAATTCGGCCAACAGCACCGACAAAAACCCCCGTGCCCCTTGTGAAACTCTCCTCTTCCACCTTCCCCATCAACCCCCCCAACCCTCCCCCGAGCCGTTTCAACGTTACCAGCATCACACACGAGGTGGTTGCTGCTGCTGCTGGTGCTGCTGCGCCTAATGACAGACAGTTGCCGGGGCCGAAAAAAAGTGTGTAAATCTGGTGGAGCGCCATGTGAGAGTGCACCCCGGCACACCATCAACGAGGCCGCGAAGCGACGAAAGCGCCCTATGCATAGGCGTCATCCCCCTTTGCTTCCTCTACAACACCCCCTCACTCTCTCTCACTCTCGCCCGTTACCCACCACCTCGTCCCAACCTCTCCACGTTGGAACGCATACTACCTATATACGGTGTACTGGTAAAGCGCACCGGAATAAAAATAATGGCTGGAAATGCGCGCCCCGGCTGCACGAACTACCCCCTCCCCTTCCCCCCACAGCATCGTCCCTTTCCCTCCAGCCCAGTCCGGTTTCATCCCTTGCATTCTCCGCACACACATACTCTAGCGTGTACTCGGATCGTGCGAAGCCCCGCCAGTCTGACTCTCTACAATCATTTTTTCCTATTAGCCAAAACTTAAAAAACACCCGTACTTCCGGTAATTTGTCCGGACGGGACGGTCACGAGGGTGAGAGAGGCAACGACAAACTGCAGTTGGTTGAGCAGAAGCTATGTTGACGATAAAAACCTTTTCTGGACGATAAAAATGTCGAGTCGGGGTCTGTTACGTTTTTTTGTTGTTGTTTTCTTTTGGTGTGTGTGTTTTTTTGTTTACTTGTACGAATGTTCGTTACGTTGTCGGAATATCGGGATGGAAGATTTTTGAGATATTTTGGAGTCGGCCGTAGGAAGATTTCGATCGTGATCAAATTATGCGGATTAATGATTTTATCAGGGAAAATTGCAATTTTCTTATCTCCTCAGGTGGAATCATTCGAAAATATTGATAATGGCGCGTGTTTCGAATAATTTTTTCATATTTACGTTGTTTACGAGTTTGGGCTTGAGTTACCTATCGTCGCGGGAGTTTGATCGTTTCGTTGGACTTTCATTTTTAAAAGTCGTCTATAGAACTCGATCGACGATGGATCTCGTCACAACAGAGAAGAATGTAATCGGCGAGAGAGCGAGAGAGTGAGAGAGACTTGGGACGAGACGATCCATCGACGTGTTCTCTCTCAGTTATTTTGTATGCGAAACGGGAAAAGAACTGTACAAGAAACAAAAGCGCATTCGACGTTTTACGTTATAAAGTCAAGCGGAATGAAAGCAACGAGAGATACGTAGCGCATATAGATATACGGAGAGAATCAGCGTAGAACGAAGAAAATTATGCACAATTAATGTCAGTCAAAGATACTTATGTCGGACATACTTTTATATACTGAAAATGTTTATGTATTATTTGCCTCCGGGGCTCAACCGCGTGTATTTTATGTTTTCGAATAAATGTATTCGAGGACGTCTGGAAATTGCGATCGTACCAAGAGAGAGAGAGTAAACGAGAGAAGAGAGGAGAGAGAGAGAGAGAGAAGGAGCACGGACAAATTCAAATTTCGACGAGTCAACCCCCAAAGTTCAAAACTAAATATCGACGAAACCAAACAAATCGATTCGTTTTATAACGAAAAAACGAGAATAAATCAAATTAAGACGATAATAATTAATTATAAAAATCGCAAGTTCAATTTTTGGAACTTTTGTTTTCATTGTATAAATTCAAAATTGCATAAAACCATTTTCCTCGTCGAATAAAAACATTCGGCATCGACACTTCGATACTAACAGAAGCCCGCAAATTTATAAATTAACGCCACTCCGTTGCTCGCGAAATGGTCGATTTTTACTCGAATGGAGCACACTAGCCCGGAAGTTTCGAGTGCCTTCTCTCGCTTGGTGCGAGCGAGGGAGCATGTTGTGTGTGTGTCCCGCAAAACGCAAATCCGATTGGCTCATGAATATTAAGTTCGGGCAGCAATTATTATCTGCGTTATAAATCGGGTGACTTGCTCGGCTGCCTTTTCTCGCCCCGTTCCCTCTACTCAGCCTCTTCGCGTTATTATCCTCGTTCACCACACACACGGATATTTTTTTTATTAACTGGTACGCGCAATATTCAATACACGTATGAGCGAATGTCTTGTATATATATATATATATATCTATATTCGAGTCGGCCAGAGGTAAAATGTAGGTATATAGCGCCCTCCGCGTGCCGCACATTACAGATTTTCTTTCTCTTTATAAATATATGTATATGTACTATTTATTATATACATTTATATATATATGCATGCGTATATATAATTCTCTCTGTAGAGACTGGTGCGAGCGCGATCACCCTCAAGTGTTAATTACTAATCTCGGCGCTACTAATTATAATTAACGCCTTTCGGCCGTGAGACGTTCTCTCGTGTATCAGCAGAACGAGAGAAAAAAGAAGTAGAGAGAAAGAGAGAGAGGGCAAATTAAAGCCAACTGCAGGCTATAGAAATACCGCGGCAATGAATTCCAATTCTAAGATCGCTTCGTGTACTCGGGCACGGTTGATAAACAAACAACGTTTCTGAGTCAAAATTCGATCAAGCTAATAATTTCACTCGAATCAAGGGTACCACGTGATATCGAACCCAATCCTGATCCGGTACCTAATGTGGCTATGATTTCTGACAGATTTGAGTTTGTATGGATTTGAGAATGACTAATATTGACATTTCGATTGAATAAATAAAGATTGATAATTCGAAAAACGCGAAAAAATGAGAAATTTACAAAAATCAATGTTATCAATCAGCTTTATAAATGTCTGAACATTTTTCAAAAAATTGCAGAATAGCGTCAAATACAAATATCCTAATAACGTTCTCATTACTTATTGTTAGTAATTAACAATAGTCGCGAGCGACGTTTCAAAATCGTAAATTTCTTCACTTTTCTCTCAACGAATTGGACAAAACTGAGGAAAACACTGTTGTATTCGTGAAAATAAGCGAATACCTTATTTTTCACTCGCGCTTTCGCCACCGCGTCGCATTATCATTGGCGTTTGGTACGTTTTATCGAAGTTCCTCGAATATAACTTTCACCCCCCCCCCCCCCTTTACTCCTCCCTCGTCCTGCCGACCACTTCTCCATTCAACCTTTCTCGTTGTTTTTCGCTTTCAAGTTAACCGCTTGTCTCGTGCCAATACGCCAACCGATAGTCGATCCTGTCTCCCCGCATTCTTTTTACTCTCGATCTCTCGCACTTTGTGCTTATATCGTTGTGGTAAATCCTCCGTACATACACCTCTGGTCTCGTGTGAGGCGCGCGTACACACCGATGCGCATAGCGCGGTGCCCGTTGCCTCATTAAAATATGCAAATACACTCGAGCTCGTTCTTTCTCCCTCGTCCCTCTCTCACACTCTTTCTCCCTCTTTATATAACACTTTCCGACTAACTCTTTTCTTTTCTCTCTCACTCTCTCTCTCGCTCTTTCTCTCTTTGGCGTCTCCTTCTGCATGCGTCGAAATGTTTACGATCACAGCGAAATTAAAAGTACCGCTAAAATACTGCCTCTAATACGTATGTGGTGGCTCTCCCCCCGTCGCACACCCTCTCGTCTTCGTTCATCGTGTCGCTGTGCACGAGATACACTTCGTCTCTGCCATAGAGTGTTTTAAATTACTTATATACGTATACGAACGATACTTATGTACATTATTAGGGCAAATACTTGTGAATTTTTTTAGGTCCCTTTTTTCATCGAAAATTTTGCAACGTTTTCGATGAATAACATAGGTCGGGTACACAGGTCGGGTGGCGGTGCGAGGATTTTTTCTTACGCAACGTTGTCACCCTTTTTTTGCCAAATACAAAATATAATTCGGATGAAAATGACCAAACAAATTTTTAAAAGTAAAATTTTTGGTCGTTACGAGAAATTGAAAACTAAAATAACGCTAATTTCCATTCGATAATATTAAATTTAATTTATATCGAACGTTGTCTTTTTAATCCGCGCGCATCTGCTCTGGAAATTATTTTAATTGCCTTCTCTCTTTTCCGCACCATTCGTTAATTCACGCGTCACCGGACACACAGTCGCATCTCCCCCCCCCCCCCTCGCCCCTCCATTCGCCACCGTTTCCCACCAGGCTAACGCTATCACTCGCTCCCTCTCGCACGCTCTTCCCGACACTCGGAGGGTCGACTTCTTCCGCTTCTTTATCGTCGATTCGCGTGCAAATCGGGAGTAAACTCGACCGCAAAGTCACGAGATTATATTGCCCGAGCGAGAGAGAAAGAGAGAATCTCCCTCGACGAGAGATATACGTAGTGCGAACGGCGCACCGTAACGATTGACTGTCCCAGTTAATTAAATAAAAATGAGAGACTGTTCACGCTTACGTTGCACACGTGACTATAACAAAGTATATAAAAAAATTCCAAAATTTCATCAAATTTATTCACTAATTAATATTATTCTTTATCGCAAGCCTTGTATCTCAACCCCATCCCCCCACCCTGTAGAACTAAATTCAATAAAAAGTAATAATTTATGCAAAGCAGTGCCATTATTAATCCCGGAAAATCGTCGATTTTTTCAAATTTCATAATTCATGCTTTTTCGATCTCGTGGTATTTTTTAGGGTCGGTATGCCTGGGGGGTATCATAGCCGATCGAGGATCAAGGGGGGTCGGTGCGCTATCTACCCACTTTATGCTCATCTCGCGATTACATACATGTATAGCGCGTGCGGAGCATGATTTTTACGATCGCGATTCGCTAACGAGTAGCGAGAGTAGCCTGAGAGGACAGTAGGGGGGGGGGGGGGGGGTCGCTGCACCTATTGCCCGGCTCGAGTCTTATACGCGGCGATAATTCTTCATTATCGTACATTGTTGAGAGAGAGAGAGAGAGAGACGCGAGGTTGAAAATATCTCGCGACGTGTCTCTCGCCAAATCATATCTCTCGCTCTTCCGCACGGGAGCCCCCCGGTTTCGCATCTCATCTCATCGCTGCTTTCTCCATCCCCGATCCCTCGCACACACGTTCAACGATGTATAACATCAACGTCGCGAGAGTTTTAATTTTTCATTTTCTTTGCTTCGTTTATTCTCTTTTGTTTTAATTTTTTTTTAATTTTAGTATTTGTTTTAATTTTCGAGACACGAACTCGTGCGCGGTACGTATGCGCGGTAATCAGGGCGCATTTTAATTGCAACGGTTTTTTTTGTATACGGACTAAATTTGACTTTTACGGCGGGTTCCCGTCATCGAGATGAGAGAGGAGAGGTTTGCCGAGAGCTCTCGCGCAATCGCGAGAGCTCGATGAGGGAGAGGGAGAGAGAGAGAGAGAGAGAGACAGACCAATCGACTACAAAGTATCTCTCTGATTCGAGAAGATATATATATATATATATATATATGGATACGTATATGTATATTTGCGCTCGTTATCTCGTGTGTGAGAGAACACCTCCGCTCATTTCTTTCTGTTTTTCGTTAAATAGGCTTAACGAGTCGCAAAGCGAGAAAAAAATTTTTCCCGAGACCGCTTGATTATACTCATCGCGAATTATTCCATTATAAAAACATGCAATTATGCATTACGCGCGAGTACAAGGAACAAAAAAACACCATTTTTTCCAAGAATTCAGCGTTGATCTATAAAATAGTGAAAGAATAAAAAAACAAAACGAAAAAGAAGACGTTTATCAAATTCATCGTGGCAGTTTCAAGAGAGATAAGCACTCCAGAAAACGCGACGACAAAGATGTTCTACAGACTCCGAGACGCGGATACAACTAGCCGGCGCTTGTGGTCATTTCGTGACCAACCCCGGAAGTTACGTTGAATTACGTGGGGTCGAAGTGCGAATCAAAGGTTTTTTTCCTCGTTTCGCGAAAATATCTACTCGCGCGCTCGAGCATTCGTGGCGTTTCTCTTGGTTTGCCCGATTAAATTTTCATTCGTTGCATCCCCCCTCCAATGAATTTTTCGAGGTTACGTATATAAGTGTATATAATTGATTTGTATATATATATATGAGATTCTGGATCGTCGATGGTCCCTGGTACAGTCGCAGTTGCTCTTTGTCGATGAGATCGAAACGAGCCTTCTTCGACGTGCTAATTATGCGAGAACGCCGAGAAGACACGAGGGGCTGGGCTGGGGAAAGTTGAGTAGGATTTCTTGTTTCTCGTTTCATTTTCTTTTTATTCTCTCTTTCTTCGTCATCTCTCTCTCTTTCTCTTTCTTGCTCTCCTTCTCTCTCTCTCTCTCTCTCTCTCTCTCTCATTCGCTCACTCTCTCTTCGTTCCGCAACATATATCGGACGAACGTTTGACTTGGACTGGTTCCCAATTGCCGGTGGCAATAAATACGACGCGACGCCCGACGAGGCGTAAGATGAGGCATAGCCTGGGCATTCGTTACGTTAATGCGCGATTTTATTACGAGGCCACATTTTTAATTGTAGTCTTAATGACGCGCCGGAACGACAACGACGACGATGGCTACCACACTCGGTATTATATAAATATATCTATGTAAGATGTATACACTCGCATACATATATACATATATAAATACGAAGAGTAAAACATTCGCGACGAGGAGAAACACGATTCTGGACGACGACGACGACGACGACGACGACGACGACAACGACAGGAGAAGCTTTTTCACTTTATTGCCTCACGGAAAGACAGCAGTCTGCTACTGATTCTCTGATTCTCTGATTCTGATGTTCAAAATGCCGGACCAGAATCTAAATTCGCTCGCTCGGTCTGTGGTCTTTCGGGAGCGAGGAGGAGGCGATTGGGGGGAGGAGGTACATGAGAAATTCCGCGAGCTACGGAATTCGTTAATATTACAGGAGCGGAGTGATTTGTTTTCGTTTATTTTTTCATTCGTCGGTTGTTTAATTTCTCATTAAATCGAGCTTTTTCAGAACGAGGGGTATCATTGTTTGATTATTATAGTTTTATTTTAATATCAAAGAGGTAACTTTTCTTTTTCTCTTTGTCTGGAAAGAAATTGATAGTTTTGTCGTAATAAAAAGAATTCGAGCTGCGAAAGATCGTACGTCTTTTGATCGAGTGCTTGTATATTTATATAGCACGCCCAGTAGCCTTCGATGATAGCCCTATCGCACACCAGAGGGCACATATGATTATTACTCATCTTCCGAGCTCTCATCATCACGCAACGCCAACGATATAAAAGCCAAATAACTATAGTGGGTGGAGAAAATGAGAGAGAGTGAGGTAGAGAGAGAGAGAGAGAGAGAGAGAGAGAGAGAGACCAAAGTTTCGAATAAAATGCCAAGAGCCCACTTCATTATGCGAGCTCGTAACGTACTCGGATAACGGGTAATAACAGCGTGACTCGATATCTCCCGGGGGCCAAGCGAAAAGGGTGCAACGAGAAACGAGCGAGGACGCTGCGTGGTGCATTCTCTCGGCTACTCGCGTATATACATAGTTATATTTACTCTCGACCCATCGTCTCAATACTCGAGAATATATATATATATTTATACATAGAAATAGACGTGGAATTTTCGTGAAAAATTATTCGTTGCTGATAATTGAATGTGGAAAAAATCCACTTGATCATACTTAGAAGATTTTTATCGTCGAGATTCGAGCGAATACGAGAGTTTGAAATTATCCCACGGATTTATAACACGATTATAAAGCATCGAACATTATTATATATATATAAGCATCATCACGTACACAACGTACATGATACACGCGAAGAGGAATTAATGCTACGAGATCACGTGCCAATAAAATTCAATCTACCGGGCCACTGTTATACGAGGATATATGTATATAGATTTTTTCTCAATTTATTTTTACATCGCCACGTAATACGTGAGAAAGGTGTAAATACGTGATCAGGTGGTAATAAAATTCAATCAGCCGTTGTACTGCTCGTTTTTTCGAGGACTCCCCGGATTTTTCTCGTCAAACTGTTCACTGTGTTAAATACCAACGTTCTCTCTCTCTCTCTCTCTCTCTCTCCCGTTCTGTTCATCGCGATGAAACGTTTTTCCGTTCGAAACGTTGGACATTGAATTCTCATTAATATTCTGCCCATAATTAATTGACAAGTATATATCGGCGTGGCATATCCATATATATGTATCGGGATATAGCCAAGAGTGAATAATACACGAGGGGTTGGTTCGCGGACTTTTAAACAGTCTCTCGATACGAGAGAACGAAGAGGACTGTCGGATAATAGCCACAAGCCTTTCTCTCTCTCTCTCTCTCTCTCTCTCTCCCTGTCACTCTTTCTCGCTCTACTTGTCTTTCTCTCTATCTCTCTCTTGGCAAAAAGTCATACAGTATTTCAATCGACCGCCTCTGATTGTCACTTAACGAGATATTCGCCGTCGGGCAAATTGTTGGATCCCTCTTCTCCTCGCAAAGTATTCTCTCTCCCTCTGGCTCGGAGTTTGTCCGGCGCTATATATAAGTGACGAGCGAGAGCTACGAACGTGAGATGGTGCGAATCGCCACTCTACGTTTCACATCCTCGGACGGTACACGTGCCTCTTCGCGTTACACGAATTCTAATTGTTCGATTCTCCAAGTCTTTACGATTGCTATTATTCATACGTTTTTCCATATATATATATACATAGCATATGCTACATCGAACACAAGTTAAAATTCTACCCTCTTTCTTTATCGCGCCCACAATGACTCGTCGCACGTGGTACACTTCGTATCTTTGATTTGTTCGGATGTTAAAATTTAATCGCATACACATTTCACACTTATATACATCTAGTCTCGTAAAAATCTTTCCGATAATTTATATTCCGTTATTGCTCGGTTATATACGTCGATATCGCGCGTGCTGTATACGTAGGACAAGATAGAGGGACGTATACGTATACGTATTTATCTTGTTTTATTTTATATCGATATCTTCAATCACTGCGTATATATATACACATCATGAGCATATCGGCTGCGAGCTTTCATCAAAGTTATAAATTCTCGATTTGCTTCCTCCTCGGTTCGTAACCGGGAAGAAGTTCGAGAGTGGACAAGCATCGGGGGTGAAGGAGAGGGTGAGAAAACCGAGGACCGGCCCACACACGACTTGCAACCCTCTCTCGTTCGTGTATAGTCTGTTGCATGGGGTTTATCGCTGCAACGAGAGAGGGAGGAAAGATACGGAGGGAAGAAGGGTTCGGTCGACACCACCTGGCCTCACGTCTTGTACCACGCTTCCTTCGCAGTTGACGGTCTGTGTTTCCGCGAGACACTTGGCCGACGGCCCATCCCTCATCTACTTGTCCCGATCATCCTATAGCCTCGTCGCCCAGTTGTCCGAGAGCTCCTTTCCCTCTTTGGTGCGATGTATATAAATGAAGGGGGTGAACAGTGGGGCAATATGGTCCATTTAAGAGAAATTATCATTATTCGATTATTTCGAAGTATTTTCTACATTGAAGCTTCCGACCATGAAATCTAGGGGTACAGAAATGTTAAAATATGTTGAAAAAAGTAACGATTATGTCAAATAGCATCGATTTTTGTTTGGAGCTTAATCTCTGTTTAATATTAATTTCCACTCTTAGGGGGTTAAATGTCATGCAATGACCTCAAAAATTTGACTCAGTGGGGTGACACCACGAATACGTTCGTTACAAGTCTCGAACGTGAACGAACAAAACCTTGACCGATAAAATTGTAACTTTAACCCCGTCAATATTTATCCAACTGTTCCATTTTGCCCCACCTTCGCCTAGATAGCCTTGTACGACGCAACACCGGCTTGGCCGCATCGCGCGCTGACCAGTCACTGAACTCTCGAGCAACTTCTGTTATTATAAGTTAACCCCCGTCGTGCCGCCTCACCGCCACCACCATCGAACTCGCCCTCTCTTCTTTGGGCGTCTTCTCTTCAAACCACCCTCGTACACATATACACACACACCCACACATATACACCCCCGCTTCCGCGAAAAGCCTCTATACAGTACACGAACCGTTCTCCTTGTCCGGTTTTGGCCCTTTCCAGATTATGGCCATCAGCCAACGTAGCCGAGATCAACCGTCCGGTACAACACTGCAACGAGGTGCTCGCGGTGTCTCTCGGACCCGTAGAACTTGCCTTCTGTTTGCCCAGGGAAGTGTCCCAGGACCGGAAGAATAACACGTTTCGCTTATATATATACAGCTCATAGTTCTCGTACGAAAGAGCTTCTACATCTCGGGGAATAGTGGGAGAATCCTGCTGTTCCGTGGGTTTCCGGTGCTGCAAGTTTTGTACAGGGGTAGCTTCGGCAACTAAGCAAGTAATGGCGTCGAGGATATTTTCAAACGCGTCATTGCGACGACCTCTGTTTGTCTCTATCGGTCGAAGAACGCCGGAATTTTGACGCGTTTCCCTGTAGCATTATCGGTTCGCCGTTTGACCCGCCACCTGGTGGTCGATTTTGTAAAACTAAAGAAAACGATCGTTCTAAGAAAATCCTCAGATCTAAGAATATTCGAGCTATTGGGAATAAATTAAACATTATATTTATCAAAAGAAAATAGACTTGAGATAAAAATAATTAAAAAATCGTTATTTTACGTTCCCCGAAATTTTTTTGTTCTCGACGAGCTCGGGGTTAAAAACCGCGTATGCGTCTGGGACTTCGGTCGAAGTTTCAGTGCGGAGCTGGACGATCAGGACACGAGAGACGAACGCGAATGCGACGAGAAGATTGGAGACCATGGGGAGACAAGAGAACGAGACAGAGAGAACGAGAGAGCCAGAGAGAGAGGGAGGGGGAGAAGAGAGAGAGAGAGAGAGAGACTGTGAGCGACTTTACGAGAGCGGAAAGTTGCATTGGGGAATATAAAGCAAGCTCGCGTCGCATATAACTTACAATCAGCCTCCGCGCTGTGGTTGCGTGGCTGATGCTTCTCCAACCGCCGCTCTGTTTCTCCTTCTCGCTCTTCTCCCCGAGCTCTCGCTACCCTCTCATTCTCTCCCTCTCTTTCTCGCTCTCTTCACTGACAGGACAGAACTGCTACCGAGACGAGGGCTTCCTTGAGAGGCTCGCCTTGAATTGCTCATGGATCGCGATTCGGGTATGTGCGGACCTTCGCTAATACGCTCCGAAACCACAAAAAAAATCGGGGGAAGAAAAAAGACAAGAAAGAAAACAAAAATATCTCTCGAAAAACCTCGCGTTCCATTACGCAAAAAAATGCAGCTCTCGTTTGGTCGGCGTAAAATGAGAATAGATATTTACGAGAGAGAATTGTGATTGAGAGGGGAGCCAGGGGGTAACGAGTACCTCGATCTTGCCCAATTGAAAATAATTTCGTAAAGTACAAGAATCGAAAGGAAAAAAAAACAAACAACGAAACGTGAAAATAAACGAAAAAATTGTCTTCGTTAAAATTTCTTTCGTACAACGCGAGTCGTTTACGTTTCCAAAAAAGTATACGCTCGACGATTCTTCGAAGTCGAACGTGACGAGGCCATATAAGAGGCTTATTTATTTATATACGAGGGAGCAAATGAGAGAGAGAGGGGGGGGGGGGGGGTGAAAGAATGTACTTTATGGGAGACAATATTGAAAATAAATCGATAACTTAATTAAAGCACCTCGAAGTATCGAGTACAGTCGCTTAAGTCGTCTTGGTTATACGAAGAAACTTTCTTTTCCATCGCTCTCCTCGTAATCAATTCGCTGCGTTGGAACTCTCGTATTATATTTAAGTGAGAATCCGCATGACAATCAAGCTCGTAAAGCAAACTATCGATGCTCGTTTTCATTAACTTATCTCCCTCTTTCTCTCTCTCTCTCTCTCTCTCTCTCTCTCTCTCTCTCTCACTCTGTTTCTCTATGTGCGCTCGCAGGTAGAAGTAAAAGAGATCGTGCGCTCGTTGAGTTTTCGATATGCGTGACTCGGAGAAGTAAAGTCGCGTGCGCTCGCTTCGCCAATTACACATCTCGCACCGCGCACGTGTATATTATACACGGCCGTGCTGTGCACCCATGTGCGAGAAAACTCACGATTTCTCCCTGAGAACACCCCCGTTACCCCTCGTTTATTTCTCCTCTCTTACTCACTCTCTCTCTCTCTCTCTCTCTCTCTCTCTCTCTCTCTCTCTCTCTCTCTCTCTCTTCTTTTTCTTTTCTTCTTCATCAATCGACATTCCGACACGTTGCCGGCTTACCGGTACGGTAGTAAATTTTATTTACCACTATATGTTTGCGATACCCCCGGACAAGCTTTATTAACACTTTCGGCGCGAAAATTTAACTCGCGATAAAATATCGTATATTATACCTACGTTATACATCTGAAATAAATATCACGATGCGATCGAAAAATAATTATCGATCTGATAATTGGACGAACGTACAATTCGTAGAAATCGATGAGTTTGAATTATTTTTAATCATCGATTGCCTAAATACTCAACGTCGTTATTATTTTTTATTTGTTTACTTATTTATATTCAAACGACGATATTTTTTAAATTCTTTATCGAAGATTCGATGTGATAAAATCGCTGTTGAAAATTCGACGATCGTTCTTGAGAATTCATGAGAAGGGTCGTCGGGGTAAGCGGGAGGCCCTTGTCATTGTAAATATGGGAATTAAAAAAATATACAATCTTATATGTACATACAAGTTGATTGGTTCTATATCGGTATATATGTGTGTATATACGTGTAGAATGTATCGCATATATCGCTTTGGGAGAGAGGCAAAGGTGGGTGGGCGCGCTGGATCGCGCTTTCTGCCCCCATTAAATACAGCATTATGCTCTACCCGCAAACGACCGACAACTTCTCGCGGACGACCGCTTTCCCCGCACAAACCGTGTAATGTTAATTGCCACGATCCTATATATCTGGACTTGAGCCATTTTTGGCAAGTTGGCAATCGGAAGAAAATAAACGTCGTAGAAGGGTTATTACACGATAACGCTAGGCTCGTGAATATCGCCGCAATGCGTAACGTCGTTCGAGCCAATACATTCTCTCGAAACAACCGACGATAACAATTTACATCAAATTTCAACGAAAGTTTATAAAGTTCAATTTTTTGTTGCCGCAGAACGGTTTTTTATATCCTTGTTTTTTTTGCCTTCTTGTTCTTTCTCCTTTTTTCTTCCTTTTACTTCGTTTGTTCGAAATTTGTAAAATCTGTTCCGATCGTACGATAAATCGTTCTAATTTTTTGCCAATTATTATTATATCCCTGAGAAACGCGACATCGGTCACGTTCGCTCTCCGATTATATTTCTCGATCGCGAAAACACTCGCGACAATCGATAAGCCTGGCGAGACGAGAAACCGTGGGCACTTAATTGCATCGAGTCTCTCTCTCTCTCTCTCTCTCTCTCTCTCTCTCTCTCTCTGTGTTGCGTTTCATACAATTTAGCGTGTCCCTCGGTGGCCCGTACGGTTTATAATGTGTCGATTTTCCTTTACAATGTATATCTATACAATGTCTAAATATATATACAAGAAACTATAGATAACGCGTCGGGGCTAAGAAAATTTTCCAGCAATCGCCCCAAGGCACTGGTGCATAAATAATGGCGGCCGTTCTCGCGAGCCTCGAGCTCGTGTGAGCCTTGCTCTCTGCATATTATTATTGACAGTTAAAAATCGAGCAAGAGAGGGAGAGAGATCCTCCCTCCTTCTTCTCATTCCGTCTCTCTCATTTGTACTCTCTCCCTCTCACTCGCTCGCTCGCTTGATCAGTACAACCGGCAATTACTCTACGGTAATAAAATCCGGGGAGTGTAGCACAGAGTGCGAGTCTAGCCGATAAATAGTGGAATGTTGCGAAGGAAGGGAGAGAGAGAGAGAGAGAGAGAGAGAGAGCGAGGGAGGGAGATGAGGAGCGAAAAAGAGCGAGAAAGAAGAGGAGGGTGAAGGTGCTAGGTAGTGTGAGATTGAAGCTCTCTATACAGACGCCCAGTAACTGCGAACGGACACGCGACAGCCCCGTCGTAATTTCTCACAAATATGAAGCATAGGCAGCCTTCCCTTGCTTCTACCCCCTCTTGCTAGAAGTTGTCCGAGACCGGCTCGACTCGAGTTCCAACCCCTCGCTCCAACCCCCCTTTCAACCTCTCGAGCTTTTCTCTGTCTCTGTCTCTCTCTCGCTCTCTCTCTCTCTCTCTATTTCCCTCGAGAGCTTTTTATGTTTCTATCTTTCTTGTGTACTTTCGTCTCTCTTTCTCTCTCTCTCTCTCTCTCTCTACCACTTCTTCCCTTCCTTCTGTCCGTGGGAAGTTCCTCTCTTCACGCACTTCGCACTTCGCAGGTGCCTACTCGATCTTATCTAAGAACGGGGAAGAAGAGGCGTTTCTATAATGATTTACTTCGATTAAAATGATTCTCCGTCTTGGAGACGCAACGTAAGGCCCCGGAGCGCCAAACTTGGTGGAGATCGAGGCGAAACGCACCTCGCGATATCGATTCATTTTAGTTGTTCTTATAAATAATCACGAGGGAGAAAGAGATTCGATTCATCGCGTGAAAAATTGATCAAACTGTCTTTGTGACAAAATGAACGGTTGACATTTTTTTTTAATTAAAAATAATCGTCGCTCGAGTATTATTTATTCGATATTTATACTCGATGATCGATCGAAAAAACTGATTGAAATATTGAAAAAATAAAAAATAAACATAAAATTAATTTGTGTTCACGTGAGTGATTAAAAAAATGCTTTTGAAACATTCGACGTATCGAAAATCTGACAATTAACGTTGCGGTCGAATCGCAGGCGTCTCCGTTCATGTTTTCGTCATACGCGTATTATCACTGCGCGGACGAATTTCCATTGGACCTCCCAGGAGCCCTCGTAAATCTCTCGATCCTTCGACAGGTTCTCGCCAAAGCAGGTCCGGCGTGTGTATGCGCGATCATAAGCAGGAGTAATTAATGGCCAAATAATATATCGATTACTTAGGTCGGACCTCACGCGCTCACATACGAGAGGTTATCGGTGCATTCACTGTGGCCACGGTTCGACGAGACGCGATGCAGCGGTTTGCGAAATCACGGAGTCCACACTCTTGCACACGCGGCGAATATCTATGGGCCGTTCAATGCAAACTGGACGATATTATTTTTCGACAAATTTCTCCCATCCTATCGTTATAAATAAAAAGTTTTTAAACAAAAAATCTACAGGTAGGAACAAAAAAGTTCAAAAGTGTCGAAATTCGGATCAAATCATTAAAGCTCAAAGCTATAAGCGAGAGTCTTTCTTCGAAGAAAGATAAGAGATAACAGTTTTTTTTATTCCAGTTAAAGTATAACGATCGAGGTAAAAAAACAAAAAGTCGACGCAAGGACCGATGAGATCGATATCAATTTTTGTTTTCAAAAATAAAAATTCTTATTTCGCATTAGCACGGAACGACCTGTACGCGTGTGTTTACAGGTGCGCGTGAGAGTCACTGAACGAGTACATATATATAGCCACAATTTGCAACAAGCTGGAAATCCAAACTCCTCTCAGCGCGGCAACGAGAGCGAGAAAGAGAGAGAATGGAATGGCGCGAGGGAGAAAGGAGGGTGAGAGAGCAGAGGTTACCACCACGTTTAGGGGGTAGTAAGCAGTATAATGTATTCCAGTCGGAGAAGAGAAGTGAAGCATGCATATTCGAGATATATTATAAATAATTACTCAATTATATCTTTGGAAAGGCAATGAATAAAGATGTCTCGCGGAGCTGTGGAATCGCTTCGGAGTGGGCGAGAAAGGAGCGCGAGGGAAGAAACGAGGGGTTTTAGTCGAGAGGAAGGCGAGGACGCGAGGGGCGAAGGTGGTCTGGGCTAATAAAAAGAAAGTAAAAAAGAAAAATTAACAAAAAGAAGACAAAAAAAAATAAAACAAAATAAAAGACGAAACAAAAAAGTGAAAAAGGTAGAGAAAAAAAAGAATCTTTCGTTGAATATTCAAAAGCAACAAACTAGGTAGGTACAAGTTAGGGTTGAGGGGGTGGGGGGACTTATTTCAAACGGCAGATCCATATTATATAGACCACTTTGCGCCCTCTCGCCCCATACCCGGAACGGGTACTTTTGTTTCGACGATTTTCATCCCCCGATTCAACCCCCCACCCCTGCACACTTCCGCACCATGAATTTTACAGAGATGGATTTAAAGATCGCGAATAATTCTCTCCCTAGTCCGTTCTCCGATTTCACATCTGTCCAGTACGAAATCCGACGTATCGTTGTAACTGGTTCGAATAACAAACGTGCTATTTTCATTCACCGATCGACCAGCGGTTAATTCAAGAGTTCTGGTTAATTCTCTTTTTTTTTTAAATAAAACGTAACCGTATCGTTCGCATTTTCATTTCGCAGCCACGAATCTTTTTTGATTATGAATTTAAAAAAAAAGATATATGTATGTATACCTTGTGCAATTGTCTGACGTTTCGACGCTTCTCATTTTCTTCTCCCTCTTTATACGTATAGATATGATGAAAATGTCACGATGCTTTTTATTACGGCATAAATTTGTTTACCGGGATACGCACGATAA
Organism: Netelia inedita; assembly: GCA_964017225.1. Lineage (NCBI taxonomy): Eukaryota > Metazoa > Arthropoda > Insecta > Hymenoptera > Ichneumonidae > Netelia > Netelia inedita. Next base: position 41,196,238 of record OZ024921.1, read on the forward strand.
AATTTAAAATTATTACGAAAATGAAAAAGTATTTTCGTGAGCGGTACAGTTATAACCTATGTGTCTGTATATAAATATATACTCGGGTACGAGAAAAATACACTCACACACATGTATGAAAGGCGAGTGAGGACGGCACTTGGCGCGTTTTCCGCACAAAGATAATGCAACGTTAAATTTACGAGCCCGAGCCCTCGTTGTTGCGACTTCTTGTTTTTTTTTTGTTTTTTTTTGTTTTTTTTTGTTTTTAAATGAAATTTGACCCAAGCGCGAGAAAAAGCTCTTGCGGAAAAAGATATTGTGAATTTAAACCCTTTCGTTATACACGCGTGCGCATCACCCCCCATCCTCTATTTCACGCCCAGTGATTCCTATACACAGATAATAACAATTAACCCCTTGAAATAATATTTTTTATACCAAGTGACTCGTTCGTCTTATTTCCGTTTCTGAATCATACGAATGCAGATATATCTATAGATATTAGGCGGCTATTTCGATTTTCATAAGACGTCCTCTCGTTCGGCGTTCACCCTTCGGCATTGGCTCGAGCATGCCTATACGCGAGTTTATATATTTATAGAGCCTCGATTTTCCACATGCACAGATATAGAGGCCACCCTCCACCGGACGTGATTGGCTCCTGATAGAATTACGAAGGGTGGACCAGGAACTCTCGGTATATTTCATATAAACGTGTATCTATATAGATATGTACCTACGTGTCCCTAACTCACCCTTTTTCGACTGTGAATAAATATATGTATGTATATATATATACATATATACATTGTCCGAGGGAAGGACAGAAATGCATTTGCTACTTACATTACGAAGCACGAGCAACCCCTGGCCGAAAACAAAGAACGGACGGCGTAGGCGAGACGCGACCCCTCCGCGGTCTCTCAGCCATACTCCCTTCCTCTCGATCGTTTTTGGCCACGGTAGACCGAGTCGCCCGATGCAACAACTTCGTGTACCATCGCTCGGATATCATATTAAGTTTATTTTTTGTCCCTTCTGATGGACGTATAGGAAACGAAAATTGATGAGGTCCTTTTACGGTCCTTCGTCCCTTCCCGTACGCTCGACGGCTGAAACAAATAAGAAAAAATAAAAAATAGGAAAGATGAATAAAAATGTAAGACGAGGAGGAGACTGAGAGAATAAGTGAACGTGCACGATATACATTCTCTTATTTCGTACTTTCGAGATTATATTAGAAATAAAAATGAAAGAGATTTGTAAATAATTGTTTTCTTTTTTTTTCAAGATGGCGATTATAACCTTGATTTCGAAAAATCTACGAGTGGAAACTAAAGTGTTATATTTCCTTTACGATTGACCCTCGGTTTTCATTATCCTCGATTTACGAACCGAAGAACGGGAGCCATTTTATCCAATTTGGCAGTCACGCGATCGATCACAAGGGATGATTTGTTTCGAACTTCATGAAGAAGCGTGAAATTCAAGAACGCATGATTTGTCCCATCCTCGCGGCATGAGACATTGTACGACGTGAAACAGAACGAACAGCACGGTAAAAGGGCCTCGAGATCCTCGAACATCCCCCATAAGGACGAATAAAAGAGGGGGAGGAACAGAGTGAGAGAGAAAGAGACAAGAGCCGCGCGGCATCTGCTGTTGGGGTGTGCGAAATTGAAAGACTCTCGTTTCTCTCCGGCACTCGTGCCAATTTCCTTTTCGTCACGAAAACAGAGAAAGCGAGAGAGAGAGAGAGAGCGAGGGAGGGAGTGAAGGGCGAGCGAGTTTATAATTTTATTGCCAATTTGCGAACCATTACGCACTGTGTATATACGAGTGGTGATGCTGCTTTTGCTTTTGGTACGACACGGTAGTGAATTTACACCGCGTGCTTCAATGTATGAACCTGCGTTTGGACGTACATATATATATATGATATACGATTTTCTGTGTCAACGGCGACAGATGCGGTCTCATCTTTCTCTGTCTATCTCTCTCGCTCTCTCTCCTGCTCTTTTTCACTCATTCTCTCTTGATTCATCATGTTGTCCCTGTTTTACGGTATATTGTACATGCTATTATACACAAATACAAACATATATGTATAAGTATGGGACACGTACGTGTATATTCGGGTACACGTTACACCAAATTTTAGTGTTATAGCATAAAACGTAATCTTCGTAGCGATGACGAATTTACGAGTGGTGCGTTACAGTGATTTGATGACGCTATCGGGTGCCTGGTCGAAGAGCTCTCCCGTTACGTTCGAATGGGGTTGGTTCGTACCCACAGGGAAAACGAATTTCGTCGCTTCAACTATACACGCTCCTATACTCTCTCTTTCTCTCATACACACATACATACATTGTCATTCGCTATCCATCGCTTTTTCCATGTGAACATGTATGCACTCTGTCTCTCTCGAATCGTCGTGTAGTCATGTTTTCAGGTACGAGAAATAGTCAATGACGATCGTTTGCAAGCTCGAAAGGTCGTTTCGAACTTTGACATCCGCATGGAGACCAAACAGTCGAGGTTACTACGATGTATCGCGGATGTTAAAGATCGAACGATCCAACCGGTCTGATTAATGAACATCGCCTTTGTTTTCTCAAAAATTCAAGGTCGAGACGAAGGGGTAGTTCGATTTTTGAGATACCGAAAAAAAGCGGGGGATGAAAATAGTATGTGGTTAGGTAAATTTGTGTACGAACGATGGAAGAGGACTTGCTTTCTATAAATATATATATATGTTTTTTTATAGCTGCACTAGCTGCCTGCTACCAATTTCTACAAATGCCGCGAGTTTCCGGCGTGTGACCCCCTGGGATAGTTCTTTTTTCGCTGTAAAAGTGACGGTGGGTCGAGAGAAAAGCACGAAAAATATTACACTGTCACTATCCTGTCTCGCTTGGCATCGATTAAACTCTTGGATGCCGTAGTTTTGTTGTATTGTATTTATTTTTTTATTTTTACAAAAAAAAACGTCAGAGAAATCAGAAAAAGTGAAAGGATCGATAACACCAACGTGGATAGGTCGTTATTTCACGAAAGCGTTAGAGAATGATCATTTTTCCATTTTCGAAGATATTTTATGTATTTAAAAATGAATTTTCAATTTTCAAAATATCCAAATATTATTCTTTTTTTAAAATAATTTAATTAGAAATCGTTGACAATACTTTATTAGATTATTTTGATACGACGACTTGAAAAAGTACCCGGAAGTCGTGGCGACGGGACGAACGAAATAATTTTCGAAAAAATAAAAGTCCCAAGTTGCGTATCAAAAAAATCTTCTTACCCTCCGTTGTTTTAGTTCGCGCGTGGTCGTTCTCGTACCGATATAATCCGTTGATAATATAAACAGGAGCGGAGAATGGCGAGTCTAACACCCCGGGACACGTGCGTATCTCTCTCTCTCTCTTGCTGTCTCTCTTTCTCTCTCTTTCGAGTGTTTTACCGACAAATTTCACGGGGCATGCGGCAAAATATAGGAGACAGGTATATACGGCCGAACACAGACATTTTAAATACTCGACAGGAAGCAACGCGAAGGCGAAAAAAAGGGAACCACACACGTGTGTCTCTTTTATTTTTGCATGTGTGGGCTATTCTCACCCTCCTGAGGGTTGCATATTATCCCCCAACCCCTCTCTCTTCGTCGTGGACCTCTCACTTCCGGCTCACTCCTGCGGAAAGCCCCCGGCCGTTCATCTCTCTCCCCCACCCTCTTCCTATCTCACTATCCCTCTCTCCCTCTCTCTCGCTCGCTCGAATTTCAGAGACTACGGATGGCTGTGTACAAAATACACGAGAGAAAGGGAGCTCGCACGGATGCCAACACACCAGAGGCAGAGAGCCGCTAGGTTGCCTGAAAGTCGAGCACATCATTTTATCTCCATGATAAATACGCTACATTTTATGCGCATTATTTTGCGGCACCAACCCCCTTCCACCCCCGACCACCACCCCTCGCGAGTACTCTCTCCGTCTCTCTCTCTCTCATCTCGCTCTTTGGCGAAAAGCGAAGGGGATGCGCGCACCGCGACCCTGTTAGTGGTGGTGATCGAGATATACGCGAGAACGGCTCGAAGAACGAAAAGGGCGCGTCTGACATTTTTACTCGTGCCTAGAACGTCGCGACATACGCCCTTCTGACTCGATCGCCATACTGGGAGAGCATCTTTCTCTCTCTCTCTTTCTCTCGGTGCGTCCTACGGTCCGAATGGTGTGTCCTCACAAACTTTCTCACTCACTCCATCACTTTCGCTCCTGTTTGTTGCTGTTTTTTTTCTTTTAATTTTTTTCGACCGTGTCCAAAAGCAGCCCTTCTACCAAGCTGGCATATCGGAGGAGGGCTATCGCCGCGTTATGTCTACTGTACCTGCGTGATAGATATGTATATATATATATATATACAATAATACCTAACCCAGGGTATAGAGAAAAGTCGCTATAGACCCAGAGAGCCATACACGCGGGAAAACCACCCCCTGCGTTACCATTCCCTACCTTTCGATTCAGGTCTAAACCGTCCTCCTCGCTCTCCCTACGTGTCGGGCGGAGAGAGAACCGATTTTCTTTTCCCACTGGTGCATATCCATCTTTCTCTTTTTCTCTCTCTTTCTCTGTCCTCCTCGCCTATTTTATTTCGTGCTTGCATACCCTTTCCGTCATTCTGACCCTCTCTCTCTCTCGCGCGCACTACGGTCCTAGGGCGTGCTGTTGCCGTGCACATACACGCTCCTCTCGTGACACACACACACACCGTATACACGGGTCACCTTTTTTTTAATGTTAGGCAGTTATAGTCACAACGGGCGATACAAAAAACGAAACGAGGAGAAAAAAAGGAACGAAGTAAAACAAAAAAAGCAGGAGAGAAATATAAAAATACAAAAAAAAGGACTTAGGTCAATTTTTATCGTACAAACCGGGGGTGAGTGAGACAGAGAAAGATAGAGAGAGAGAGAGAGAGAGAGAGAGAGGGTGGGGATTGGCTACGAGAGTGGGCGATCCGCACGTGGGGGTGGCAAAGGTACGGAGGGAGAGAGAGCAGAGCGCCCATAAAAAATGCCTCTTTACGTATGGCGATTGGTCCACGGGACGGGGTAATGCCGGGGCTATAGCCCCGGTCCAGCACACACACCCTCTCTCTTTCTCTCTCTCTCTCACTCGCTCGTTCTCTCTTCCTGTTTCGCGTTTTTTATCCCGATGCCGGGGAAGAGCGAAAAAAAACATTGAAAAAAAGGATGGAGAAAAAAAATCGCGCTGCACGTCGATTGGTCGAGGGGACAGATGACGTAGTGAGCGACGTGCCACAGCCACCCACATCCCTTCCTCCCTCCACCTCAGCAACCCGACCGGGGAGAGGAGGTGGTTACACACGAGACGGCCGGATGTTGGGTGCTGCTGGTGCGATCTACTGGTGGATATATATATATATACATACGTGTATGCGCCTCTATGTATAATACATTCTCTCTATCTCACTTGGGTTCGAAGCTGTCGCGGCACCCTCGTGTCGCACACACGAATACGCGAAACGGCGGGAACACCCCCTTGAATTGGATGGAAATATCATTACATCCGAAAAGCCTCCGAAACCTCCGCTAAAATAGTTACACGACGAAAAAGTAAAAAGCCTAAGTGTGTGCGCGTAGACGAGAGACAAAGGGTGGGGATAGCACGAAGAAAGTAATGGTGCGAGGGCAAGCTCAGAGAGAGCGAGAGAGAGAGAGGGAGACAGCGAATATCGAGGGCTGTGAGAGGGGTAGCTAGCGAATGTATTTTATTTTCAGACGCGTGCTCTTATCTCGTACTAAGAGAAATTAACGACGATGATCGTATCGCGAGAAAAAATGGGAAGAAGCTTCGAAAAATTGGGGTGGAAAAATTATTGATCCGGATACCAAAAATATTAGTTAAAAAAAAAAAGAAGAAGATAATAAACCGCGAGTATTATCAAGCGTGGCGTTCGCGAAAGCAAAATTTTCGCTCGGTTATTTTCGATGTCTGAAAAGCGGAGAATGATGCGACGATCTCGTTGTCAGTTTTTCGTCGCTCATCCCCTTTCCTCCCTTCTCCCTCACGCCCCTCCACCATCGCGACGACGCGTCGCGGTATTCCGGTGTTTGTTTAGCGAGAGCCTCGATATGACATGATCAGCGCATTAACCCCGTACGAATTTTTCTCTTTTTTCCATTCGTTCGTTCGTTTCACCCGGTAGGGCTCTCTCGCGAAGTCGCCGTGTGCCTCCTATCTCTCTCTCTCTCTCTCGCACTCACTCACCCCCACTCTTTCTCTTTAGTCCGTTCATTCTGGATAATCCATCTATCCCTTTCTACCGGCTATGTCCTGGCGCCTCTGCCTGGGATGCGTTTTTATCGATTCGTAGAGACCCCCTGCAGCACTCGCGATGTGACCGCGTCTATCTGTATGTCCTGCTCTTCTGCCCCCCCAATCTACTCCCAAACCACCACCCCACCTCGCGGCTCGCACATGCATGCCCTCGCACAAAAACGCACTAATACACGCACGTGAAACAAAATATATATATATAAGAGCGTCGGGCACAGAGAGAGGTGCATGTATACACACGGCGGAGAGCCCGCGCGACCCGCGTACAAAGCATCGATAGAGAGAAGCATACAGATTGGACCAGGGCGTTCCTCTTTTTTCGGACGCAATCCTCCCGCGGCGGTGGTGGCGGCGGCGGCGGCGGCGGCGGCAACGGCTATTCCCCGGCCAGAAAACCCCCCTTCGCCTCTTTGCACACGTTCTCAACGTGTGCATGTATATGCTCAAACGCGTGTGCCCGAGTGTATGTGTATATGACTGTGTGCGTGTGTATACTCATCGCAAAACTTTCCAACCGACGGTATAATGCGCGAGGCACTCGCAAAGGTGGCGAAAAAACAATATTGCGATGAACGTCGCGCTTGGACATTGAGAAATTTCGGTAGCCGAGGTGATGAACGGCTTACTCGTTAGTTTTATCTTGTTTTTTTTTTTAATAAAAAAAATGTAATTATTCAATGAACACAGATGCAATGTATTTGCTGTAAAATAAAATTTGTTTGAGGGAATATTTTGCAATTTGTATTATTTTGTTTCAGAATGAAATCTTGGATTTGCTTCATTATTTTGTATCGATCTGGGAAAGAACGTTCGTCGAACAATTTCAACATCTTGTTTCATTGGAAGAACGATATTGTGCGAAATATAATTTTTATCCCCCTTCGCCCCGTCGAAAATTTGGCTCTCAGCGTCTCGTTAACCTTACCAAGCTTCACGACACTCACGAATATCGTTCGTTCGATATCCTCGTTTCTCCCTGTACGTGCAAAATTCATTTCGACAATTCCACGCGCCAAAGTGTATAAATTTTTTATCTACGCGAGAAAAAAAAGGAAAATCCGTACAAAAGGAGGGTGAAAAAATTGCTCCTATACGCGCACGAGCTACTGATTGCGATTTTTGTGATAAATGATTTATCCCCTTTTATAGGCCGGGTGTGTGCAGGGAGAGAGAGAGAGAGAGAGAGAGAGAGAGCGGTTCGAAATTTTTCGGTATAACGGATGAAAAAAGAAAAAAAAACGAACGAAGAATTTTCAGCGAAATGGCGCACCCCGGCCATCGTCCACAGTCTCGACGAAGAATAATGGAACGCACGATATAACTGCAGCTCACGCAGGTACACACAAAGTTTTTTTTCCTTCTCTCTCTCTCTCTCTCTCTCTATCTATCTCTGTCTCTCTTGCCCCCTATTTTTGTTTGTTTTGTTCGTTTTCCGATTTACATATACAGCTCCGGGGTGGCTGTAAAGAGGGAACAATAAGTTTTACAGGTTTTTGTCCATCGGCCCAGATGGGCGATGGACATTAAAGGCGCCCGCATTTCGTTACGGCCTACCGTGACGCGATGCGCAATGCGCTCGACTCGTTCACCGTATACGCGATATGTATATCCTACCTGTACGCACATAAATATACAGATATACAAATGTACATAAATATATGTATATTTTGTATATATGTATATATATTTATATATATAATTTTTGTTTTGTTTTTTTCTTTGTTTTTTTTATCAACCTGCATTCTCCGTCTATACATCAGGGAATCGTATCGTTTTATCTCCAAACGCGGGCGAAATCCTTCGCTCAGCTCTCGTCTCTCTTCGATATCCACCGGGAGATAGAGAGAGGGTGAACTGACGGTTTTTGTATAACTATATATATTCGTGTATATATATATATAGCGTACATCGTGTGTACGCGAGGAGAAAAAAAACCTCCCCGAGAGACCGTGCGAGAGGTCTCGCGAATGTGCCGGGGGCGATAGAGTCGGGGGCGAGAGTATACACCACGGCGCACGGAAGTTTCTCTCGCGCTTCCTTTCGCCCCGTTCGTTCGTTCTCTCCCTCTATGGACTGTAAGTGATCGTGGCGAAGAGAGCGCTCCGCTGGCGATGCTGGTGGCGAGGGAGGACGGCGAGAGAAAAAAAGGGTTGAAAGTCGAGGGAGGAAAAAAGGGGGTCGCTTTATCGCTCACGGAAACGCCAAACACCTGTGGAATAACCTGAAAACCTCTCGTTCCCTCTCGCTCGATCTCTCTCCCTCTCACCCTCGCGCGCGGTCTCTCTCTCTCTCACTCTCCGTGTTAAGTAGAGCATCTGACGAGGTGAAAAAAAATGAGAAGAAGAAGAGAGCATACAAAAAAAGAGAAGAACTCCGAATAGCGTATCGAGGAATTCGGTAAAGTTATTTTTATGCGCTTGAGAATTCGCACAGGGGCTTGGGTGCGATAAAAAAAACGACTTTCCGACTGGCAAAGAGGAAGAAAAAATTGTTCAATGGCCTCGTGAGGGGCGGGGGGTGAAAACGATTTCGGTACGAAAGTGGTGTGAGATAAACGAGGGTTAAAGAGATGTCAAGGCAATTAAAGAAATTATCGATAATGTTCCCAGTGAAATATTTCAGTGGAAAATTATTGAAAAATACGACGATAGTAAAGTGACCGAGAATTTACCATTGGAATTATAATCTTAGATTAATTTCACTAAACTTCGAAACGGTACCATATTTTCTTTCTCCTCGCTGTATCTACTTATTGCATATTTCTTACGAGTTTCCTTCCCTCGAAATTCATGAGAAAAGTATACCACGAGGGGATAATAATTCCGGCATAATAAGGACGATCGAAGATCGGGGGTGTAAGAAGGCTTCCCGTCGATACGAAAATCGTGGTGTGCGAGGGTGCCGGGGCGTTTCGAAGAGCGAAATTGAATGGACGTCCTCGGCTTGTGCAAGGGAAATGTTATACGCGAGAGGTTCTCGCGAAGGCTGCACTGACCATAAGCATAACAATCAGGGGGCGAGAGGCGAGCGGGAGGGGGTGGAATATCGGTTGTAAAGTCAAATGCGATACTTGGCTGACCATTTCGCGAACGCGTTCACGGGGGTGTTCTCCTCACTCTCGCTCTCTCACTCGCGTTGCTGCTATGCCGATAGGAAGAGAGGGAGATGTCCGGCAACACAGAGGCAGGTTTGCCTGGTATGGAGAGTTCGTAACCATGGCGACTCACAGGCTCAGAATGATCTTCGTCGAGCGCGGACGCAGAATTCGAACAGCGAAGTCCCGGCGATTTCGACACCCTTCTCTCTCTCTCTCTCTCTATCTATCTATCTATCTATCTATCTCGTTTACGGACACCAGGAACAGCCACGAGTCCATAGCCTAATCTCGTCCTTGTGAACCCAAGCTCACCTCTTCACGATGGTATTCCCTCATTTGCGACATTGCCTAGCTTAAACATCTTATCACAATAAAGTTATCGTTAACTCTGTTTCGAAAACATTGATCGGGTTCCGACCACTGAAAATGGCTCGGATCGCACTTACCTCGAGGCTGGTGGTTTTTGGGGGGGAGGAGGGAGGAGAAAGGACAGCCAATAGCGACATTAATGCGAGAACGCTTTCTTGATATAATTCGAGGGTGTCGATGATCGGTTTGTGGGGTTTGATAAACGTCGAGTTAAGAAAATATTCTCGAGGTGACCATGCAATAAAGGATTCGGTAACCCTTGGTCTTCTGGGTAGGGTTGATCGTCTACTTAGGGTCGTTGGAAATTTTTGGAGATTCTTGGATGGTTCGAAGTGGTTCAAGGAACTTGCAAGCTTGGATAAGTTTTGGGATCTTCTGGAGATTATTTATTATTTACGAGAATCAATTTTGAACCCCTGACGATAGAAAAACAAAGTCAGGTAAAATTCAACTTTGCCTAGGTAGGATTGGGAGGAAGAAATTGTCAAATTCTATTTCCAACTATTTTCAGCAACGCTCGCCCGAACAATTATTCACGACTTTACGCGACCTCGCGAAATTTATTCGAATGTTCGGCTCGCGTTTGTCGCCATATTAGTTTTTCAGTAGCAATTTTCATTTTCAGATCGCTCGCACGAGTTCTACAATTTTATGGAAGATTACTAACTGTCCTCGTTTCTGGGCTCAATCCGGTGTCGTAAATGAACATTTATTTCGACGCGAGTTTTCATTCGTCGACAATGGAAAAGTACGAGAGAGATTTCGTTTCGTCATTTTTGTTTTTTACGTTTTCGCATCGAGCGAACTGTTTTCATATTCATGCTCGGCTGTCGTAACAAACATCGAAGTAAATTCCCGTCCTCTTTTGCATAACGTCGGCTCTCGATCGACGGACGATCTTTTCACGAACGTTTCGGGGCAAAAACGAGTGAATTAAGCGCTAGTTTAACGTCAATTTTAAACAGCTCCCCGATGCGTTACCATTTGACGTGTACCGACCGCACATTTACGAGTCGCGGGGCAATACGCGCGCGAAAGTAGCCTCGCGCGAGGTAACGCGCGCACGTCGATATAGATGATTGGATTCGGTGCAAGTTCTCGACAGCCCGCAATTGCCGAATGTTAAACGCGTTAAAAACGAATTACCGTGAAATTAAGGGAATGAGAGGCGCGCGAGCGACAGAGTAGAACGTCGAGTCCGTGTCTGGGGTGATGCCGACACGAGAGTTGCAAGGATCGTAATGATAAGCGTGTTACAACGATGTGAACTATTAAAGTTCGATCGAGAGATAAATTCAAGCTCCGTGGGTATCGATGAATATGCGGTCCCGAGCTTTTGTCTCGGTTATAAATATTCATGGAATCGCACAAATCATCGAATATCATTATCTAACAAAATAATGGAAAATTAATTAATCACCGATATCGTAAGAAAATTTAATTTATACTCGTTAACGGGATCGTAATTATTTCGAGCGATCGAAGCACGTTTTAATTTCAAACACTTTTGATATTTAATTATTCCGTTCGATTGTGACTGATTTTTGTATTTTTGTTTTTATATCTTTATTTTAGTTTAAATAATAAAAAAATTATTTTTATGATATTTCGTTAATTGATTCATTGATACAGACGAGATTGAAGATGGTACGATGAAGGCTTCAATGTCCTAGTGACGTCACTCACCGTGCGATCTTGCGTGTTATAAGAACCACATTTCTTTCTTACTAATTAAAATGGCTCCGGCACACAATTCACCGGCTGGCCAATCCCTCTCTCTCTCTCTCTCTCTCTCTCTTCGGCGTCTTTGATAATTGGACCATTCATGCGGTTTTGAAAGAGTTGCTGATTTGCAAGTGGAGGCTCTAATGATTTGTAATAACGTGGCACAACTCTCCCGAGAGAGTGCGCGTACTGCCGGATGAGAGAAAGAGATAGAAAGATAGATAGATAGATAGAGAGAGAGAGACAGAGGGAAGCTAACCTTCTCATTCCGTTTCAGTTGGATGACCGTACTAAAGAGAGGCGCTGGCACAGTAGCTCTCTCGAAGGTCGATCTCTATGCTCGCTTCAGCGAGAGATCCACTTATGTTGATTACCAAAGGTTTTCACTGGCCTGATTATGTCACCTACATCTCCCCCCCCCCCCCCCTCTTGCCGCAAACCCACGCATTTCGTCTCTCTCTCACTCTCTAGCACGTAGAATTTTAAAAAGGTTTCCACGAGCAAGAAAATCTCCGATAACACGACAGAGGGCGCGGGGGTCTCTCGAAAAATGGAAACTCGCATGTTTTGTGTTTCTTGTTCGTGCGCGAGAGGGAGAGGAGGAGGGGGCTGAGAGGCGAAAACGGAGAATAAAAAAACATACGACTCTTTTCGCTTCTAGCGACAGCGCAAACAATATGCAATCAATATTTTCAATCGCAAAAAAATCGTACGGATTTTTCCCGTCCGATGGATAATTTTGTTGTTGTTGTTTTTTCCCCCTTCTTCGTTCTTCTTTTTTTTTTCGTTTGTTTTTCTTCTTCTTTTTGTTCGATTTGTTTCATTTTCTTCTCTTTTATTTTTTCAACGTTCGTTCCTGCCGAGATAATACGTAAAAAGTCGGATGGAAACGCGTGTGCGCGTCTGTGTAGTTCACCGCGGGAATGAAGAATCGACTTTAAAATCGATTAGCTTCTGTCATATTATAAATTGAATTTCGGCCTCGAAGCCCCCGTTCGTCTCTCGCCCTCTGTCTCTCTCACTCTCTCTCTCTCCCTCTCCCTGTATATATATATATATATATATATATATATATATATATATATATATATATATATATGTATATGTATGTACGCAGATGTATTTTTTTTCAGTCACCTCTTTTGCGCATGCTGCCTCTTGCTCTTCGCTCCCTGTGCTCTTTCTCGCATCCAGCCGACAGATTTAGCGATCGCAAGAACGACGCACGTCCAATATATATATAATATGTGTACTTTTTTTTAAATTTTCGACGAATCAATAATGAAGCCCGGTGGGCATTTGAAACCGAACGTACTGTCTGGTACTATCGACGTACGTGGACCACGCCATCGTGAGTTTAATGAACGTGATCGTCTTGGTGTTATTATACCCGGTACTCTCGGAACCCTCTTGAGGTCGCTTAGAAAAAATATCGAGACGACACGCTCGTACACGTCGCAAGGCTATAATCGTAATTATTATGCAAAATCTCAACGGCAAGATTTAAAAATGCTTTTCCTCGTGCATATTGTGTATGCACCGAGTGTACGGGGCGTTCCGTGTCAATTGGTACATTTTTCTTAACATTCCGATTTGAATCGTGAAACGAATTCACTTCCGAATTTAAATCGTCATTTTTTCAATCTTAAACCAAAAATGATTAAAATATAAATTATCCTCTTTGGAAAGTTTTTTTTAATTAACGTTTCTCTTCATAAATATAAGTAATTTACTTTTAAACCGTCACGGATTAAATAATTATTTCACGGTTAAGCTTCATTTGTTAAACGGAATTGGCGGATAATTACGCGGCAAATTATTTATTATTTATTGTAATTATTAAATATGTAATAGTAAAGGAAAATATTCGCACTCGATCGAAAAATGATTGTTGAATACGAAGAAAGAAGAACTGATTTTTCTTCAGACGGTGAACAAAATAATAAATGTACAATCGATCAGATCGAACACGATCGATCAGAAGCCTCGGTCGATTTGGCACGTAACGGCCGATGCATAGCCTCGGGGCAGTCATGATAGCTGGATCGCACTTCCTCGATTTCACAGCTCAGGGGCCCTCTGACGGTGATACGAGCAACAAAGTCTCTCTCTCTCTCTCACACACGCACTCTCCCTCCCTCTCGCAATATAGCGTCCTCTCTCTGGGCGCAGCCTCGAGAGAGTCTGTTGAAGCCCACCGAGAGAACTCTGCACGGTGATCACTCTTGTCCAGCGGCCGCGAGGCTTTTCCTTTTATCTTTTTGTTGTTGTTGCTGTTTATTTTCATTATTATTTCCTTTTGAAACTTTAATTTATAATGCGCGCCGATCGAGTCTATTAATAACATGCGCGCTTAAGGTAAATTATATTAATTAAATTTCTCCTTGCACGGCGCACGTACATACATAGAGAGAGAGAGAGAGGGAGAGAGAGAGAGAGACGTACGAATATAAAGATTACAAAAGTGGTATAGCCCCGATGCGTTCGCACGAACCAAAGTTCCGCGTGCTAACTGGAACGAATGGCGCCCACAGGATATCGGATTATATATACGAAGATGTAATTACTTTTCGTATTCCGCGTAGGTATTTTGCGCGACCTTTGTAAAACGTTTCAACGAGGAAAATCGACGTACGAGTTAGATAACGATACGGTAAATTCATCGAGCAAAATTTTCGAACCAAACCCCTTTTCCAACTCCAATCACGTTTAATATTAACCAAATATTTAATATCGCTGTTTGTCGTATTCGCGATAACATGGAAATAGCCGTTGCGTTCATTACGAATTTATCGCGATATGGAAATAGCCTGGAAAGCCTTCCGTACGGTGGCCATGTTGAACGAAACACTTGCCCAAATTCCAGGGTGGTGCATGCGAGCGAGGGAGGGTTATTCCGCTTCGCCTGTCCTCATTATGCTAAGCACTAAAATCGATAGCATTAGAACCCATGCGTGGTCCGGAGACCGTGGCTAGCAACCCTTCCTTCGACTCCCTTCCTATCCCCTTGCGACTGCACAACCCTATATACGCTGTGTATACGCGCCGATACGAAATGTTCTTCCGATCGACCGATTCGTTGTACGACCCCTAGTACCGATGGACGATACTGCCAGTCTCTATTGTAGAGTCGTGGGCTATCGCTCTTTGATATATTTATAATCGTTCAAGTTCTTGTACCACTTACACCCTTATACGAAAACCAACCCCTTTTTTATGGAAAGATTATGCAAACAACCGTAGGACTCTCCTGGCCATGGTTTGAGTAAGTTCAAGGGCTTTGGTGGATCTCTTAAGACCTCGAGCCGGAACGAGGACAAAAATTATCTGGAAATATTTTGGAGATTCTTTTATTTCTTTTTTGAACGAGCTGATCCCAACCGATTTTTTCTCTCTCTCTCTCTCCATCGATCTAGAAATTTTGATTTTCCAAACGCTTTCAGCGCCGCGAACGATTCAAAATTCACTTTGTGCTTTACCGATTGCGTAAATGGGTTGCCAAAAAGGGCGTTTTATGCGTTCGCACTATCGGTCGTGGATTAAACGTCCTTTTTGGCTGGACCCTTTGGTGAACGATGAACACGAGGAGGTTGGATTTTTGTGTTCTCTTCGATGACGTGGATCGTCCGAGGTTTTTTGAAAGTGATAAAAAAAAGGAAAAAATGGTGAGGAAGTTATCGATCGTTTCTCAGTGAAGAAATTAGTGCTGGTTAGAGGGGGGATGCGTATCATTGGCCTAGTTGCGCGATCGATTCCTCTCTTGTAGCCCAGTCTTGGCTCACCGGGTAAAGCCTTAACGGAGGAATACCGACCTCGAGAATCGCGTTGTAGCCTCGGTTAAGCCTGTGGAACGATCGTCGTGTTTCTGTGTATATGTGTGTGTGTGTATGAGTCTCTCTCTCTCTCTCTCTCTCTCACACACACACACCCGTAAGTTGTCCGGAAGCAGCACAATGTATAGGTAACTAACCAACCCACAGATGTGCTGAGAACGTCTTTTGGGATTTACTGTTCACATTTGCGGTAGGCCAGTGACGTTTATCGGGACGACACCGGGCAGATTTGGTTTCGTATACGTCCCTGACCGGAAATCCTGTCGTATACCGACCGGGCTTAATCAGAAACCATCGAGCCCCCGCTTTACAAATAATCGGGCATCGACGTTCATCGCTCCAACGGATTTCGAATCAAATGCTTTTGAAGGCATCGATGGGGAAAACAAGAAAGAGAATTAATATTTCCACTGTTTAAAATTTCAATCCCTTGGATAACGTAACTTTCCGACGTTTTACTTCAGGTAACGTATTTTTTGTACATTGACGCAGACCCGGAGGCTGTTCGATTACAGCGATCGGAGAAGAAATCTGGTTTTATCGAAAATTAGTTTAGTCACCGATACATTTACCGTTTTTTCCCGCTGTTTCTCGTGGAGATAGGCTGTCGTTGAAAATAAATTGTCAGAACGATACCACGATGTAATACTTTCCATCGTGATATACATCGAGTCGCTTCTCGATTTCTCCGTTTCTCATCAAAGAACCTGCCGATTCGAACGTTAACGTTCGCCCGTGTTATTATCGGATTTGATGCGGAGTTTTGATTTTTCTGATTTTTACACCGTCGCGAGGGCGAATATCGAACGGACATTTTCAGCCCTCAACTGTTTTATTTTCATCAGGAAATGTTAAAACTCACCCTTCGGGACATTTCGTACGATGAATCGAATGGATTATAATTTTTTTTTATGATTTTCTTGTCGAAGGGTAGAAAATAATTGATTGGAACGCAATCGGATTTATCAGCTGTCGTTCGATATTGTGAAATTTACAAATCAGTCCGTTCCAAGAATTAAATGAACGCGATCGAACGAATGAAGGACGTTCACGTGAATTTTTAGATCGTATTTACAACGAAACTACCCTCTCCCATCGTGGTTTTTTCGAATAATATAGAGACTTCGAAAGCTGTTTTACATTTCGCGATTCGGTTAGCGTCTGCGGGGTTGAAATTGATGCACATAAATTTATATCCATTCATAGCGATCGCATAGACGCGCATGCATAACCGGCTCGAAGAGTGTTGCCAGGAGGAATAGACGAGTTGAAAGAGGAAGAGAGATAGAGAGAGATGAGGAGAGGGTGAGTTTGCATGCGTCAAGGTGTGTAACACGCCGCGAGGTTAGGTCCGTTTCGTGGCTTTTCTCGGAAACGTAGCGAGAAAACGCACGAGGGCGAAAAAGTTGATCATAATGGAATTTTAATGGTATTTTTACCGTCTTTTGCAATATTCGAAATCGTTCCCACGAGAATACGCGCGCGAGCGCGAGAACTGCGAGAAGCTCTTTGATAACTAACACACACACACGCGCGGAGAGACGAACATCCGTATGAAAAGCGATCGATAATAGATGGCCAAGAGACTCGATACAGATCGGCAAGAGCCTCCCGCACTCACACGCGCATAAAATATAACGCAGTCGGGATAAAACATACCGGCCGCGAAAACGGCATTGGGGGGATGAAGAGTGAGCGAGGGCGTTGGACGAAAAAAAACAACAAAAAAAAACGAAAATTTCCGAGTAAAATTTATCGCTATAATTTTTCGTGCAGTTTCTCTCCACCTATGCATATACAACGGCGATGGCTGTCATAAATAAAATAAAACAACAAAAAAAAAGGACAAAAACAAAAAAAGCGGCGAATCTCGGTCGAAATTGTGTTGGCCGAAAGACTTCGCGATTTTTCCCTGATAATTATGCAAGCGCCGGTCGCTTATTACGGGCAATATTTTTCCCGGCCGAATCGCGAATACGGAGAAGAGGGAGAGAGAGGGTGAAAGAGAGAGAGAGAGAGAGAGAGAGAGAAAGGGAGAGAGAGGGAAATGAAAAATATCCACAGTGCCGGAGAATGGAAGAGATATACGGATACGGAATAAATAATATATGCCAAACAGTAACGAATGATTCGAAAAAGGAAATAAAATAGAAAAAAATAATAATAATAGTAGAAAAAAAGGAAGTTAAAAATATATCGATTCTCACGTTCGCCCGCAGATTCTGCTTCTGATTGGAGACGGGGGTGGTTTCAACCCCTTTGCGGCTGGTTTTCCCGCTGGGCAAAAGTTTCATCGAGCACTCTCGTGCGGCTCCTCGCGCTCGCGCGCGCGCGCGCGCGCGTGTGTGTGTGTTTTCGCTCGTCCCGTCTCGTGGCGCTCTCCGCTCATTCCCAATAACAAACAGAGCGAGAGCGAGAGTTCTCTCGCGGGGCGCCCTCGAGTTACGAACCGTAAATGAGCAAACGTTTTTCCTCTCCTTTTTCTCGCGGTCTTTATGTACCTTGCTCTCACTTCTCATCCCTTCCTCGCCCCCTTCTCATCGCCCCGTACGCGTTTTCTCGAACAACTAATTTCGTTGCTCGCACACCGTCGAATAAAAAATGATATCTTCAGATTGACGATTAGCGCGCGTTATCGTCCAACCTGAAATTAACGAGAAAATAATTGCGTACGTTTATGATTTGAATTCAATTTTGTTTTAATTTCGTGACAAAATACGATCGCATATTTATCGAACTGATCGGTGAATACCTTGACTCCGAATTATCGTGGCCAATTCCGGGGGGTTGGACGTACGACAAATTATTTCAACGATCAGGATCAAAGTGGTGGCGATAAGCGACCGAGAGAGAGACAGTGAGAAAGGGGAGAGCGAGGGAGAGGGAGGGAGGAGCCCCAAAATCCTTGGGATTGTCGGAGGGAGTTTCGAGTTTCCCCGATCTTCGATTCTCGATTCGAACAGGTTCGAGACCCACGAGAAGCTGGAATCCCGATCAAGCTGCGAGGACTCGTGGAAATGGACCACCACCAACACGCATCGATGTTTCATATATATACCTTGGTTGGTTAGAGAAAGAGAGGTAGTGAGGGGGGCGGGGGAGGAAGAGCAAGAGAGAGAGAGAGAGAGAGAGAGAGAGAGATCAGAACAGAGACGATCTCCAGCCAAATTTCGTGAGAGGATGCATTTGCATACAAGTGGCGTCCGTTGGCCAATCCTAGCCAATAATCCCCATCCCTTCCGCCCCTCCCTACTTGCTCTCTCTCACTCGCACCCTCGACCATGTCCTATCGGGTATACGTAGACACTATCGGAGGGCTAATGACAAAACTACAGGCCCTGGGTGTTCTGTGTCTGCCGCAGAGTGTACAACGTTAACGCGGAGTCCACAGCCAGAGAGAGAGAGAGAGAGAGAGAGAGAGAGAGAGAGAGAGAGAGAGAGAGTTCGGCCCGTTGCTGTACTATATGTCCATTCTCCGAAAGCTGGGAAGTGCGAGCGGGTCAGAGAGAGAGAGAGAGAGAGAGAGAGTTGGAGGCGAAGAGGGAGAGAGAGAGAGAGAGAGAACGAGAGATGGATAGGAAGGGAAGCTGCGAAAGCGATGGTATCAAGTTGTTGCCGGTCCAGTTCAGTCGGACCCTCACTCTTGCGAACCTGGACGAATGATAATTTGCCACCCTCTCCCCACCCTCATATCACCCCCCTAGTGTTCGTCTCCATCCCCGCCCGAGCCGACTCAACCCCACGTTGTCCGTTGTCCACCCTTTGATTACGTAACACTCCCTCCCCCTCCGCCCTTCTATCTCCCGCTTTCTAACCCCTTTTCACTCCTTCCCGTTTTGTCCCCAACCGTCGGAGCCAACGTTGGACCTACTCGATGCTGGATGACGCCGTTCTCGCGATTCTCGCACAGACCCCTTTCCTCTTTCGACGATCCTCCATCTGCCCTCTTCCTCTCTCATGGCTGAACCACGTTCTGACCAGTCACCATCGTCCCACGCCAACTTTCACCCCTCTTCTCAAAGCCAGCCCCCACCCCTCCCCCCTCAATCCTCTAATTATATTCACTCGGCGCTTCGGCCCTCCGACTGCTCGGGGTACAATTCCGTTCACCTTTCATTACGAACTCGCTACGATTCCAACGATCGAACCGGCTGCTCCGGCGCTACTGCGGCATCAGCTCCCGGGAGCTTTTTTTTCCTTTCCAACCCTCTCTCGTCGTGCACACTTCGCTCGCACGGCGGAACTATGGCGCCGAATTTGTCTATCATCGAACTATCGTTCGGCCTGGGTCGTCGTTGCGATACCTACAGTCCCATCGTTACATTCATGAATGTCATTTAATTATGTCCATCCAATCGTGTGAATTTTCATGAATTTCATGATTTTCTCAAAAAACTCTTCCTAGAATTTGATTTTCTTAACACCTTCGATTAATTCGCAGCAACCAACGGGTTCCGTGTGAAATTAGCTTGGTCGTGGTCACGAGTGACGTTCGGACCATTTTTTACTTAGGAAATATTGTGCGAGTTAGCGGCAAAATTAAATTTTATTTGGGAAAATCGGTGGTCGGGAATTTTTAACGATTATAGAATTTTTTAAATAACTCGATGGGACGATTATAGTTTTTCCGGTTACATCGTTATACGTTACCGAGCCAATTTGCGATTTTATCGACAAAATGTAATACGACGTTTAAGGATTTTTTTTTTCATTTTTTTTTCTTTTCGTTAAATTTTGCCCGATCTTCGTTATCGCGATATCAGATCCGGCGCATGTGATCCGTAAGATGCCAATTACTCGCATCGAAGTAGGTACAAAAAACTGTCGGTTGCTTAAAACTGGAGTATAAAGTGAGCGGAGCGATATACACAAATATATACATATATATGTGTGTATATATAGTAAAACGAAGCAGTTCGCATGCTACTCAGTGCTTAGACATAGTAATATTCAAAAGAGGGGGCGTGTATTTTCTCCTTGGACTCGGCAAGTCGGCGCGTTTGAGAACACACACGAGCGAGCCCAGGCACGCACACACACACACGCACACACACTCAGACTCGTACACTGAGACCAACACACGTATGAGTATTCGAAAATTGGATGAGCTGGACGTGTTGATTATAAACTAATGGGGTCTTGAATTATAGAGATATTATGCGCGTGGTATAGGAGGCAGAGGACTCGGCTCGCTCGCACCCTACTCTCTTTCTTCGGGCCGGGCCCGAACGCTCTCGCACGCTCTCCATTATATTTTGCTTCATAATTTTCGTGGAAAAATTATGACGGAAGGAAACGACTGTCTGCTCGCGTATAAGAAAGCTCAGGTATGTTATCTCGTCGAGATTTAGGGGGCCGACGCTGCAGTTGCATAAAGAAAACACGCGAGAAGACGATTATCCGACGGTAACAAAAAAAACAAACAAAAACAACTAAAAATATCGAAAAATAAATATCCTGGGAAAGCGTTCGTTCGGCATTTGTAATTGTAAAAAATTGTAAAAAATAAAGCAGTTGAGTGAAAAATGTAAGAACGGTATTCATTATATTTCGATTTTCGCAAAATTTTATTCTCGAAGTGATAATCGTTCGTGTACTGAGGAACACCAGGGAAAAAAGTTCTCGTTACTTCCTCCCTCTTTCTCTCTCTCTCTCTCTCTCTCACTCGTATGCACATCGTCTAATTATCATCGAACCTTTGTATTTTCAAAGTGATTCAAGACTTCCGTTCGCTGGTACCGTGGATTATAAGGGACTTAGCATTGTGCCAGAAACCAAGCAGAACTGACCAGCTGCTTTGGGCGTCTTCTATACGGCTAGAGAAAGAGAAAAGTGAAAGAGAGAAAGAGAGAGGAGAGAGATAGAGAGAGAGCCGACCGTCTGAGGGCTCATATTGGAAGGAAGCTTGGAACTCCATTATTACTCCCAATTAGCCGTGATTAAAATATTTCGGCGTCTTGCGTGCGTCTCCGATATTAATATATACACATATATACATATATATTCGTATACAATACACCCCTAAACATATATACACATTTACACACACACACACATATATATATATATATATATATATATTTATATATGTGAAGTAGAAGCTGAGAGCTGGGACGAGAGCGTGACGACAATTATATGGAAATTCGAGGCCACGATCGGAAGGAAGAGCCCGTTCCTTTCGTTGATTAAATAATCCTCTCCCTCTCTCTCTCTGTTTCGCTGCTCTTTCGAAGAAGCTCGCGAGAGATCGAGGAAAGAGAAAGAAGACTTGGGTAGACCGAGATGGGCGACGAGAGACCGACTCGATAATGACTTATTTATTGCGCCAATTACCTCATCGTATTAACTATGCTAATGCGCGAAATATCTTTGGCATCGTAAATTTCATTAAAATTGCACCCAGAGCGATTATTATTAATAGCATATTTATCCAAACTCTATACACACATACACGGGAGCGCGTGCACACACAGATACGTACACCCATGCATCGGTTCGCCGCGGATCGTTCTCGCCGGATTTTATGATTATACCGTGGTCAAAGACAGAGACCGAGAGAGAGCGAGAGAGAGAGAGAGAGAGAGCGAGAGAGAGAGATAGATAGAGAGAGAGAGAGAGAGAGAGAAGGTGGGAAAGAGATAGAGAGAAGGTGGGAAAGAGATAGAGAGAAAGAGAGCGTAACAAGTAGCTGGCTTGTAAATACATCGACGTACGTACAGCCAACATAATATCCATAAAATAGTCGGTTATAACCGTGATTGATAGTTACCCCGTGTACGATCACGAATAATCCACTCACAGGGCGTGTATAGCTCGTAAATACGATGATTTCGTAGAAAATGAGTATGCGAAAGAAAAATCAACGAAAAACAAAAAAAAATGATTTAAAAAAACAAGAAATAGCAACTAGATAGAAAAAAAGAAGGAAAGCCGAAAATAAGACGAAGAGATCGAAACGAGTTTACGTCGCGACGACGTTTAAGCCTTCCTTCGTTTTACGCCGAAGCTTATCTCCCGATTTCTCATACATTAATCGACGAGCGCGTATTCTCGGGCGTTAGAAATATCCGACAAGCTGCGAAATACCGGATAACGCGTACGTTAATACTGTAAAAAAAAGATTGCAAAATTTTATAAAAAATTGCATCGAGAATCTCTCTCCGTTCATCGCGTGCATAAATTAACGAGTAAAACTCGTTAGGAGAATAGTTGAGCTCATCCAGATATTACATAAATTACTCGAGCTTTTGTGGGACAAGAGGATGAAAGAGTGAAGAGAGGGA
Source organism: Netelia inedita (assembly GCA_964017225.1). Taxonomy (NCBI): domain Eukaryota; kingdom Metazoa; phylum Arthropoda; class Insecta; order Hymenoptera; family Ichneumonidae; genus Netelia; species Netelia inedita. The sequence continues at coordinate 41,218,896 of OZ024921.1, forward strand.
AGCGGCGGAGGGGAGGGGGTGAGGTTGGTCGGATTAGGCGTGGATTCTTCGAACTTTCGGCGGCCGATAATTCAGAACTTTGTGTGTGAAAACTTTCGCGAGTTTCGGGTTTGCGAAAGACGAGAGAAAGGGAGGGGGTGGGGGAGGGAGGGACTCACGCGAGCGAATTTCCTTCAATGGTTAAATGAGAGACCTTGCGCGAATGAGGATATGCGTGTGTGACGAGGAGGCGATTATTGGCGGAGGATTTTGATCGCTGCGCGTGGAAGAAATTTTTTCAAAATGTTAATAATAAATCAGTTGCTTCTTTTTTTTATCAAAATTCACTTTATTTTTCTCACATTGACCGACAGCTTTGCGTAAATCATGAGCAAAATCGAGAGAAAATTGAAAGCCACCTGGATACGCAAGTTTTTTGAAAAAAAATGACCGAAGATAGGAAATGATCGAGACGAAACATTGCACGCCGCGATGTCCCAGGGCCATCGCCCGGATCCAAGTTCCATTCCACTTCTCTCGTCGTCTGACCGACCGAGCAAAATTTAGTGCGAATGTTGTGTATGTGTGTGTGTGTGTGTAAGGAGAGCGGGTAGGACGACAACGACGACGTCGAGAGAGAGAGGACGTGGAGGAGGGAACTCGGGTAGCGAGGGTCGTGATGGCCTGGCCAGGCCACGAACGGAACCAGAAGAGGGTTGCTAAATATTCAGGCATTACGGCTCTGCATAAATTCATTTCATTATAGCGCCACCAAACATTGCTTTTGATGCTTTCCGCCCTCTCTCTCTCTCGCTTACTCTCATCCCCTACCATCAAGCCCACGCCCCTCCCTTCGTCGTGTCTTGACGGTCTACCTCGACGCGTTCCCCACGACTCGTGCACTCGGCGACTAAGCCACTCGCGCGTCGGAGTAATATACACAGAAGTGATACGTATATGTATAAATATATATATATATATATATTTGTCATACATACATACACCTTATAAGGGTAGTATTACCCTAGTCACCACGAGGGGTAGTTTTCTCTCGCATCCAAACCGAACATCCCCTTATGTGCATCGCACTTAATTCTCTCTCTCGCGTCGTTGTCACTCCCAGCATTTACGATTTTTCCCCTCGCTCCAACTGAATTAAAAATGGATAATTATTTTATTTTCGATTAATTATTATTTTCTCCTTCGATCGGGATATATCGTTATGAACCGGGAATAAGAAATTTAAGGTCGATTGGATATCTTCGACAACTTTGAAAAATAATGTTTTAAGGGTAGTTTACTGTTTTTTTAAAAATGAAATTCAACGTCAAATGTTGATGGAGAATTTTTCATTTCTTTCAGGATGCTTGATAGAGTTTTTTAGGATTTGTTTCGAGGACTTGACACCCTGATTGCGCAAAATGAATGCATGGCGTATAATTCCATCTCGAGTGAAAAGTGTAAGATATCTATATGTATATTTCAGGGAAGGAATAATACGTAGGTATATTGTAAGCACGAGAGAAAAAGTCGTAGTGTCGGTGGTTATCCGGCGCGAGAGTCAACGACAGAAGAACATATACATACATAATATATATATATATATATACACATGTAATATGTATACGCTCTCCTCGAAGAGTCTGCTCGACATCTCATGCATATGGAGCGTTTCATTATATTAAATCCTCTCGATGTATAATTTACTTTTGCATGAGTCATTTGAGAACGAGAGCCACCGGGTTGTTATTATACCTATACCGCAGGTAGCGTGAAAATATACACGTACTACAAATACTTTTAACGTGTGCAATATATATGTATACGCGTTTATACCGCAGTTTTGTTATATTCAAGAACGACTTAAAAATCGACTCGATATACGTTCACGTGCAAATTAACAATTTTGCTCCAGGCGACGATCGGTCTGGGTGGCATATTTGGTCCGGATAGACCATTGTACTCTCCTTTCGTTTACTTCTCACGTGGCTGGAATATTTTTATTTCGAATTTGAAAATATTGGTTTTAAGTAAACAAACAAAAGAATCAAATGATAATATCGAATATGATAATTATGTCAAAATAGTTAAACGTGTTTGTAATTCAATTTATATTTTCTTCGTTCGGAATGTAATTGGCGAATCTTTTACGGTGGGGAAAATCGTGCAATCAGCCTTGATCGATGAAAAATTGAGTTTTTTCTGTCAGGAAGAAATAATGTTGTTTTTTTTCCTCGAAGTTAATTAGATCTCGTGACTGTGTGGGAATATAATTATTAGAAAGTTATGCCCAGTTCCACCGTTAATTAATATAGATAAGGACACCGAGCAATAAATTTCATCTCGGGCATTTCGAAATATTACACGCGCGCGTACGTACAGGCAATCTCGTTTAAAGTAATGCGACCGAGAAGCCAATGGATTATGCAAATGGCCGATAATGATGCGAGAACGAGCGATTCGAATAAGATTTCAGTCGATTTTATCGACGGTTGGGAAAATCTTACACAACAAAGCCAAGCGGCAATTAACCGTATCATTAAATATAATCGAAACCGGAATTACGGTGACTCGTTAAATCTTGTTTCTTTCTTACTTAATTCCATCGATATAAATTTAATTTTCTGTATATTCTTTCATCATCGTTTGCCAATTTCAAGAACAAAAAGCTTCGAATTTATACGGGAATGCGCGAAAAAATTCACGCTAATTTAACACGCACGTTCGTTAGCGGATAAAATATCGATGGCGTGGATATTTCGATGATACGATAGACGAGAGAATGAGAAAACATTGAAAATGCAAAAAAAAACTTTATAAAAGCGTTATTTCACAGTAAGTTTTTCCGACGTATTTCGAACAGTACTTTATACAATTGGTGTCGACCTTGTTTTCACCCAAGGGTATCCCGAAGGTGCATGACGTGCGTGCAAACCATAGCATATATATATATGTTTGTACCCTCATGGACAAGGTGGTGTGTGGGAGGGGGATGTGAGTGGCGGTTACTTGATCCGCATGGACTGGTTTTAGTTGGGTGCAAGATGCGATAAGTACATTTGCCCCGGCTATAACTAATCGGTGGCGTGTCTCTTTAGCGTGATTGTGCGCGAAGGCGAGACAAGTATAGCGTGACGAACATTTGTCACTTGGTAGGTCGTACTTCGTTACGTGAAAGTCGAGAGTAAAGAACAGTTCTAAATACATTTATATATACAATTTACTTGATAATAAAACGCACGCTCGTTACACCTCCGGGGCAAAAACTAAAAATTTTCATCGCAAGTTTAAATAAATTTTTTTAAATTAATTGTAGGAAAAAAACAATTTACGACAGAAAAATAAGGGTCGTTTGACCTCTATGTTCTTCGATATAAAACACGAAAGATTTTTTTCGTGGCTTTGTCGCGTAAGTGAGGACGTTAAAAAATATGCAAAGCACCCCTTTTTACCCATCAAGGGACACGGGAAACGAGAGCCGCGTTTCGGTTTCTCCCGCCGGCTCTCTTCCCGCGATGGGGCTCAAGCTCGTCGCCGCTCGTCGCTTCGCGGGGGTGAATCGGACATTCTCACAGTAACACAATTAGACCAACAATCGATAGGGGAGTCCCTAGTGATGAATACGAGCGGAATTTTCCACATGTACGCGGTACAAGACAGGACAAATTTTTTTATTTCGCTGTTACTAGAAACGTCGTACACGAGCAATCAACCAGAATTACCGGAATTTGACAAATTCCCGTTATACGTATTTGCCCTAAAAAAAGCTTTCTCCCCTGGAGTAAAAAATATTATCAAAATTCGAGATTAATTAATTTCTCCGTGTCATTAATCAATTTTTTTAACATCTTTTATCGCCATTACGGCCGGATGCTGAACAAATTCAGAGGTCGTTTGAATTTATCGCTACTCGAAAAAACGACAAAAAAGAAACGTACACCCTGTGCTTGAACGTCCACCTTGGCTCCCCTCGTGTGGCAAAGGGAGTATAGGATTTCATCCCGAGCCCCTCTTCATTCTATAGTCCCTCAGTTGCCGTGGCGTTCCATCGAGGACCATCCCCTATCTCATTTGGCCTCATTGTACCATAGCGTCCATTGTTTTTTTTAAATTACGAAACCCCACTTCTGCGGGGCACATTGCACGACGAGAGAATTTTTATCTCACTCTCTCTCCTAGTATTTTTTTTCCGGGGCCTCGAAGTCGATTTCAGGTTTCATCCCTTTCGTCCCTCTCTCGAAACTCTTCTTACCCTCGATGTCCATTCGAGTTTACAAAATATCATTTAAACAATTTATTTTCCCCGGGTCTTGAAATTTTATTCATCGTTAAAACGCAAATTTATGTTTCCGGGATTCGCGGAAATCGAGCGTGGCCGTATCATTGCCACGCAGCGTGAATAATCGGATAAATAGTTAACGAGCCGTATGAGTAACGAAAAGTTTGATATTTTGACAGGACACGTATATAAACTCCGAAATAGTCGGCAGTTAGTCGATAATGGTTATTAACGATTTTGTTTAGCGCGCGAGAGTTCGCGAGCCGAGTCCATTGGACGTGTTTCATGACGATGGGGTAATTCGATCATTGAATTAATGATGACCGTTGGGGTTTTAACCCGCCAAGTGATGGCGATCATCATCATCATTATCATTCATACATCAACGCCGAAATGTTATTTCATCCCGTACGTATCTATATATATCGTAGCCACCCATCGTCATCATTGCAGCGAGGGCGATATTTATCAGCCACCCTCCATCATATTAAAACAGCCCTCAGCCGTTGTCGCGACTGTCGAGTTTCTGGAATATTCCAAGTTCGTGCCTCTGCGAATAGATTCACCCCTTTCTTTTTCTCCACTTTCGTCGTAATATTCGTTTTGCATCAACGTTGTTCGCTAATTATACGAATCGTCGAGACTGATCTAAGAAGGGGGTGCACGCCCCTTTAATTTGAAGAATGTAAACGCTACGAACATTAGATCGTCCGGGGCTGGAACGAAATTACAGCCCAAGAAACTATTTCCCAACACGCCTTTCCACACTCAAAAATTAATTCTTAATTTCATCAAACTCTTCATTTGCTTGGAATTGTTATGAAAATATTTCAATAAAACGTGTATCGCATCGCTCAAAATTCGCCGGATAAATACTGTTTCCCCATAAAAAGAACGCATCCCCCAACCCTTCGATAGAATTCATCATCGTTCCCTGTACAAAAACAAAAATAGCAATATCGCCTCTCGATTTTCACGGAGTAAAAGTCATCATCGATATCATCGAAACGATAAAGAGTGCGAGAGAATGGAGCGTGTGTATCAGGGGTTGTGTGTGCCCGATTCGAGGGTGTCAAGTTAATAGCGTACGGCAACACACGCGTTGTGTGTGACACGCGCTCTCTCGTTTTCTCTACTGTAGCGAAATACGCGCCCGCGCGCTCTCGACCCGCTCGATGGCATAAATCATTGGAAACGAAAACATATCCCCGTGGCCACGCAAATTTGCCAACACCCGACCGCAACGGTGGCGCGCAAACAAACGCGGAATCATGACACGACTACCGATGACCCGGAGCAAGCCGGTGTACGAGAGTGTGTATAAGCTCTCCCCCCTCTCGCGTAAGTACGTATAAAACGCACGTGGTCCTGCGGGCCATTCTAGTGACACCGGTATACGTTTGTATATACATAGGCAGTTAGTACAAATACGAAGAACGGTCGAGGTACGCGTGGAACATCGGCACCCTCACCGACGCGTCAAGTTCTCGCTCTCTCGCGTCAGGCCGCACCGTGAGAGAGAATCATCGTTCTCGTGTATGCGTTTGCTGACTGCGCGTACTAGCTCCCCATGTATACATATGTACATACATAAATACATATGTAGGTATGTGTGTATAGATGTATATGTATATGTATTTATATATAGGCATGCACACAGGTAGCCAGATGCGTTGCCCCGTGGCCGCTGTTGGGGGATGCGGAAGCGAGGTGTTCTAGCATGGATGACTCGTCATTGCCGTGGGGCGCGCGTGCCACGCACACCAAACCCCTCCCTTCCGAACTCATTCACCAACAGCGCTTGGACCGATCACTCTCTGGTTCACCATACTCTTTTGCAACCAACCAACCACCCCGCCCCCTCTTTCTCCCTCCAACCCCAACGTCATCCTCACCCTCGATCGTATCACACACACACACACTGACGCGCTTACGCGTGTCGTCGATGATGACGAGAGGTAGGATACACGAGGCGGTATATACTACCCGCAGCTTTTCGACACTGTCGAGAGTTCGAGTCCCCGAGAGTACTGGAAATGGGTGTCGAGGCTAAAATAAACGGCGTGGGGTTGTATACTACGAGTATAACGGAATGTGTGGGGGGGGGGGGGGGTGAGGTTGAAATGTGGTTCGCACGGGGTTTGAATCTGTGTAGTCGTGTCATTAACGAAGTTTTCTTGATGAAACGATGTTCCGCTTCGACCTGTCGTCGATTTTAGGTGATTCGCTCGTTAAACAAAATTGAAGCGGAGGTCGAGGCAATGGGGAATCGCTGATTGGAGTTGAGACTACGATTTCAACCCCACTGTAGACAAATTTTCGTCCATATTCGTACAAAAATGACTAATTTTTTCAAACTCAATTCTATCGAGTGTGACCCTTTGGTCTTGATTCCGTTTTACGAGAATTCACCCTTTCTAATCGACAGATCTCCCAGTCTTACCACTTTTGCCTTCATAGAATCGTTATCAATCAACTTTGACATCGATTAACCTTTTTCGCGAGAGATCCAATCATCACTGACCGATGACCTTTGCCACCCCGAAGGTACGCAATCACGTGCCTATACGTCCGAACGAGTGCAACGCACCAGTTTGCTGTTTGCGAGGGAAGGGCGTTTATGTGCATTTGTGTTATTGTGTTCATGATACTCGTGCGTCGAACGAAGGGAGAGAATGCTTCGTTGGGTTCTCGTGCGCGATACCCGGGTGGTGGTATACACACGCCCGCACGAATACCGGAGTCATCGTAACCCACCGCACACACGGATTCACGTGGACATACGCGCGCGAGAAAGAGAGAGAGAGTGACATGGTGTGTGTGTGTGTGAGAGAGAGAAAGGGCGCACGCGTCCGGCACCACTCAATTACTCGCGGAACGCTGCTGTGGAATCATTTACCCAATCATTTGGTTACATCAACGCTAAGCTCTCGCGCAAAAGCCGCACACGCACGCACATCCACAAACACAGGTGATGTATATACACAGAGGGCGCGCACGCGAGTCAGTTTGTACCGTTGTGGTCGCCGTACGCCCGAACACATTCCTCTATGCATGATCCCACCCCCGTTTCACCCCTCGGCCCCTCCCGATTTTCCCCTATGTATAGATATAGAATTTCGCATACTGACTGCTGTTCTCACCACCACCTGTACGGTGTGTTCGCGGGACAGGATGTGCGAAGGTGGACACGCCGTGTCGGCCCGCGGCGACCGGTACGTATATACACGCATACACTTGCACATATATATATCCACTTATGTATCATTGAACATACACATATATACGTATATATGTAGATATATTTATATAGATACATAGCTTGTCGCAAGGGTAGGCGAGGGTGCAAATGTCGCGCGGGGCACAGCGGGAAACAGCCCACGCATGTGTACGCGCGCGTATGTGTTATTCTATATTCCGTTATACTGACGCTTCTGGCTATTGTATTTCGCCACGTGGGACCCAACCGGTCTATATTTCGTCACCCTGTTGATTTCGCGTTATATCGTTATGATGACGATATAATAGCTCTTCGTCGATGGTCAGCGGACGGATTTAGTTTGGTGGCACCGGCACATACACTCAAGCGCTAGGGGAAAAGCGAGCCTCTCGCGATCTCTCTCCCTCTCTCTGTCTCTCTCTCTCTAGCGAGGGGCACCTACATATTTTCAGTCCACCGGATGCTCTCATTCAACCCCTTTTTATATATATAGATATATATGTATGCGTGCGTGTGACTATATATACACATATGTATATTCTCGTTCATCGCACCCGCCCGTTCGTGCTGATTCTCCCTTTCTCTCTCTCTCTCTCTCTCTCTCGCTATCTATCTCTCTCGTCACGAAGCGAAACTGGCGATTCGGGGCGGCGAGTAATTGCCTGTGCCGAGAGTCATCGATGGAGAGCCACACATGTCCCCGGCTCGGCTGGTCGAGCATCGGGTGTCGGAGATCATCGCGCGGCTTCGCGCCGACCACCGCGAGATAGACTGCTCTCGGTACATGAAACGGGCTTGCTTCGTGTCTGTGTGTGTTTGCGTTTTATACTATATACAACTAACAACCTCCATCAGGGTCACCGCTATGTAGGTCCCGTTCGCGAAAACGTTTTCGATGATGTTGCTCGATGAAGCGTGCCACTCTTCGTCCCCTACGGTCGTATTTATATATCTATGTATACGCGTGGCTTCCTATCGCTCGTTTGTTTGGTCGGTGATTCGACGAGGGGTGCTCGAACGACAAGGGTGGTTTTTCTCGAGACGACGTATCTCAGATTCGTCACTTGTGAATTAAGAAAATTCTTTTTTTATTTGCAGAAATTCAAAAATCATCAAGAGACGATCATTGTTTTTTTAGGGGTGGTGATGGTTGTTGTATTTTTTTTTGAACATTTCCGTGCAGCAACGAACGCCGAACGATTATATCGTAGCGAGGCTGCATAGTGCGGGCTGCTGTGCACCGTAGTTTTTAAATACATATACAGATATAGCGGGAGATCGAACGACTGATATTTTTTTTCAGGCTCGATCGACCCGAATACCCTCTCCGACAAAACCGATATACATGCGCGTACAATCTCCCGGTACTCTCTCCCTCTTTCTCTCGCACCCTCTGTATCTCTCTATGCAAGTCCAAATACGTTCTACGAATGGTAAAAAATCCCAGGGTGGGCGGCCGCGAACGCGAAGGGGGTTGCACCGATAAGGGAGGTGGAGGTGTACGAGTCGCGAGAGAGAGAGAAAGAGCGCGAGAGTAAGTGGGCAAGAGAGAGTGAGAGAGAGAGATGCGCTTTGCCGTTGGGAGGTACGTCGGGGTGGGTGGTGTATTGCAGATCAATACAATTGCACGTTAGTGCTAATAAATAATAGGCGGTGGGAGAGCGAAAAAAGCGCGCATTGCAGCCAGCGAACGCAACACACAAATAATACGCGATACATCAACCAGAGACCCGTTGGATATGTGTATATATATATATATATATATATAAAGCATAGGTGGACGATATATGCGTGTACTATTCGCGGGGCTCACGGTCTATCGTTCTCTCTCAACCCTCCCCCTTCCTCCGGTTCCTATGTGTCGGCTCAAACGCTGTGTATCCTATCCTCTCGCTCGCACGGCCGACCATTTTTTTCTCTCGATCGCCTCGTCTCGCTCTCGTCCTCGCGCCGTCCGATCTCTCGCACCCTTTTTCGCGCATAGCTCGTTTTCCCTACCCCTCTCATTCTCTCCTCGTACGGATCCACACCCTCTCCCACAAATGCCGGAGTCCCCGTTTTTTTCCATCCACCACACCTCTCCGTCTCTCTCTTTCTCTCTCTCGCTTTCACCCACTCGGGCTCTCTCGTTCTACGAACGGGTATGACGGGTGAAAAAGGGGGTTTGCTGCAAGCACCCGCCCCCCCCCGTCTACCCTTTGCCGCGCTGCCCCTTCGGGGCACCGCCATTTCCGGACAAATAAACTCTAGTCGACGTAATTTTTGGGGCTGGACCCCGCGAGCCGCGGCCGAAACGCGACGAAAAGTGAGTATCACGAGCGTCGAGGTACGGGGGCGCTCGACCGAACAACGTGAAATTGTTGGTTGGACAGCGCGCATCTCACTCTCTCTCTCTCTCTCTCGCTCTCTCTATTCCATCCCTACCTACACTCCTTGCCGCCCAATTTTTTTTCAACCCTCCCACAATGCACTCTTTTCTAGTACTCTTCTCACGTATCCACGCCCTTTCCGTTTAATTCCTCGTACCTATATAACGCTCACTCTCCTCTAACGCGTCTCTCCATTTTTCGTTTCGGACCCCCCTACCCTCTTGCACTCCACCTCAACCCCCGGATATATCGTCCTTCGTTCGGCACCCCCGTGGTGCATACCCGTAAGATGTTATTTCGACTGAAAAAAGGCACTCCGATTAACAAGCCCCCCCCCCCCCTCCCTCGCGTGTTGCACAATGGGACGTTTATCGCAACGACGAACGCGGATATTTTCCCGATAGCGTCCAAAGAGGGTTCCTTGATAATTCACTCCGTATGCAGTATTTTTTCGAACGATCCGTCTACGATGTGCTTTATTTTATTTTTTTTAAATTTTTTTCGCGAAACGGGAGAGGATGCCCATTAATTAAAGCCCGCGTGATTAATGCTATATGCCACATTTTGCCGTCTGGCGGAATCCTTCAGGGCACACTCGACGATCTACCTCCTGCCGCGCGTTTCAAAGCCCCACCCCGCTGCCTCCACCGCGATTTCCGACTGCAGCGACAATACAATTCGCGACCATACAGCGGTGAGACCATCGAGGCTTTCTCACCCTCTTTCACGTACGCGTATAGGAGGCGAACTCTCATCTCACCGGCCGGCGTCCCCTCGTTGCGCTCAACGGACCCGCCGAAAGCCCCCTCTCCCCTGCGAAAAAGGAGCGTCGGGAGACGAGCGACCCCGCGTAGCGAACGATTGTACCACGGTATATGCGCGCACGAGCGACTACCGCATCGTCGCCTCGTCTCTACGACCCTCCTATGCGCCACCTTTCCACCGCTTCGATCCAACGTTCTCCCGCGCCGAGCCTGTCAAACATTAGTTAATTTTGAAAAATTGCGCTAAACACGCTCGGACCGCTCGTGAATTGGCTTCTGGGGCTTTAACAGGCCAATCGGGGTGGGCGGTGACTGAAGGAGGGATGAGACACGCGCTACATACATCCTCGTGTGTATATGTTCGCTACGCTACTACGATGGAAAACACACCCTTGACGCTTATATACCTATATCGAAGTCTCGTTTCTGTGCACTCTTCTCTATATGGAGTCCACCCTCTAGCTCTCTCTCTTTCTCTCTCTCTCTCTCTCTCGGGAAGCATAGCACACACCATGCCGACGTGGCAACCAGGCGTTTCGAACACACTCCACCCTTGAAGCTGGAACGACGAGCCCTCTGCTGCTGTACACCCCCTCCCCCGTCGTGGGTTCAACGGAGAAACAGGGGGGTTTCCTCTCTCGCACTATGCGTTACCCTGCCGGCGAGTGAAAGAGTGTACGAGAGAGACGGTGGAGACCCTATCACCCTTTGTACGTGTGTATGTGTGTTTCTGTCTCTATCGTGTGTACCCCTTGCCTTCGCCACCATTTTTTTCCCTGGCGATATACACCCTCCCGGCCCCTCCACCACCACCTCTTCGGACATGCTACACGCGTACGTATACGTATACGGGTTTATACACATCGCCGTGAACTTCGGCCATCACCCATACCACGAGAGGCCACGGGCAAACGCGCCGCTCACTCGCCCGCGCACACGTTAATGCCTGAAAAATGTACGGCAATTTTTTATTTTTTTTAATGCGCGCACCGCGAGCTCGCGTGCTTACTCTCTCCCTCTCACTCTCTTGCCCACTCCCACCCTCTCTCACCCCTTCTCATTCGGTCGTCGTCTATGCGTGATGTAGCGCCCCGGGTTTCCGGAGAGCGCGCCACGGCATCGACGGCAATACCATCCCTCGTACGTGGACACACACACACACCCTCGGGCTGCTATTGCGTCCAACCCCCTGCCCCCCTTCCCTCCTCCTCGTCCGCTTTACTTTACCCCTTCATACGTATACACCCCCCTGAAACCACCCTCTGCGAGGGAGTTTTTTCGTCTCTGTGTGTGCCCGCGCCCGTTTTTTTCGCTCTATCGATAATTTGTTTGGATAATTTCCAATGCTATTGATCTAGATGTACATCCTGGTAGGATACACACAATGGCGCGCCTCTATAACACCGTCGGGATGGAGAGAGGGTCGACGGGCAAGGGTGAGGTGGGGGAGACGGTTGCACGAGCGGGACGACACAAAGCCGATCGAGTGTGCGAGGGTGATCGAAAGTGTGTGTGAGAGAGAGAGAGAGATCGAGGGTAGAGGAATGAGGAAGAGGCAGTACAGACAGAAAGAGAGACATCCGGATGGCACAGGCATGGAGCGAGAGCAAACCGGAGGACCGATGTGTGGGCAGGAGGAGGGCAAAAAAATAAAAAATTAAAACGGCGAGGGAATCGCGATCGTGAGTTAGTGACGTTTCGGTATTTATCCATCTACGAGAGCTGATATATCCCACATGACAATTCTCGCGTAGATGGCTGCGCATCCATCTATCCGTTTTGTGTGCGCGTTTGAGGCAAATGTGATACTGACGGATATGTCCGGAGCTTTTTTTTGTTTCGATATGGAATGAGAATGAAGAATATAAGAACAGAGAGAAACGAGAAGAGCTGGAGAGTGGGAGAAAGAAGAACGATTTCATCACAGGCTCGACCGGGGAAGTAGCCAAAAGAGATAACGTCGGAGGATCGAGGGAGTCCACTCAATGAAGGTCCGATTGGACTCGCTCGAACGATAAGTGGCCCGTTTGCCGTTCCCTCGGTGACCCGAGAGTGAGATTTTCACGTAGGTAGCGTTGGAAACTCGGGGAAAGAAAAAAAATGCCCGGTCATCGGGACAATACCCCTCGGGTGGAACCTCGCGGCGGGTAGGTTAATGAGGAAGTGTGTTAGTTCGTGTTCGGCCAACTGACGAAAGTGTTCTCTATGTGTGTTATGTAAGACCGATGGGGGTTTCGTTCCTGAGAAAGAGGTAGAGAGACGTCTGTGGGTGCTCTTTGGAACTGCTTTTCACTCTCCACTTAACCAGCCACGACCCGGAGAGGGGGGTTGGTTATGGCGAGGTAGGGGTAGTTACAGCCAGCTTGAATACGCTGGCTCGGGCCCGAGCGTGGAAAACGAAGGGAGAGGCACTCTTCCTCTTGCCTACCTCCGCGACCAGAGTCAAGTTTTAATTAGCTTTTCCGAATTACTGATGTAGCCGAGGCTGGCTCAACGCTTTGCGGACTCCTTTGGCTCTTACTCCAACAACGTCATTTATATATATGTATACATCGCTGTTGGGGAACAAAGCGAAAAGGTTAGCTCTTGGGGGCTAGGGATCGTCGAGGGTCGTCACCACCACCACCACCACCACCACCACCATCAACGGGAGTCAGCCGAGAAGGCCTTTCCGTTACATACGGAGACTCACCACGACACTCGCACCCTTCTTATCCAAGTCCGTCGGTTGGACAATAGCCAAGCTGCTGATTATACGGTAATCTTAATGAAAAGTCCGCTTTGGCAAGTTACCGCACCGGAGTGATTTTAACCATTTGGGAGAAATTTCCGCTAGTTCACATCGAGATTTGGTTATAAACGTGGACTACTATGGGAAACATTTGTGTTTAGAAGATAAATAAAAGAATATTGTGAATCGTCGGTGTGAAATAAACAAAAAATAATTATATATTTTTTGGGGGTTTTGCCCTTGATCAAAGTTAGTCCATTAACATAACTAAATATTTCTTTGAAGGAGAAAATCTGGTTATAATTAAATTTTTCATCAAAATCGCGAAAATCCGTAGGTTCTCCATTTGAGTTTTTGAAGTGTGAGTTTTGAGGGTTAAATATATTTTGAAAATTCCTCTTTATACGATTAATGTTTGAACGTTTTTTAAGACACTTATTTATCATAATTTTCTTATTTAATAATTATGTTTATTTTCTCTCCTGCCTCTCTTGTCATGAACATAATTCTTTATGTTTTATTGTTCCGTCTATATGAGGTCTAATTAGCCGTATCCTAGTGTCCTTGTTCATATTCATGCGGTATAAAAGTACGGCCGGGCATATAATGAAACCGATAATCTACCCTTCTCGATTATGAGTTCTAAGGCTCGAGCATATAGTTATACGGGAGAAGAAACGGGTATGCGTATCGGCCGGTAGTACCTTATCGGTGACTGCCGATCTCAAGGGGGATCGACCGGCCTCCCTGATGTTCTTCATTATGGGTCTCGATGAAAAGCTCTCGTGTTCTCTCGTACGTTTAATGATCACTTCTTAGATCCTTATCGACGAATATGACGCCGGCAATATCCACGAAATCTCTTAGCGATGAGAGGCGTCGGCAACGCTCGAGTGAAAAATCATTAAAAATTCCACGGTAAATGGTCGTAAAAAATAATTACAAAAAAAATTAGAAATCGATATATCTCTTTCGAATAATTTAGTACGGAGAAAAATAATCTTTTTCTTTCTACCACTCAATTATTTGCTCGCATCCCTTACCAGTTACTTTCTCCGAAACAATTGTTTTGACGATTTTTTTCATTCTCAAGGGTTTAGTTTTTCTCCGACCAACGCGGAACGCTGTTCGCAGCTTCTTTCTCGGACACTTCGAGGGCTTCTCGTTCTTGCCACGAGCCACGCAGAGCCCCGTCACAAAAATCATCAATGGGTATATATGTAAACTTTTCGTATACACGGAGCTGTCGAAGCGCAGAGCGACGAAATAACGTTCCAATCCATAGGGGTAGGGAAAAAAATACAAGAAGTAAACGCCGATGGATCCCGAGCCATCCGTCCGTTGGATAGAGAGACACACAGAGACAGAGTGAGAGAGAGGGTTGAACGGGGTTTGACCAGGCTGGGCAGGGAGGGAGGTAGGTGCGAGGGGAAGAAAGATTGGATGGAATCAGCAGTCTGCGAGTAACAATGGGGGGTTCAATTGAAAAAATAATTTAATGTGTCCTTTTAATTAAACAGAGAAGGACAGGCAGGCGAGAGAGGAGTAGAGCGGAAGGAGCGAGGGGGGGGGGGGGGGGGATGAAGAGGGAGCGAGAGGGACGTCGAACCGTTCAGGTCGGTGCAGCAAGGGACAGAGAGAGACAGAGAGAGAGAGATAGAAAGAAGGTAGAGTGGCGGCCGGGGGAGGGCGGAGGCGAAGCTCGGATGGACGCGGAAATTTAAAACCTGATCAATTGATAGGACGGAATGAAAAAAAAGTAGGGTTGAGGGGTTGCACAAGGGGGTTGGGTGCAACGGCGCGGGGGAGGTTTAGCGGTGGTGGACCGGGGGCCGTCGAGGCGGTGGGCGAACGAAGCGTTGGCCGAGCGTGTACCAGCGGGTTTCGCGAGAGCACGCTGCACGACGCGGGTTTGGGTGGTTGGGTGGGTGAAAGGATGGGTGGATCGAGGGAGGGTGAAAGAGAAGCGGGTGGCAATGGTGGTGGTGGCGGTGGCGGCGGAGGTGGTGGGCAAAGGGGGTAGATGGGATTGCCGAGCATTATTCTGAAACGCGAATTTGTTCATTTGTTTCTTCCCTCTGTATGCGCCGCGGCGTGTGTGCATCCTTTTATCGACTAAAATCCAGGCTTCCAATTACCGTGCAAATGATTTTTTTTCTTCCCTCGTGATTTTTTTTTTCGTTTTCTTTTTTTTTTGTATATGTGTGTGTGTGTGCGTTTCTTTTTTTGCTTTTTTTGCTTTTATTTTATTTCGCTTCCTTCTCATTTTTTTCTCTCATGCGCGAACGAACGAACGAACGAACGAAGCGGCGGAGTGAAGGAGGGCGGGGGGGGGGGGGGGGGGGGGGGGGGGGGGGGGGGGGGGGGGGGGGGTTGTAGTTGCACGGGGTACGAAACGCGCCCGCGCCGTACGCCCAACTCAAAAGGAATTTAAAACCACTGACGAAACACGTCCACCCCGGCGGCCGGGTGAAAAAAATACGTCCACGACGCGTCGTGTTACCGCGCCAGTGGATTTTGAAAATAGTTGCCGCGAGAAAAGCCGCCCGCCCGTTCTCTTTTCTGTGTAGTTGCGACGAGAGAGAGACGAGGGCGGTGCGAGTCGAACTCATAGTGGAGAAAAATCGAGGCGACTCTCTCTCTTCCCCGAAGCACGGCGTTCACGTACGCGGGAATGTTTCTCTCTTTCTTTCTCTCTTTTGCTCTCTCTATTTCTCTCTCTGATCGCAACGAGACGAGTCATGCATTCGCGAAACGTTGTGTGACGGCGCTTCAACGCCTCTGGCCAAGCAAAACGCGCGCGCGGCTTGTGTTTCGAATGTTATGCGGCGCATCCCGAGAAACGCGCGCCTCCCGATAACCATTCCCGGGAGTAGAGCGGGAATATACGCATTTTACACGCGTCTAGGCAACATTTGAAATAAAAATATGTTTGTTGTTTCGTGTTTTCGTTTCTTTTTTCTTTTTCTTTCACGACGATCGAATAAATCGTGTATAGAATTTTATTCGGGCGAGAAAGGGATCCGGTTCGTATACGAGCAAAGTATTCGTCGATATTTGGAATTTTTACTGCGGCAATCGTAAAAATTGATTTCTTACGATATTCCACTATTTTAAAAAGATCGAAAGAAAATTTGATCGATCTTTTCTAACAGGTTGGGACTCGAGGACAAAAAATCAAAGAAATCTCGTTACGTATTTACAAAAAATTCATATTTTCCAAAAATTGAATAATTAATTGTTTCATTTATAATTATAAAATAAATAACGAGGGCTGTTTAAAAATTAAGATTTATTACAAACAGTAATTCGGTATTCGCGAAATCGTTTCATTAAATTCGCGTAATCATCGACGCGGAACGCGGAAATTTTCGATATTATTTTCTCATATCATTGCTCGGTTCATCAGCCGTGAAAAGAAGTGCTAATTCGATGCCTCCCCCCCTCCCGTTGCCTTCCCCCAGCTACCATATTTGCACATTTATTAGTACGCAAAATCCTGTTGGCCCGAAGCGCATATTCGCGCGTCCCGTTTATAACACGGATGCTTTTCCGAGAAATTCGCATATATGGTATAATGATGGAAAATTGACAAAACTGATGATCCGCGGCAGAGGCGGTCGGACATTGGCCGGGAAAAATCTGTACACGCGTGCGGTATTCGTAACGCGCGGTACATATATCTGTTTGCGGTTTGTTTCCCCAATGTTTGCCTCGAGGCGCGAAATGCACTTGCCTCTCACACCCTCACCTCCGCCGGACCGCGGTTCGGTGTGTGTGCCGTTCGATAAAGTCATCGAGTAGTGATGCAGCCAGTTTATGTATCACATACTCGATATATATACATATATATATCGATATACGTTCGACATCCGATATACCGCTTCCCCATGCAAGTGGATCAAACCGGACTTCCACATGGGTCAAATATCGTTACAGCGATCGACCAGAAATATCGATATATATTTCTATAAGAAATAGTCAGGATATTCTATTCGCGTTGCCAAGTTACCGACCGATGGATATTATTAAAGGATGAAAATGGTACGAAATATTCACAGATTTGCGTGAATACGCGCACGTGCGAGGAAATGGAAAGTGCAGAAGATTGTCGAAATTCGAATTTCGTCGCGTGCAACCCTCGCGCGGGGTACCTTATGTTCGTTCGTTATACGCGTGTACGAGAGGCAATATGAGACTTGACGGATCTAATATGGCCTCGAGGCGGCGACGAAGCGTGACGGTCCCGCATCCGGTCACCACTCGCGCTTCCATCCTCTCGCTCGCAATCTCCTTCGTCTACTTCGGACGCTGCGCCCGGACATCTTGGAATATCGAGACCAATTTTGTCGTAGCGGAAGATATGAGATTCGGATTGTCCGTGGAGAGCTTGTCGAGGAGATTCTCACTCCAGCTCGTGGACACTCGGACATGCACGGCATTTTCGACCGTTTGCACGGTTCCAATGAATTTCCCCTCGATGTCCCTCGTGGATGATTTTCAATGTAAATTACGAGATGAGATACCCCGGGGAGAGTAGGATATTTGAGGGAGATATATGGGACTTGCCTTTCATCGTCTAATACCTTTCGGTTGATGTGAATAAATTTTCTTTTCGGGGGAAAAAGAATTTTGATAAATACAAAACAAAACAAAAATATCGTCTACGGTGAATACATTTTTTGTGGGATCGTAGATATTTTCTCTAGTCGAAATCAATTCTGACCGATCGTTGGTAGAAATTCTTGAGGTATAATAAATTTCAGTGAATCGAATTAAATATTGCCTTTGCGCAATCGATTTTGGGCACGAGGTTGAGAGAATGTTTAATCTGAAAAATTGAGGAAAAATGGTATCGACGATTAAGATAGTCTTTGGTTGAGAAAGTGTCGAAACCCGTTGTAGAATTCTGCATAAAGGCGTATCATAGAAACATGGAAAACTCGTGATGTGTGCAAAACGCCTGGTATTAACGGTGAGTTTTCCTCTGTATGCTGATTTTCGATCCTAATAAACTGTCTACTAACTGTATGACGAACTGGGGTTGTCACCATTCGCATACCGACATATACATACATATGCAGACAGTTATGTGGACTAGCAGTTGACTGAGAGAGCGAGTCGAATCGTCGCAGGCGAGCATAGGGACTGATTGCCAACCATCCCGTCGATTGGAAAGGTAATCAACTAAGTAACGTTAACTAGGCGTACCTTTGCTCGTTATCCGACACCGTGAAAACTGAAACTGACGTTTCTGTGCACGTTCATAAAAAGCCCGCGGGGCATCGCATGCGAGAGTTTGCATCGTCCAACCACGTGGAACGTCTCTTTCGCACACGTGTCTGACAACGACGTAAAAATTCCACTATCGGACGTTACATATGTATATACACATATTACTATTTCCGTTCCTTTTCTCATCGTCCTCCGGATAATTTCACGCTATGTCGAATCGTTATTATCGCGGAGCGTACGAAAAAAATAACGCTACAAATGTCGTCTCTCCCGTTGATCGTTAAAACGCGATATTTTTGTCACGGTGTAACAAAATTTTTCATCTTTTTCCAACTTTTGACCGAGAAAGTGCAAAACAAAAAAATATTCTTAATAATTTACGATCGGATTAATCGAGTTATATTTCAGGCAAATAAATTTTATCGTATCTCGACGTGACAGACTTGATAGCGAATAAATCTTTTTATCATTCTGTCTCGATAAAGCGTCTAGCTGTAGCAATTTTTAGCATTGTTACAATATTGCGTTGATACTTTAATGCGCGTGTTTTACATCGACGTCGTCTGTAACGAAAAAATGCAGGCCCGTTTATTTCACATATGTCGTTTCGAACTCGCGCATATAATACACGCACCCAGACACACAAACACTTACACACACATACATACATATATATATGCATGATGTATGCAGTCGACAAAAAGTCCAATCGATAATTCATTTGTTGCGTCAATTAAAAATGTAATTTGAAAATATATTAAAGGGGTTGGACAAGCTCGCGTCGATGCCTCGATGAGTCCGATGGCGCGCGAGAGAGAAGGGAGAGGGAGAGAGAGAGAGAGAGAGAGAGAGAGAGAAAAGAGACAGAAAGGCAACGCAACATCGACGGGTAGAGAAGGGTAAAAGCATGAGAGAGCAGCGGGAATGCAAATGAATTATTAAAAAATTTAATCAATCGAATCGCTAGTGCCCCTACTCCTCGCTCGCTCTATACCCCGAGTAATGATTATTCATGCTGGAATGGCTTCGCGCGAGAGAATATTTATAATTTGTTTATTTAAATTGCGGCAGCGACGACGTCGACGACGACGACGACGACGTTGACGACGACGACGACGACTGGGAGGATGACGGAACGCGGTATCCCTCTATCTCTCTATCTCTTTCTCTCTTTCTCTTTCTCTCTCACTCTGTCTGTCTCTCTCGATTTGCTTACTCGTCGTGTTCTCACCAAATTGCGTTTGTACGTTTACGTTTTCCTATCAAACAGTATGCTCTTCTGGGAAGAAAAAAAACAAGACAGATATTTAAAAAAACTACGATATGAAATAAAACAGAGCACACGGAACCGGCAATCGATGTTCTATATATCCGATTTGTAATCCTCAAGTGAAAACCTTTAATGGACGTGAAGAATCGAGGAGAACGATTATTATTATTATTATCACGATAATAATAATATTCTGCGAAAACCTATTTCAACGTCGTTTTAAGCGGCGGATTTAGTTGTCAGTCCGCAAAATAAATACGGAGCTGCGAGAAACCACGTGTTCTCATTTTTTCGCATTTCCTTTCACACTTTATTTATTTTATAATAATATTGATATGCTAATTGAAACAAATGTAACGCTAGAAACATAACAAGGTAAACTTGTTTTTACCCTCGGTATAATAATGAAAATAAAAAATAAATTTCAATGGCGAAAAACTCTGAGAATTTTCTACTGTTGTGAAAAAAATACGTCTGAAAAATCCCTGGGGAGACGACAGTAAGAGAATAGAAATCCATCTTTTCACGAATTCCGTATATCCAATGGGACGGAAGAGCTTACTTAGATTCAAATCCGGTTGCGAAGGTATTTCCCGATGGACCGCTCGTCTACGTATGCGCTATTCTAATGTAATATCGATCAATCGGCTCATTTAAATGTTGACCGTGTCGAGGGGCCGAGGCAGGAGGGCGGGGAGGGGGCGATGGATTTGGGAAAATGCAAAATTCCGGATGAATATAAATAAATACAACTCCGAGTTTGAAAGGTGCATAACGTATAGGGTGGTATTTTAGAAATAAATTATTGATGGATCATTATTTTGAAATAAAAGATTTTTGTGGGTCATTTGCAATTCGGGCGTATTTCTGATATTAATGTTTTCTAGTATTGTATCGTGGATATTGGAATGTTCAAGTAGCATGGTGGGTGTATAAACGTATATATAGTTAAAGATAAGGCCTTCGGTTAGCCGTTGATGGGCATTATACGGAAACATTCAAAGCTTCTTGTAATACTATATGTCTGTGCACGAGAGAGTCACGTTGACCACTCTCCAAAGACACCATCAACCTGCCGCGAATTCTCTTGCAAATTGCAAACTCGTAAAACGGTCCCTTTCACGAACGCGCGTACAAGGACACGGTCAGAAAGGCGTCTCCGAGGCTCTCTTCTCTCGCTATTATAGCCGTGGTCAGCACGACGATAACAGAGAGCGAATTTTGCTCCGGTGGCTTCCAGGAAATTCTACGATCATCGCGTCGCGCTCCAATAAATTTTTAAGGGTCTGTTAGCGCGAGAACGATAAAATCAACGAAATCCAAGATTGCGAACGAAGAAATAAGCATGCGGTTAATTTTTGACGAAAGGAGTTTCGATCGAGAGAAAATAATATTTATTTTCACCGAAAATTATTATGTTAATGTTATTGAATAAAAAAAAATCCGTAGAATCAAGATAAGTGACCACAGGACAATAAGGGCGGGGGGGGGGGTGACCACGGATAACAATCAAGAAGTTCTGGTTGGGAAATCGAAGCGAACGCCATTGTTTGTAGTCCTGCGACGAACGTTGTCGTTGGTATTGGTGGTCGGTAAATTTGTTTAGGAAGTCGAAGATATCTCGTGGTACTATTGATCGGTTCGATCAAAGTGAATATGAAAAAACTTCGCGATCATCACGGCAGTACGGGGAAGTGTTTCTTGTCGCTAATCTTATCCGACAAATAGCCGTTTCGAGTAAAAAAAAGCCGTTCAAGTTTTCCCACCCCATGCCGGAGGGTGGCACAGTGGCTGCTATTACCCTATATAAAAAATGTATTCTTTGCACTTATATTCAACGATACATTCAACATTTTTTTCTGAATAAACAAAGAAAGTCAGTAATTTTTAGAAATTGATTCGATATTTAAAAAACGTTTTTTGCTTCGATTTTCTCAGTAAAATAGTATAAAAGCTAAGAAACTAGTACAAAAATGTTTCTAATCTTTTGTAATATTTAAGAACGTCTATACGGTGGTAAAAATGTCTGAATATGGAAATAATCTTAAGCGCGTATGTTCGTTCCATTAGATTTTTCGGAATTTCCTTCGAATAAAATTGTCTCTTCGTAAACATTTAAATTTCACGATTTGTTGATCGTCGTGTTTATTCGAATCGCGCAGTTATTTCTTTTTATACCTAAATATTACTCGTAGCATTCTCGTATTCTCGTTCGTATCGAAGCGATTCGTCGACGATTCTACATTTATATATACAGCTATATGTCTATATCTCGTTTTTTTTCTACGTATCTATCTATATATCTATACGTATATATATATCACCAGCATTGATGGAGAGAGTTGCTCCAGCGGATATGTGCATATTGCGGAGAGGCAGGAAAGGTAGGGGTTTTTAAAAATTCGTGATTTTTAAATTTGCGTTGGCAAACAGCCCTCGCTCTCGGAACGACCGGGCTTCGATTCATCTCTCTCTCTCTCTCTCTTCCTCTCTCTTTCTCTCACTCGCTCTTTTACCTCGTTGGTGCACAGAGGAGAGCGGCATATATGAAAGTCCGGAACTCGCCGCTTGCCGATCGCCGGGCTCTTTTAGCTCTCTCCGCACACTCTCCACATATATCCCGACGGCGCCCAATGAATGACAAAATATAAGCTCCAAGCTTGGATTCAATCAGAAATGGCGACGCCCCACCCACGCTCCCCTCCCTCCGCGTACACCTCCCCTATACCTCCTACCCCCCGTGCACACCCCCGCGCGGCCTTCGACGCTATTCGATTTTTTTCAAAACTGTTCGCGAACCATCGACTATATATATATATATATATACGTGTGTGCTCGCAGCGTTGTGGTGGCGCACCCTGGAGCATCATCCACGCGGTAGAGAGGTTGGCTGCCGGAAAAAAAGCTCGATGCCCTGATAAATAATCATAAGTTTCGGGCGTACGATTTTTTCCCGCGACTCTTTTTTCCACCTTTTTTCCGAGACCCGCTTTTTTTGTTTATTAATTTTCGTATTTCTTCTTTTTTTTGTTCTATGTACAACCACTTCGCCGTGGAATATGGAATATATCGGGGGCACGAACAATTTTTTAACGCACGGGAAAAAAAATCGTGGCAGTCGCGTCCGGGAGCAACCCGCTGATGGTAGGCGGGAACATTTCGTCCTGAAAAACTCTTGCATCACACCCTAATAATGTAGCAATTTTTGATTTCTGGGAAACGCCGGTCGATCTTTTCCTCGTATCGGTGAACGATGAATTTTATTTTTCATCGCGAACGAAATTTTATTTTTTTACAAAATACGATTATTAAAGAATTTTTGTTAAAAAAATATCTTCGTTTCATAACAAAGGAATCATTAATTCAAATAAATATTTGGGTATCGATATATATACGAATTTGTATAAATATTTCTTTGAAACATTAATTCGTATCAATTATTTTTAAATACGTTGCAATTTTCATTTTTTTTATTATTTAATTATTTGTAACTTCAATTTTATTGCGAAATCATTTTCGCTCGATTGTTTCGCTCGAAAATTACGGTGTCCCCGCTTTTGATGTCGCGTGAGTATCCCGCCCGCGTTCTCATGAAACCATTACAACGAAATGTCGTTATGCCGCCGTCGAGGGGGTCCTCGAGTGTACCCCGCACGCGTACGTATACTACGGCCCCAAAATTTAAGTCACTCAAGCTGGAACACCCGTAGTGCGGCGGTCTTGTGATTGCAAATAATTAAATTTATTTTTTTCGTTTGATCGAATCGACGAGGAGAATGAACGAAAAGAAGAATAAAATGGTTCAAGATTATCGAATTATTGGTTTTGTCGCGGTGCGAGAGGGACAGAAATTCGTTCGTGAACCGCAGGGGGTCCATACGCGATGCTGTTTCCGCGCGTGTTCTGCTTTCCTGCATTTCCAATTAACAAAACAAAATCTTTTCATTCAAACGGGCTTTGAAAAAATTCTTTCCTCGACGACAAAAATAACATTTCTCCGAATAAATAATCCCAGCGACAAAAGCTTGCAATGCTTTCCTAATACATTTTTATAATTCTTACTAAATCCTTTCGCCTCGTCGCGTCTCATTGTTCCACGAAAACCTATCCCTGTTTACCACACACACACACACTCATCTATATCAATACACACGTTTTTAATAAAAAAAACGTTCTATCGCTATTTTCGAGAGTGCAAAAGAGCAAGTGTAGTACGGGTATTTGAAAAATATATGAAAAATTCTCGAATACATCTCGCTTCGTTGAACCAACCACTCCCAAGAGCGTCAACCGTTCTCGCACACATTGTCCACCCGCGCACGGTTTATTTATATTCTAGAGAAAGCTTTCAAAATAGCGCAATACGTCGAGATTAACCAGTGGTCGAGCAAAAAAAAATTGAAAACAAGAAATATATGTATGACGTGAAATCGCCTATGAGCTGCTTGCACCGAGATTGCGAAAAAAAATTCAAAAAAGAATAAAAAAAGACAAAAAAAGATCAGAAATATTATTAAAAGCCGCTTGGTGACCGCTATATTCGGGAGTCGACGCTGTGGTAGAAGCGTCGAGAGGAATGGATAAATTGTCCGGCGGGGGGTGGGGGTGCGGATCTGGGGTGAACAAAATCAGAATGGAAGGGCGCTGGTTATCTTCGGTGGACATTCGTATACGAGCAACCAACTTCTATAAATGTGCACAAAACTTCCTCCCGTCCAAAATCCCACAGCCCCTCCGACTCATCCCCCCCGTTAGCGGCTCATACGCGCCATTACAAAAAGTACGTGTATATTAGCCTCACATGACACCCCTTCCGCGGAACGTTGCGCGCGTTGCTCTTTCGCACCCGGGGATTTATTTTTATTTATTTTTTTCTCCGTTTTTTTGTTACCATTATTACGAGGAAAAAAATCCCAACGGAGTGAGATGGATAAAAAAAATGACCGGTATAAAATGTGACGGTAGAATTGAGTCGTCAAGCTGCGCGATAAACCTTTGGTGCTACGGGAGCGAGTGGGGGTACTCGGGGGTAGGTGCGGTTTTTTCTTTTATTTTGTTACGTTTTTTTCATGCGAGCTAAAAAATTGTATGGGACTGAAAATGTTTCGTAGAGGAGGTATCGCGCATTGTTCGCGATTATACGCGAAATAACATGTGCCGTGGAAGAGAATACATCCGGTATAATGGAATTTGGGAAATTGCCAGTCTGAAAATGATATTTTCAACGTGTTGCGCGTTTCTTTGTACGGCGCAGGCTCACGTGTCGATAAACTTTTACTAGGAGGGAAAGTGAGTATTAGAGAGAGAAATGGTTTGAGAAATAATTAGTGAAAACGTTGAATGATATCGTCGTAAAATCGACCTTCCCCCCTTAAAATGACCGCAGCACGTGCCATCGAATATTGCCACAAATAAAAGTCGTCATAAAGTTTTAAGTTTTACAAATATAGGTATTAATATTCTCTCCATTTGCTGAAAAAATAATTAAAAAATTGAAGTAAATCGAAAAGAAAATGGCCAGCGTTCGGATAAGGGGTTGTTAAATTCAGGGGATGAAGTGTCTCCTCATGCGTTCATTCTTTTACCCCGATGTTCGTGATTTTTGACGACGTCTTACATCGCGTCGATTTTCCTCACGTGGAGGAGCGTGTCATGATTCTTCATGGTTGTAGTCGGGCCCCGCTTGCCGTAATGCACCCGCGATCCCGCTATAAAACCAGCATAATTTAGTCATGAACGGCCACTTTGCACAAATGGCTTCGTGCATCACGAGCAAACCAAAGAAGCCAATCTCTCCGTCTCTCTTATTCTTCTTCTGCCACGGAGAGTAAACCGGTCTACTAGCTTACGGGTGCTATACCGTGATAGGATAATAGTAATGTGCTTAATGGTAAATGGAGGGCATTCAAGAGCCCACCGAGATTCAGATGACACTCATAATGGTCGCTTTGCAAGCGTATCATCCCTAATAAGTACAAGTGGCACAAAATAGGTGTAATCACTTGTGAGATAGGAATCACGGTGGTCGTGGGGTACGATATAATAATACCGGCGCTCAACGACGCCAAGACATCAACCGGTTGACACACAATGACACGATTAGCCGTGAATGTTAATCATCGATGAAAGTGACACCGTAATATATTCTATTTTTATCGTCTCTTTCCCGAGCCATTTTCACCTCGCTCGAAATGTTTTCATTCGTTGAAAATAGTAAATAATAATACTTTATAAACGACGTTATTTATTGAATAATATTCATTTGATTCCGTTAAAAAAACAATGTTGCCCCAGCTACTTTCATCCCATCCGAATATATCGCGGACAATTGTTTTTTAAAAAAATTAATGATATCCTTCTAAAAAGGGACAAATAACTTTAATTATATTTTGATCTTTGAATACTGAATTATCGTTTTTCGATCTGTAACGAGAATGTTAAAATCGTGGTCAAATCCGTAAAGTGGAAGGTAACGGAAGTTAGTCGATTGCCAAATTTTAATAATCACCGATTATTATCGGAGCTATCGAATCGAGAGATATAACCACACGGGAAATAATCATAAATTCTCCCCCGTGTACTCTACTTCGAATGTAAATTCGGGATGTGTGCTCTATGACTCCTGGCATATCGCAATTGTGAACGCAAAGATATTTATAAATACACATATATATATATATATATGTATATATATATATGTATATACGGATGTATATAGAACGCATAGGGGATGAAATCGAGAAGCATAACTCACGGAACGACTGTTTGCATTATCTGCAAACGTTCAAACAACCATATTTACCTCTCATCCAGCGTGACGAACCGAATTTCGAATCGGTTATTTTATTGTCACCTTCTTCGACGTTAAACTTTAATTCAACCCAACCAACGGTGTCGTATTTTATCGGACGAGACTGTCCGTTGTGTCTGTCTGAAATATCTAACGTCGTCGTAAATTTTCCGTCGCTGAAAACTTCGAGCCGATAACGGTGTAGGGCGATTGACGATTTTATGCCCCGGACAACATTTGATCGTCCGTTTTCGTGTCTTTCGATTTTTATCGTTCGACGGCTTCCTATCGGTGTCCGATGAATTATCGACCAAACAAACCCGGCGTGTTACGATATCTCATCGATGCATTAATTTCGGCGATAGCTCCCGAGATACTCGGAATTATTAATTTATCCAATGGTTTTGCGTCCGCCCGCGAACCAACGTTGACGAGAATGCGCTGTGCTCCTGTTACGATCGCGTATCACGCCCGGTAAACGATCTTTCGATATCGTTGTTCGTCATATTTACTCACCGGTGTACGTTATTTCCAAAATATGTTTAATATGTCAATATTTATCATTATTATTTTAGTCGTTCGACCGATTTGGTGATATTTTCAATATCGTTGTTTTATAAACACGTTGTTTTTTTCCCTCAAAATAGTACCATTCGTATTACATTGTTTATTTAATTTCTAAAAAAACATTACGTTTTTTAAAATTTGTATTAGCTTCGTTGTAAAAAATAGAAATTTGTTTCTACGTTCGGACGTTCGGATTTTTGTATTACACTCGTAACATACGCCGGCAGGATCGCGTTACGTTATTCTCCATGAATGAACAAGCCGGAAAGACCGCCTGTACTTCATAGATGCGGGTTTCTTTTGTCACGATCAACGCAGATGATAAATTTAAAGAATAACGATAAAAATAAATTTATCGTAACTCTAGGAAAAATAAATATTGTTTCATTAAAAAAGATGAAATTTAGAGCTTGGCACAATTACTTAATTTTCCGATCGATTGATTTTTGATATTTACACAAAAAACTGACGAAATCAAATCAATCGTGTACGAATCGAACAAGCGGGTTTTCTCGCTGTAGCTCGTACCGGCGATAAATTTAGCATCGGGGTTTGTCAATCAGGATGAATTTCACGAGTTTCCCGGTGTGAAACGCATCGAGGATAAAGCCTCGTGACGTGGCATACACGCCAACTGACGCGCACATGTACATTAACCGGGTGTATTAACGGTTAGGTCGGTATATAGATCGATATATTGCGTAATACGTTATGGTAATTTTGATTAACGATGCGTGGCGTCTTCTCTTCCCATGGGAAGAAGCCTCGGGGAATTATTATTTGCCTGATGTATCGGTGAAATTAGCGGTTACGAACGTCGATTCATTAGCGAACTGGCGTCAATTACCAAAGCTATCAGGACGGGCCGAGGACCCCGCGCGTTGTGCCCGGCGCGATAAAGTTCCCAGACAGGTACGAATTTGAAGCGCGATATCTCGGGCACGGACAAAACTGAATTTATTTGATTCGACGAAAAAAAAAATTGTTTAATATTGAAACCTGACATTTGTTTCATCCACATGATGTAAATTGATTCAAGCTCAAACCATTTGAAATAAAAAGCAACATTTTGGGAGTAATATTTCATTTTTACATAAAAAATGATTATTCTTGTCCGAAATTTGAAAAAAAATTAAGTAGACACAATTATGATGATAATTTAATTATAATATTATTCGGAATTAATTGAATTTCACGTGGCGTTGTCCCTTCGCTCAGCGAGGGTAAGAGGCGTTAACCTCGTTTCTCGAAAGAAAAAAAGTAGAAAAAAACACGTTAAAAATGTTGAAGCCATGATATTTTTTGTTAGCCTGCCGCGAGTTTCCAACTTTAATTCTTAATGAAAATGAGACCCTCGTAGAGTCACTAGGCTGTCACGAGATGAGACGGCGACGACGACGACGATAGCGAGAAGGACCGCCGGCTCTCGGACCGGTCTGCGTTCTGGTCTGTAGGGTAGCAATAGAGGGGTTAAAAAAAATACACGCACACGCAGACGTAGCGGTGTTCGTCGGTGATGACGAGGGGTGAGGCTCGGAGACTCGGCGAACAATGAACACGTGAGAGGGCCGTTCCAGCGCCTTTGGCCACGCGCGCCCCACGGACGTGTACTTAACATCTCCTCGCAGTTTTGAAATTGTCATCGCTTTGCTCGCTTTTCAGTAGCGCACGCACGAATTTTCGTACTCGCACGAGAACAAAAAAATTAATAATAAAGAAATCATTAATTCGATTTCATCAAAAATTCGTTCCATTGAAAAGATTTTCATCCGTCAAATTTAAATTTTAACAATAGTTCTATGATATCATTCAATTAAATTAACTAATCACTTGATTAAACGAAAAAATATGTATAATTTCATCATTTTTTCTAATTTCCTAAAATTACGTTCGATAAAAACAATTTTTATTTAATTCGAAAAAAAAACATTGTCATTCGGTTTGTACAGTGGTCATATTTTTCTTTCGATACATCGAATGCGGCGTATCGCGAGCGAACAATCATCGAAGAAATTTTCGCGCCGCGGGGGCGAGAGAGAGAGAGAGAGAGAGAGGGTGAGATAGAGGGAGAGAGAGATGGAGAGATTCGATCATTTTCCCAATACAGCCCCGACCAACAGCGAGTTTCGCAACTGGTGTGAGAGTTCGATGAATGTTCAACACACCCACCGATCGAGAGCTGAATCATTCGGTGCGGTATTTTCATTCATGAAACACTTTAAAGGTCGACACCGAGCGTGCTGCCACTATATATATATATATATATATATCCATATATATAGATATGGATATAGATATATATACATGGACACGTTATATTTACCTACGCTCGATGGCAAACACGATGACTTTTCCATTAAACATCGGGGATTTGACGTCATCCCCTTTAAATCAAGCATCGAACACGCTTCATGTACGCACACACGTGGTGAGCTTTAACGTACCGCTTAATTGGTCCTGATTGAGCGTCGAGCAGTACGTGTGCAGTGCACACCCTCTCTCTGTCCCTCTCTTGCGGGTGTAGTTCTACATCCAACCGATCTTATACGAGAATAGAATGGACAATAATTTGTCTGCTTTCTTCTAGAGAGGGAAAGAGAAACAGGGTGGGAGAGAACAGGGGGCAGAATCAGCTAGGAAAGAGGCAGCTTCTAAAGGAATATATAGAGGTTGTTCGTGTACTCAGTAAGTATATGCGAGCCTTTATCTTCCAAGAGAGCTCTCAAAAACCTTACCGCGGGCGTCACACTCTCGCCGAGCCTCTCTTTTTCCACTGTGCCTCCTCCTTACCTCGTAACTCTTCTTTCCATCCCCCTTTCCGGCTATTGCAAACTTCTGCCTAGGGCCTCGGATGGGGCAACATTTTTTTTCTCAGAATTGACTTCTAAAGAGTATACTTTCATTGAAAAATTTACGTACATTATAAATATCGGCTTTATTTTTTAAACAAATGATATCTAATCGTTATGCAACTCGCAGAGACAACTGTAAAATTTCACGTTTTTTCGATTTTTTATCCATCATTTTTCGTGCAAGCGAAAAACTACCCATAAATTCGTGATCAGCGAGCAATTTATGATCGATATAAGCTGTAAGAATGTATAAATTAAAGGAATTCAGAAACGTCAACTTTTTTAGCCTCATTTTCTACCTTGCGACTCGAGAGGGTAGAAAAATTAAAAAAATTCCGTCGGACAATTGAAAATAGTCTTATTTGATCGGAAATTACACGCTGATGAAGATCATCATGTTATTTTGCCCGATATCTCAAAATCCCGTTTTCTTCAAAAACGAAAAGAAGTCGAAGATCCTCGCGAAGGATTGCATCGCCGAAGATCGATAACTTTTTCACCTTATTTTTATGAAATGTTAATGCATTTGTATTTTCACATTTTTTTAATTCACTGAATAAAAAAGTACAATAGCCGAAGTACTGGCTCGCGACTGCTTCCAGTCGTACCAGCTTTCCCAACCCTTCCAGCTCGTGTCACCCGTTTTAATCGTACATTATTTTATTTCGGTTTAAAGTAACGCACCCCCGAGGGTGGGCGAAACGCAAAGAAAAGAACAAAAAAATATTCCTTTCAGAAAAAATCTCGGACGTGGTACACGACCGCGTCTGTACTTTCTCATCGTCGTACACGGTGCTCTTCCTTCGTTCCCCCGTAGTCGTTGCTCCATACCCCCGCGCCCCCCCCTCCCCCTGCCCCTCACCATCTACCGGCCTTCTCGTCTCTCGCGCTCTCTCCACCCGCTGGTTTTATAACAATGGGACGAGAGGGGCTCACGTGTGCGAGAAATCAAGTGTTCTCACACAGAGCGCGGACATAGGCGCGCACACGCGGGGGTTGGCTCGCGCGCTCGGCCCACTAGAGAAGGGCGCATGCATAATACAATGACCCTGCTAAGTACTATTTTAAAACAATGCTGAAATTGCTTTAGGGGATAAAAATGAACGAGGTAGGCTAGGTGTATTTTTGTCCTCCACTTCTTTGACGTCATGTATATACATATAATGGCATAGTAATATATAATATACATATACGAGAGTTAAGGGGGTTGGTCGGAGGTTAGTTACAACCCTCCCGTCCCCCCCTTTACAGTCCCCGTTTCTCGTGCGGCCACAATGTGCCGGGCACCGTTTCACGGGACGACTCTCGTACAGCCCCCTTCCCGCACTCTCGTGCACGGGGCAAAGCTTTAAAGCCTTTGAGTCGCACAGTCCCAACCGTTCCACACAATAAGGCGAACAACTTCTTTTTCCGTGCTCGTAACTTTTTTTTCTTCTTTCCACCCTTCCGCGCTCGCTCCGGCTCTATTCATTTTTTTCTCTCTTCTCCTTTTCCAACCTTTTTTTTATTTCCCTTCTTTAAAGTTTTTCCTCTTTCCCTTGCCCCTTCTTGGATCTCCACCGACCCGCCAGCCCCCCCCCCCCCCCCGCCCCTACCACCCCGTGAGCAAGATTTTCGCCAACTCCGCCGGACACAACGAGGCCTTCTCAGTCTCCGCCGGTCGCCCGTAGCTATGTGCTATAATATAATACACCCCTTCTTATGCCTATATACATATACATGTGAGTAGAAATCTCGCGTTTCACCCTCTCGCCACTTCCTGAGACGTCTCCTATAATATGCTTCTCTTCCCTCGAAGCCATGCGCAAATCTCTACGACACACACATGCCGACTCTTTGACATTTGCCTCGGGTACGAAAAACGAGATAAAAAATAAATTCAGCCGGAACCCTCGCGTAGAGGGTTGAGTCCTTTTTTTTGTTTGTTTCGAGAATTCACCGTTTTCGTTTGTCAGTCTTTTTTTGTACGTTCTGTTCTTGAGTCTTCTGCGAAAGGCCTAATTGAGCATTGTCGTGCGTACGAGAGTTAATATGACTTGGCGCTGGAACGATAATTGTATCAGCTAGAACGTAGGAGGATAGAGAATAAACTGGGGGAAAATATGATTGAAATAAAGGAGATTATTTGATCGACGTTGGTTACATTTTACCACGGTGTAGGTATACGCGTAATTTTATTTTCATTGTGTCAAAGGAAAAAAAAACACGAATTGTGTGGGAAAGGTGCGGATGGATGGGAAAGGGGGGGGGGAGGAGAATCGAGGTAGATGCGAGGTGGCGAGATGGGGTTGGCGCTTTCATCGTGTACCTTTCTCTCTATCTCTCTTACCCCTTTTACTCGCGGTAACGTAATTTTTCAACTCCATTATACCCCCTTCGCGTTTAAGAGGGCGCACGCTGTAAAGCGCACTTTCCGAGGGAAATCGGAATTTCTAAAAATTTCATCAGGCCGAAACCTTCCCTTTACGGGTTGTCTTTACATACATACACACAAATATTTAGCCCGAGGGGTTCTTTCCAGGATCGAGGGTGCCAAATTGCCGACACGCTTCCTGCCTATTATGGACGTTGATACATCGTTAATAATTCAGACGAGATCGAGAATGGAGAGAGAGAGAGAGAGAAAGAAAGAGGGAGAGAACGTCCACGATTTTGTTGCATGCGAGGAACGGTAATTACGAATTTACCTCTTGGTATTACACATCGGGGACGGTAATTGTCAAATATAAATACTAACGTCTCGTTCGAGTTCTACAAACAGCACTGAAAAAACATTCGCTTGATTATGGAACAGTTTGGGGTCGTAATGACGACTGGTCTACCGTAGTTCGAATTAAATTGTACCCTTGCTACAATGTGGGGACTTGAATACTGGTCGAAACGAAAGAAAAGAATATACGTCGTTGAATATTATTTTTAATTCAACGTTAGACGTTCTTGTCCCTTGTCGCAATATTTTTTGTATGTTTTAACATCGACTTTTTAGTTCTACCGAGGTACACATTTTTCTCTAAACTCTTGAAGTGAACCAAAAATGATCGTAGTACCGCTTGAAGTCTCTACAAGGTTCTGTTTCATCCCACAGATTCATGTTCGTTTCTCATAACTTTTATACGTTCCTTATGAAGGTATCTACGCATTATCTATACGACCCTTTCCATATTATAGCACGCGAGTATATATATGTCTATATACCCGTGTACGAGCCGAATACGGCGAAACGCGGTTAGAAATTACACAGTCCCTCGCGCTGTACGTTTTTCTCTCTCTCTCTCTCTCTCTGTCTCTCTGTCTCTCTCTCGCTAGGCTCGCTGTATAAGCTCGAAGCGTGCGAAACAGAGGGCTTTTATTAAAGGGCGTATTAGTAATGCCGACTCACCCCTTCTAATCTATATTCCCGTTTTCCTCCCTTAACCCTCCCCTCGACCCTTACCGTCTCTCATGCCCTGAAACACCTCCCAACGCAATTATTGGTTTCACGCGAGGACGGCTATCAACATTACGCCGATATAGCCACCTAGGCAGGCTCGAACCTCGTGGCTAAAATTGTAAACCGGTGATAGACGGTACGTTCATAACTATCCTGTGACTACGGAACGCCAAAATATTGTACATTAGGTATTCGCAGCTAGCTCGATAAACGTCCAACTGAGACTTCCACTGAAAATCAACGATTTTTCAAATCAAAATATTTTTTCCACATCGCAACTAATTTCTCGCTGCGACTCGCGGTAAAAAATCAACAAAGTGATATTACTCCGAGAAGAAAAATGACGAGGGATGATAATTTTTCAGCTACCGCCGAAATGATTTTCAAATTACTCTCTTGCACATGAGCGATATTCGTCAAAGTGTTGGTAGGTGAAACTACCCCACTTCTCCGATGCGTCATCCGTTACGACTGTTCGAGGGTTGAGGGGATGGACAATATACGAGAGAGAATGCCTACTTATAGAGCGCTTAAGGGATGAGAACGTGGAAGAGGAGAAAGAAAGAGAAAGATGAGAGGTAGATGAGCTCTATCCGCGATTACAAGAGCTGGGAGGTTGGTGGCTTTACCTTCGTATCCTCCCTTTCCCCCCAACCCCTCTTTTCACCCGTCACTCCCAACCGAGAGCCCTGTAGTCACGTAATTAGGTGATTAAAATTAGATCTCTCGCATCGGCCAGAAACTCAATTAGCAATTAAACGTGGCATTTTCTCTAATTACGATACGTTCTCACTAATTACAGTCAGGTGGCTCAACCTCTCGTTCCAGGGAGGTTACCGCTGGTTGCTGCCCCCACCGATTCCTCTCCATTTCCTCGTCAGTTCCGAAACGGCTTCGAACCATCCCCCTTCTTTTCCAACCCTGACGAACACTCGCGTCCTCGCGTTCGCCTCCCCCCTTCCTTTCCCTCTTCCCTGTACCCCTATCCCTCGCCATCACCCCTTTACCCTCCTCGCGCGAGTCTCGCTCTCGCTCTTTTTCCGGCTGTCGAAGCATGGCACACAGCATTCGTCGTTGCAATACAGTACACGAGTAGAGTGGAACACACTCGGTCGACGAAAAAAAAGAAGACAACAAAAAAAACGGATCCTGGATCTCTCAAACCCCCGACGCTTCTGTACAACGGTGTTCTGTCCCGAAAAAAAGTTAAAAAAAAAGTAAAAACAAAAAAAAATATCTCGACTCCAATTGCGCAATGCCCACCACCGTCAACTTGTATCCGCACACGTATTCGCTCAAATATGTATACCTGTATACGCGTCTCTCGTTCATCGAATTACGTTACGAGGAGAGAAATGCGTTGCCGATCAAGTCCCCGGACACCGTGAGTTTCCATTCGGCGTGTTCCCATCAAACTATCCGTTTCAACAGCGGAGAAAGCTCGACAGAGATCGAGAGAGAGGTAGAGGAAAAGAGAGATAGAGAGAGAAAATACATTTAGAAGATAAAAAACCGTGTTACAAGTGGTAAACGTCGAAACGAGATATTAAACTACAAATCGGTAATGAAAATAGAAAAATTAATAAACAAATATTCTCGAAATTGATATTTCGATGATTTTACGATTAATTATCGAAACGATGATCGATAATGATGGAATCGATCGAGATATCAATTTTATCGAGACGTATGGAACGAATATAAACGTAGATATATCCTCTCGCGGCAACAATGACGGTCCAGAATTTCGTATTATTTTCCGCTGTTATTGAATTGTTCGCTCATCCACCGAGCGTTATTAATAATCATATTGAATTTTCCAGGTTGGTGTAAACGCGTGATTCCATTCATGTCTCGTCCACGTCACGATTAATGCCCCCAGGTCGCACTCGCGTAATGGAATTTAATCGTTATATACATATACGCATGTATTTATATATATATGAACTCACACCTTGCCCCTCGCTCGCACCTCTACCTGCCAATGACGAACGGTACAAAATAATATATACCACTTAGCGAGAGAAAATCATGAGTGCAAATGGTTCCCAATATAGTTGTGATCGTGACAACCTGACGCATGATTCGATTGATTTTCACACCTTCATTGCTCGATCAATAACGCTCCCACGTGTGTGTTTCAACCTTATATGCGCTCGCTAGATTCGTTCTCGTACCGTATTCATTTTATTTTCGAAGGATAGATACGATTATTACCATTTTTATATGAAAATAATCGCTATAGCTGGATTCCTTCTTGCGTTTTTTAAATTTTTTTCAAGAAACATTGATAAACGAATAAGGATGAATAAAAGTGACTGAACGGGGTGTCATATTATTGTAAGGGATGTTTGGAAAATCGTAAAGTATAGAATAATCGAATGGCGGATGAATATTGAATGGATTCTATTGGAGTAAGAAATCATCCCCTGTACACTCTCTTTCACTCTACTGTCGCTAACATTGCGAAGCAACGCACCTCGAAGCAAACGACAAAAGCATATATTGTGTCACCGCGAATGTGTAATTAAGCATTATTTGAGCTTACATAATTACGGTTCATTACGAGAAATCCATGAAACATACCGAATACGATACGATAGATACGTGCACAAACACACAGTGCCGCAGAAACGTGCGAGCGCGTGCGGGACTGGTTTTGGCTAACATAAGCTAATGACGCATCGCCAAATTATGCCACCAGAGCTCCCATTAGGCGAATTGACATGGGATCGAGAGAACGAAGGGCTTATGTGGCCTCGCTCTCTTCCATTCTCTCGCTATCTCTCTCTTTCGTTTTCTCTCTCTGTCCCTTCACCGTCAGTGACGAGAGATCGATAGTTCCGTGCTCGTTTCGATGAGTACCGTACTGATGAGCCATCGAAAATTGAGGTCTGAAATTTACCAACGATATAGTCGAATAATGACAATTTTGAAGAATCAAGAATTATTTTCTACCAAACATAATATTTCAGATAATTTAGAATTTTACGCTTTTTTTTA
Organism: Netelia inedita; assembly: GCA_964017225.1. Lineage (NCBI taxonomy): Eukaryota > Metazoa > Arthropoda > Insecta > Hymenoptera > Ichneumonidae > Netelia > Netelia inedita. Next base: position 41,255,385 of record OZ024921.1, read on the forward strand.
TTCATTCCGAACGTTAGTGACTTCGCGTAGAAAATAAATTTAGTTAAATAAACTTTCATCGATAATAATTTAAAGACAAATTTATCAATTGCATTTTCTAGCTAGAACCATTTTAACGAGATACACAAGTTTAACCCAAAGAGCTAAGAAATAAAATTGATCCAACGTCTTCTCGTCCCCTCAATATAATTTCCATTTGAAATTACATTTTCGGGCTATCGTCAAATTGATCCGCTCGAACGTGCTGTACGTGGAATGGAATGCAATATTACGTTCGGTGATGAGGAGGAGTGCAAAGCGTTGATGAGACCGAGAGAGAAAGAGAGGGAGAGGGAGAGAGAAGTGGGGGATGTCGGTGAATCTTGATTATAATTCTTGGCCGCAAAGTTTTCGTGAAAGCTTCGTAAATGAGAGAGAGAGAGAGCGCGAGAGAGAGAGAGAGATCTATATATATATAGAGAGAGAAATATATATGACGGCCGACTGACACAACGAATATCACACCGTAGGACGAAGTGGCGCGTGTGGACGCGGTATTAACGCGCGCTACCGTGCGAGAGGAGACTTTCGGCTCGTCGTCGTGCACGTTCTCGTCGCCCGAGGGATGAAATGCGGGAATCGTCGGCCCTCGTGCTCGCACAAAGCTCGATATGATACTCTCACGCTCTCTCTCTCTCTCTCTCTCTCTCTCTCTCTCTCTCTCTCTCTCTCTCTCTCTCTCTCTCTCTCTCTCACTTCCATCTCACTCTCTCTTACTTTCATACACGCGAACATTTTCTCGTACACGTAAAAGCCGACGATCCGCGAGCAAAACCCTCCATTGCTATTCAAAACATAAAAACCATTTAAAAATGTAATACCTACGAACCCGTAGAGAGAGAGAGAGAGGGAGAGAGAGAGAGCGAGAGAAAAAAAATCGTGAGCGGGGGTGATCCAACGTGGTGACTCTGTAAGTAAAATATACTGCCCGGTGAAAAGCTTCGGTCAAATAATCGTGATTTACCGCCGTAAGGAATTCAGCGTCGAAAAAAAAGCTCTCGCTTCCTTCTCGTCCGACTACAAGATAACAAAAAAAACACATACACACACATCCTACACAAAGACAAACAAAATCAGTCATCAATATCGAAAATAATGAATTTGTTCGATCGCGTATTTTTTTATATTATTTTTCAATATTTCCTCTTCATCCTTGAACTCGTAGCGACGAAGGAGAAAAATAAATTCACCCACTTGGCGATTTAACGAACACATTCGTGCGGTAACTTACGAGGCGCTAACGACGTTTGTGGACACGCGAAGAAGGCACGTCGGTTATTTCGACTTCCACCACTGTAACAATTATCGTACTATTTGTCGAGGCCCGAATACACACACATATATATATATATAGGCTTTTAATGCTTTGAATACACATTTCGTATCGATCGAAATTAATGACCGCGTTACAAGTTCCGATATAATTCATTCGTCGATATAGCTTATGGCTATAGACATGTATATATATATACAATTTAGATAGCCATATAGAGTTAAGCCTGCAATTAAGTACATGCTTCGTTCGCGAACCCGTTCACGTTGCATTATTATCGAAATCCTCGGGCGTGCAACGATGGAAAAAAGTTTATCGAGTGATACCCCAAGGTATCGCCAACCCTCGTGTGTGCAAAATAGTTCTCGCATCCCCCCCTGAACATTATAAAGATCCTTTTCATTACCAACGACAGCAGCTGCTTTAAATACACCCTCATTACGAATTTTCACCCGAGGAGAACGTAAATATGGGCGGCGGGGTGAGGGGGGTGGAAGAACGTAAACTCGACTGGATTTATGTTGCAGCGGTAGACGAGCCGGGTTATTAAAATGCTGTACTAAAACTTTGCATGTGTTGCTTATACCGAATCATAATCCAACGTTCCGATTCTCGAGAATTCGGAAAATTGGTTCGAATTTTTTAGAAAATTTTTTTTTTCGTTTTTACGTATGAAAAGAAATACTCGAAATAAATTCTTCGAGGACAACCTTGGTAACAATCGCGACCTTACCAACGACAGTATTAAATTTGCAAAAATTATTGCTCGAGTTCGTTTTATTAATCAATTAAATGAACTTAACCCCAAAATACGCCCTCTAAAAATACCACCAGATTTCGACCCGATTCCTCGAATTTCTGTGTTTCGTCTTCTCTGAAAGGGAAGTACAAAACGAGCTTGAAAAAAATAATTAAAAAAAAACAAAAAAAAATACACACAAATTTTTGTTTTTCATCGGATTCATTTTTGATTCCTACCCACGCACTCGTCATTTCGCACGCGTATCGTATCACACGTATTCCATGCGATACGTTGTCTGTCGCGTTCATGTTTCGGTATATCGTAGAAAGTATTCGCGGCGGAGGGTTACAGGCGGTGGGGGGGGGGGGGGGGGGGAGAGATTCAAGGGCCTCGAGCGACATGGGTGCTACGATGTCGCAGTTTCAATCCGTGACGCGCTTCGAGCATATCCCAAAAAATTATTTGCCAGTCTCGTTACAGCCCCGGAACGAATGTCTGCGGGCCAACGGGAGACGGCACACCGGGCATGACCAGTGGCGTACAGTTTGCGGTGCATACCATGCACGTGGGAGAGAAAGAGAGAGAGATAGAATGCGAGAGAGAGGGAAAGTATGAAAAAAGAAAAAGAAGGAGCTACATAGTAGCCGTGGCGTTATATACACGGCGCTGAAATGCAAACGTTTTCGTATCGGAACGGAGCCGTGAGTCGAGATATATTTTTTTCAAAGCAACTTCCACGGGCGAGCATATCGGATAGGAGGGGATGTGCAAGAGAGTGTGAGAGAGAGCAGCCCCCATATGAAACCGTTATCTGTACCAATTCAGCAATATTTTTACATTTACTGCTCTCGCGTCCTGCGCCATCCTACCTTTATGCCCACACGCTCACGGCTACCTTCTCTCTCTCTCTCTCTCTCTCTCTCGCTCTCTCTCTCTCTCTCTCTCTCTCTCGTTCACTCGCTCTCTTTCACCCCCGGTGTGTCCGGTAATCTGAAACCTGCTGCAAAACCTAACGAACGTATGAATATAGCGCTTCTGGCTTACATCGACTGGATATGGTCGCACGTTACCGTTTTTTGTTTCTCTCGTTTCTTCTCTCGTGTGCTGCTTCTTTTTTTGTTTATTTTTTTTATTTTTTCGCCAACTGCGGAGAGTACAAAGTACCGAGAGGATATATACGTATACGTGGCTACTGTTAGACCCGAGGGGCTCTTTGGCCGGTCCAACTTCATCGTCAATCCACCAGCAGTCGTCCATACGCCCACGGCACATTTCGCGAAATTTAGCGTACCGGCTCGATCAGCATAAACGTGGCGGGAGGTGGGAACAAAAAAGAAACGTCGACGGATCGACCGAATCACGCGAGGACCGGATTAAAATTTAAGATTGCAAAAACACCTAAAAGTTGTGATTTTCTTCTTTATTTTTGTGCTTTCCGATATTTTTTTTACGAAGGATAATGATGGTTAGTTTTGTTTTCTATTTTCAGATATTTTGTAGCTGACCGAAATATTTCGTAAACATTTTTTTCCTTTCAACAGTTTGAAGTCGGGTAGAATAACCAACCCTTTGAATTTTATCGGATATCGACTCTTCTCTCTCTCTCTCTCTCTCTCCCTTTCCCAACTCACCATTCTTTTGTCGCAACGCCCATTAGTCACTCGAAATCCTCAGCGATTCTCATTACGCGTGTAATGATTGCGTCATATTTTTTCCAACCGTGAGGCGGAGGGGCTGGAGGTGGGGGGCATCGTTTTTTTCGCAATTCCTTTTTTTCCACGTTTCCTTCGTTTTTTTTCGTTTTCGAACGTGAATTTTTCTCTCTTTTCCGCACACTCGTTAATTCGGGGTCAAAGAGCTTTTATGCGCATTCAAACGAGAGAAAGAGAGAGAGGGAAGGAGAGGGAACGACTGCAAAATCCGAGGTTGCAACACAGCCCCACGGAATCGCCAGAGAACGCGAAACGAACAAAATAGAAAAAGGAGGAAAAAAACACACGAAAAAAAAGAATCTATATACAGGTATAAATTAAAAGAAGAAAAAAAGATCGTAAAAATAATTGGATTCATCGCGAGTTATCGATTTTCTTCGGGCAGATTGAACTATAATAATGAAAACAGTTTTCGCGGTTCACGTAACAGGCGCACGGTTGAGCTCTGTCGAATCGTGGAGAGGGTTCGCGCGCATTTGAACCGTCGAGTGGCCTCTATGAGTCACTTTAGAATTGGATCAGTGGTTCTTCTTCGTACGACGGGGATACGTACGTCGTTTATGTAATCACGATGGCCTAAGCTCGTCGTTCCTACTCGTCATTCGACGCTACGTCTCTCGGCCGATAACTTCGCGAAGGGGCGACCGGCGCACAGCGACGCGTATAAAAAGAAAAAAAAGTTTTGTTTTTTAATTTTCTTTAAAATTCTTAGTAGATTGTTTTCTAAATATCGATGTTAATTTGGGCGAATAATAAGGCAGCGATTTATAAATGACACGATTTTTTATTATCGGAATAAAATTTTTTCGATATATTTTCGGTCGTGAATTTTCGTTGGGGGTCTATCCTTCCAAGGGTCGCGATAGATTTTTGTCATTAGCAAGCGTATGAGGGGTCTAAGGGTGAAATGAGAATCGCTGTTATTACGCAACGATGACGAGAGAGCCTTCGCCCGCTTCGCAACCCTGCAAGCGACCCTCGTGTAATTCCACCCTTACAATTATCCCCGGCATTAAAAACACTATGTTAATTTTGCCGCGTACGGGAGAGCAGAGTACGAGCGAGAGGGAAGCCCTTAGGGGTGCACCGAGCCTCATCTTTCTTTCTCTCTCTCTCTCTCTCCCTCTCTCTCCCTCATCTCATTGCGAAAATCAATCGATTTGTAATTTTATTCCGCCGGTGCTCTCTCTTCCTATCACGCCTGGCGGATCGCGCGTGCATGTCTGACAGAAAGCTTCATCTCGCGAATCTCGCAAAGGGGTTGAAATCGTCGTCGCGTAAAACCAGGAGAAAATTACAAAATCATTTTCCACCGTCCGAATCAATAATTTTACTTCTCATTAAATAATTAGACTTAAATTAAACAAATTGAATACACAAATATTAAATCACGATTATAACGAAAAGAAAAATTATTTATTTGTCACCAGTATTAAAATTCAAACCCTCTCATCGATATTTCATCCCCCACGAAACGTGTCTCTCATCCATATAACGACGAGCGTGCAAACGTGGCTTATAAAAAAAACGTTCCTTTCTCTCATCTTGACCGTTCTTCGTCGTACACTCTTTATCTCTGCGTTTCTCTTCGGTTTCGCCAGGGAGGGCATCGCGTTTCTCTCGATCCCCCCCCCCCCCCCCTCCCGTCTCCCAAGTGAGAGAACACGGTCTGTGCGTGCCCAAGTGGTCCGGACGCATAATACAGGCGCGGGCTTCTGTTATGAAGGCGTACATAGAGAGAGCGAGCGTCGAAGGGGTGGGATAATTAGGGACTCGAAGGGGTGTTTCGAGGGGCTGAGAGGGAAGGTGGGGGGCGGAGGGTAGAGAAAAGTAGAAGAGGCTGACAGATGTGGGAGCATTGTTTTATGGGGAAGCGACACACACGCACACACGTACGTCATCTCTCAATCGAGTCCTCCACTTCTCTCTCTTTCTCTCTCTCTCTCTCACTCTCGCACTTTCGTTCGTCTGGTTCTCGTGGCTAACTCTATGCGGCTATTACTAAACATATACACCCCATGGCGTACGCGACGTGCTGCTGTGATTTAAAATGGGGCTCTCTACGAAACGCCTGGCAACGCCAATAATTTTATGAATTTCGACGTGACTCCAAATAAAATTCATCAATGGAGCACGTTTTCGGCATACGGCGAGTATCGAGACGAAACCCACGCACGCGCAACCTCCCCCCTTCCAATTTCGCAATACAAATATATTTTTAATAACTCAATTTATCGGAGCTAAATTCACTAGTGAAATCTCGATGATTTTTTTGTTCGTCTTTCATACTGATTGACGGTTTTACCATAATCCACGAACGGATCTCCATTCAGGCGCATAATCACGCGTCTATAGAATTGATTATTCTTTTTTTTCTTCTATTGATTATTAAAATCGATCCGCCTGATTATCGAAAAAAACAGCAATTTCGCGGTTGACCAGTGTCGGACGAATATCTCGTTATTTTTACTCAACGAATGTGATTCATCTTGCTTCATTCTAGTTTAAATTTTATACTAGGAAATTAAAAAGTTCGATTGATTCGAATTCGGAGATTTGATTAATTCAGCAAACATCTCTTTATATACTATTTACTATGATTCGGAGAGCAGGGAGAAGGAGAAAGAGAGAGAGAGAGCGAGAGAGAGAGAGAGAGAGAGAGAGAGAGAGGGAGGGAGAGAAGTTCAGAACATGTGCAGTCACACCTCTCATTAGGTTTTTGACAGCCCTTCATATGAGAATCAAGTCGGGCGCTCAACCCTGCACTCGCGCGTGCATATTACCGAGCAAGCAAATCTCCAGCATGTTTCGGTCATATATATATATATATATATAATAATAAGTATGACGCAAACCCTTGGCGTGTTCATAGCGATCGTGCGTAAAGCACGAGTACACGACCCCTTTTCTCGTTCCTTTGTTCTTTGACTCAGTGAACGCTCGTCCGGGCTCAACTCCCTTTTGCCACGGCACCTTTTCTCCCGAACGAACCACCACGCTGAGTACGAATCGGTCTAACCTCTAGCATAAATGATCACGAGATTCATTCATCGATTTCGCTCCCCGAAGAGCGATATGAAATATTCTCTCGGCGACGTTTGATCTGTAGGTACTTAAAAAAAAAGTTATGCAACTCGGCCATTAATAGAGCTCCAGCGGACAGTACGAAAATTGGATTTATTCGATTTAGGTAAATTTGATTTAGCCCTAGAGCGAATTTATTTGAATTATTGGGGAATTTAGTCATCGCAGGAAGGTTCGATTCGGCGATTTCGTTGACGAAGAGGCGCAAGGCCATTATGACGCTCAGGAGAAATAATTGATGAAAAATGATGCGCGTGATGGTAAGAAATTGTGGATGGGAGAACAAGGGAGATAAATGTGTGAGAGAGGAAGACGACCACAGAATCAAGAGACGACTTCTCTCTCTCTCTCTCTCTCTCTCTCTCTCTCTCTCTCTCGCTATGTCTCTTACTGTAAGGGACGAGAGAAGCGCTGTGCGAGTGCGTGGCTTAATTTCCTGCTAAATTACTACTTTAATAGGAAAGATGAACGCCGTTGATGAGGAGGGTTAGCTGGAATATAAATAGGGGGGAAAACCACCCCTTGGCTCTTCTCTCGTCTCGTCATCATTCTCCCCCTCTCGTTCTCTCTCTCTCTCTCCCTCGCTTTCTCTGGCAATGTTCTCGTTGATGCCCGCGGTCTTCGTCGCGTTACCGCGGCCCGTATATCCCCTGTACCGCGTCGATGTCACCCTCCGTCACGTATACTCTCTAGTGTCGCATCTCCCCCTTGGACGCTAAGAGAGCCAAGAGCTGTATATAAAATCCGCAGTTACGTGAGTTCGTTCAAGTTGTAAAAAACACACACACACACACAGTCTCTCGATGTTTTCATGGTCGCGTGAAACTTCCTCGCTGGCTCGTTTTTGACGAGCGGTTTCTTACTTCGAGATCGACTTTTTGACAAGGTGATAAATTCCATTTCTCTTTAACGAACTAAAAAAAAGAACCTCAATTGGAAATAATCATAAACCTTAAAAAAAGAATCGACGAATGGTAAATGTTCGCGGAGTATGATACCTCGGTAAAACATGAAATAAAGTAAATAAGTGGGTAAGAAAGGGGTTGAAGAACGAAAGCGGGACTGGGGAGGCAGAGGGGGTTGGTAAAGCGAGTCGTTTTGTCGAGAGCCACGGAGCTGTCTTCAATTTCGCCTTGGCACGGAAGTTACAAACATCCCTCGTCCCCCTCTCACCCTCGCAGTCTATCTTCTTATCTCATCCTGGCACAATTAATGCCAGGAATCCTTTTGCAGGGATGTCGGTGTCTCGAGACCGCCTTTACAGTGGAGTCAAGACACAGTTCGCCTCTTCCACCTCTTTCTCACTTTGCCCATATCCTTACTCCTTTCAACCGACTGCTTCGTGAGAGCATCTTCGACGTAAAAGTCTCGTCGCTCTTCGCTTTGGTCCTTTCGTTAACCCGGGGTATTACTTATGCAGATGAACCCACCCCTGCGCTTTCTATACATTATTTGCCTCGAGAGTAAATCCCCCCACCACGGCGAAGGCTCCTCGAGGTTTTGAATCGAGTGTCGGTTTTGGGCAAGTGGACGAAAGCCGCGAGGTCGGATCGGTGGCGGAGAGAAAAGCGATGAAGAGGCCACGTGGAACGGAAAAGGGGTTCATCGGAAGCGCGAGAGGGTGAAAAGCGTTAAACTTTTGAGATTATGTACCGTCGAGGGGACGAATGAGAGTCGAAGAACATCCCACTTACTGTATAAATTTCAATCCAGAACCACCGAACGCAATTTTTCTGCTTGTAATAATGGCTCTTCCGAACTTTCGCCCCCTCCCCCTCGCCCTACCCCCTGGCAAAGTTCAGGTTCGTTAATCAGTCAAGGATTCGGTTCGTTTTGCGCGACTTTTTTTACGTCACGTCAGCTTTTTTCACCCTCATATTCCACAAAGTCGAAACGTTCTCGACGCAATTTTTTCGAAATTGTTTACGTTTTATGCTAAATTTTCTTTTTTTGCTTCTTTCTTGCCTATAATACTTCACGCTGTTTTCGATGTTTTTATATCGAGTCGTAACACGCATGAAAAATGTAAATGAGAGAACCCTGGGAGCGTGGATTTATTTTACGAGCGATTTTTACTATTGACATCTTCGGCCTTGACGTCAACTCCCTCGAGGCTCGATGCATAACTTCGCCAACTTGCTGGCACCCTGGTTTCAGAACTCGGGCATTTATACGCTCTCTATATCGTACGTAGACGTCATAGAACAAAAACGAGAAACGTCAGAGAAAAAAAAGAAAAAAAACAAGAAAGGATAAAATACACAATCGATGCCTCGACCGAGTGACTGCCTGCCTGGCGAAAACCGCACATGACTTTCGGTGCAAAAAATCCGTTCGCGTCGATCGCCCGAGCGAAAAGCAGCGCAGCGCGTATACGGAACACGCGAAAAGTTTGAAGCAGGCGTTTGCAGCAGGTAAAGTGAGAGAAAGAGAGAGAAAGAGAGAGAGAGATAGGAAGAGACAGGGTAAAAAGAGAGGTGAGAGCAGTTGCGAGAAGTTCGTCGACCCTCCGGCTTCGATTCTTATTGAAACCGCTTCACAAAAGGGCGATTGTAGCTTTATCTGCAGTTTGATTGTAGATTATTGATGTTCCTACCTCGTGTTCGTTCATCCACGCGAGCGAGAGAACCCCGTCGCCCGTTACAAAAAAAGGAAAGAAAAAGAAGAGAAAAAAAAACATTTCTCCCTCCGAAAAATCGACGGTAAAGGGTGGTCCACCCCACGCCGCCAGTCACTCCCCCTCCATGGCCTGCCACGACTCTCCTCCTCTCACTTTCTCTCTCTCTCTCACTCTCGCACAATCCCTCGTACTACCAGAATTCGGTCCATCCTCCGCATCCCTCCTCCATCTCCCCCCCCCCCCCCCCTCTAACCGTCGCCCTCTTGCCACCCTCGTAGCGTCGATTCTCGCGTTGCACCTCTCTTGCACCGGGCAGAAAACCTTCGTTCCCTTCCCGCATGGCCCTCTTGCCTCACCTCGAATGCATGTCCTCTCTCCCTCTGTACTCTCGTTATACGTAAAAAAATCTACGTGCTCTCGCCGTGGCTGGCGCTTCACTCCCGCTTGTTCCCGTGTTGGTATCCTATCTCCCTATCTATCTATACGTTCGTTCGCTTATATATATATATATGTAGCGCATACTCTAGCCGATTCCATACCATCTACGTGTACAAAGCGTGCTTTGCTGAATGCTGGATGCTTGATGCGCGCGTAGGTACGCTCGCTCGGTAGCGCGCGTATACGTTCAACGTTCGTGTGCCTGCCAGCGGACTCTCAACGCCAGGACGAACGAGGACTCGAATGCGAGAGCGCGTTGTTTTTCACGTATGTAATCTCCATTCACAATCATTTCACATACTTTTGCCATTAGAGCCGATTCACAAGTGAACAAACAGTACCTCTATCGTTCATCTCCTCCTCTTCTACTCCGGCTCTCGTACCGCTTCGCTCGCTCGCGAATCGGCGATACTGTGTAACGCCGCCATTTTTATTTCCTATCTACGATCTTTTGTAAAAGGATTTTTGGCACACTTTCTATTCGTCAACTTTTCAGCGATGAATCGCGTCCCCGATCGTGGCACGGACGAAAAGGGTGGGGTTTTTTTGGCGACTCGATCGCTCGGGATTTGATCGAGGTCAAGACAGTGTAGGGAAATTATAATTTTTTTAGCAACGTTTGACATATCGATTCGTCAACCGTTCCTCACGAATCAATGATCGACCGTTTTCATCGTTATTGATCCATTATCGTTCGATTATTTTCAATTCTTCGTGTTCGACGAAAAAAATGTAGAGAACATCTTTGAGAACAAAGAAATATTTGCAACATCTCATCGAACGTTTTTTAATCTAACCGATCTCGAAAATATTCTATGTGATGGTCGAATCCATAGGGATCGCTTCGGGCTTTGAAATTCACGTTGCATGAGGGCTTTTGCGATGGAGAAAAATCGGAATTTTCGCCTCGAAGCAGGCGGTCGTTAAGTTAACGCGGTGACATTGGAGGTGGGCAGTGACGTTGGATAACGGTGTCGTTCTCTCTCTTTCCCTCTCTCTCGCTCTATCCCCTGTAATATATCGAATGATGAATCCACGCATCGCAAACCCATAAAAAACCGTCAGCCCGGACAGATACGAGATACGCCCTATTACTGTCCACCAACACCATACCAAAGCAGCCTCGCTGCTTCGTCCCGGGTCTCTGCTATGTTGACCCCCGCGGCAAGCACCAAACCATATATATATATATACATATACATATATGTATATATATACTCCAGATACGTCCAGTTCGGAACGGCTAACTAAATTACCAGTTACATTTTTTACTGTCGGCTACACCCTCGCCCGATACTTTTTACCGAGGACGTATCGAACGCAATGAAATTCTTTTTCGCGGATATATCGGCAGCGTCGCGACGCAACGAACGAGCATACTTCCGCGAGAAAAAAAGGCAACAAAAACAAGAAAAAAACAGGACAGAATTTTCCCAGCACACCCATGCAAAGTAAACTTGACCAAACATACCGAAAGTAACGCACGAACGAAAAATCTGAATATTTCAACGGAAATAGGATGAAGTACGTATCGTTCAAACCGGACAAGATATCTCTCTTTCTCTTTCTTCCTCTCTCTCTATATATATATATAAATAGATTGTATTTAATGTACCGTACTTTTCGCTGTGATCATAAACGCGGTTATTTCATCGAACGCTCAAAAGTGCGGAAGGAAAAATTTATTAACTGTAAATTCGCGCCATATCGTAACTCCAACCCCTCCGATCGACCAAGTCGAAACGTTCTTTTATTATTTACAAACGATTTTTATTGTAAATAATATTTTACTGGTTCTGGTCAAGCGTTGTCTCTATGAGGAAACAAGCTCTAGAAACGGAAGTTATAAAAATCAGGAAAACAATCGTGGTCCGACAATCTATCGGTTATGCTTGATTTGGAGGTGAGCTGCTGTAAATGTTCAAAATAAGAATATAAGTTCGTGTAAAAATGATACCTATCGCATCATTTTCGCTCTGTCCACGCACAATTTCTTCAACAGAAAAATGGATTTGAATCGATGAATTTGTCTCGAAACTTTTCAAACGTACACATTTCATTTTCTGCCCTCGGTGAAACCTCTCCGGGATTATGAACCATCCCTCTCGCGCATACAAATGTTCTCGTCCCTATTAGCAATATCGGCAAAACTGAAGTCTCGCCCCCACGTCTCGAATGACAATCGACTCTCGGTGAGGTAATGGAAATGATACGATTGGAAAAAAAACATTCACTCTTAAATGCTCGATTGTCCTCCTATCTTCAGTCTCTCATTCACCCCTCCCGCCGCACCTATGCATGCATTACCAAACATGAAAAGAAACATCGATAAAACGTTAACTCTTAAACAACGACAGGTTCAAATACGATCTTCCTACCAACAACAAATTCAGCTCACGCGGAATTGGCCAAAACCATTCCGACTTGTCCAACCCCCCTCCCCGGTATCCAATATATTAGCAAAACGCGAATAAAGTCAAAGGCACTCGAGCTTTTTGTAACGATTCGTTCGATATCATCCATTGTCGAAGATGAATTCGGCACGCGAAATAATCAGCAGCCTCTACTAGATGTCGCCCCTTACGATTGGCGTGGCATGGCGGGAGGGAGGTGGGGGGGGGGGAGTAGCTCGGCCCATAACTCTCTGTACGGAGAGTTATCAAATTGATCAAGCTAAAATAATCTGTGCTGGCGACCGGCCGGTTATGTCCCATAAATGCAGTGTATGAGCAATACCGCATGCCACCAAAACGTGCATAGTGGTATTAGGTATACAGAGAAACCAACCGGAGCGTCCGCTGGTAGGTAGGGTTTCGGTTTGGTAAAGGGCGTGATTGTGTGCGTTTGGGTATAGCTCCGTGGATATATCTATCTTGGGGTAGTGAGATGTCCGTGCTTTCGGGGCCATAGCACCAACACAGAAATCGGTGAGGAGGCGGGAATGGTGGACTAGAGGGGGAGAAGGAGTTGGGGGTTAGGGGTTTGGAAGCGTGGTGTAGCAGGGCATAACATAACCCGGTGTCACGCGCAGGACTTTACAACTCTGCCATCTCGTCGTGCAAGTACACTTCACTCGCTTGCCCTTCGCTATACATAGGTACACACCCAGGGTGACACTCTCTATCTCACTCATTGCTCGTTGTGTTACTCCGTTGTGACTGGTCTCTGGTAGGATGCTACCGCGATCTGGCTTGGAGCCCCCCGTACCATTTAACGAAGCACGGGGTGTGTTTCGTCATTTCGCGTAATGCGCACCCAAGACTCGTATATTTCGCGCGATGTCTTTTTAATCTCGTCGCGGTTCGGTAGTGTTACCGCGAACGAACGTTATTCTCGCTAGCTATTTACACGGTAGGATTTTTGTCAAGGATGTATGATTTAAAGTCATGGAGATAATTTTTCAGCCCTTGAATCTTAAGAAATCGAGTTGACAGAAAATGATCTCCACCGAAACGCTTTCGAGACAATGATGAGGTTTGCCTGTTGTATTTTATACTTCCGTCGTTTTTTTACCGCGATAAAACCAACCTTCTTCCAGTGGTCGAAGTATAGGTTAACCCCCCCCCCCCCCCCTCTGGGGTAGCAATGATCGTAAGCGTACGGAAATCAAGGCGTGACTCGTACATTACTTCCCTATAACAATACTACGTATATGGAGTGTCACAAGAACCCAAAGGTCATTCAAATTACCAAAAGTCCGAGTGAACGTGGGAGGAAAGCAAAACTCCTGGTGAGCTACGGTCGTGAAACCGAGTCTACGCCCGGGGTGCTCGCACGAGCGAACCCAGAACGGTGAGGAAAGGGACGATGGGTACGACGTACATGAGAGCGTTTCGGTATACACCACTAACACCACCACTACCATGACGATAGGACACATGGTAACGTGTACCGAAGAGAAGCACTGAACATCCAGCACACACAGGGTGCTGGCAGGTATTACTATAATGCAACTCTGGACATAAACGCGTTTACGACGCGCTGCGTTGTCATTACGCGGCCCCTGCATCGTTCGCCAGTGGCTTTAACTTTATCGGCACCACCACCAACACCGACACCACCACTACCACCACCACCGGTACCCATGCTACCACCACAAACGCTACAAATACCACCACCACTACCGCTAGTTTCATCCCTTGGCGCCTTGTACAGCGTTTCACCGTTCGCTCTATGCCTCTTCCAAACCTCCCCTCCCTTCACCCCTTCCTGCTGTCTCTGTCTGTCTCTTTCCTTCTCTTCGTTGAGTTCTGCAACAGCGTATATCCCCATCGAAGAGAGGCTCACCACTGTGCACCAAATGTTCTTCCTCCCTCCCTCCCTCTCGCTGTTTCTCTTCCTCTCCGCAAAGGATCACCTGTCCGCCCTGCTTTACTGCGGCCTCGTAAAATTAATTGCCTGTAATCAGAAAAAAAATCGCTCAAGTGTAACGTGTGTATGTTCGCGCATACACGTCCATAGGCCTTCGCCTTCGTGCCCCGCTAGGCAACAGATAAAATGGCCCTGCACCGGCCCCTGCACGGTCATCGGACCTCTTCGAAGCCATCGGACTGGTACAATGTAGTTCGAACAGCTATACACGAGGCAACGTACGGCAACCATTCCCCTACCCTCTACGATGTTTCCATACACATGATGTATATCGTTTTGGCCTATAGAAATCGACGTTAAACTTTCTCGGGAGTACGGAATGGACCGCGGATAAACTCGGTACGCTGGAACGGAATGCCATGGGATAACACGAAGCGAGGGTATAGGAAAGCGCGAGGCGAAATTTTCGTCCACGTCGCGTCCAAATATACGCCGAAGCGAGATCAACATCCGTACGTCGTATCAGTAGTTTGATTTCTCGTTGCACAACAATGACGCGGGCGGAGAGAGAGTCAGGGCAACCGGTAAAGCTTCGCACCGGCAATGACTCCAACGAGAATTCTGCATGGACGCGAATCACATTTCCCGAGTCTCCATCCTACTCGCACGCTGATATGATAGCCTAGTCGCGAACATAAACCGTATCCTCTAATACCCGGGACGACCGACAACCCCCCTGTCTCTTTTCCAACCCCTCATGTTCTCTTCCGATCTCTCTCTCTCTTCCTCTTTTGGCGGAGCGAGCAACAATGCAAACACTGGCGAGTTCAACCCCGTCGAAAACACACGTTGAAACATCTTTGTTCTCCTGTTTCCCATCCAGCTTCTCTCTCTGTCTCCGTGTTTCTCTGCCTGTCTCTCTTCCCTCTCTCCCTCTCTCTCACACACACACATTCGTAAAACCCACGCTGCTGGTACAGCGAAATTTTAGTACGTGCTTGCGCGAACGACACGTTGACTAGATTTCCCGTGGACCCACCGTCCTGGGGAATATAGGTGCGTATGAGCGTCATCACCTGCGCTGTAATGTATTTAGAGGATTACGGCTTTCCGCGGTCCGATGACGACCCGCGGTCGTATCTCGCCTACACCCGATTCCAAACTCCGTGTCCAACTCCCGATGTGAAAATTCAACGTCGACGTATCGACGAGATATTCACCCCCTGCTTTCTCGAGTTACTCCCGACAGAACATGGAATTTTCCAACTTTTTCATACTCAAGAGTAAAATTCTAAAACTTCCATCTTTTCACGTTTGCTCTAGAGGTCAATTGGCAACCTTCACGCTCTTTAAGATTACGTCACTTTATAGCACGAACTTTAGCGTTAAATTCCTCAAGGCATCCCAGACAACCCCAACAAATCCACTCCCCAAAAATCAGACTAAAAAGAATTACAACCCTCGAAAATCTTCACGGTTGTTTCATGATCTCGAATCGTAAATCCCCCGAGATCCAACGATCATTCACTCCCCCGTCGACGAATCACGTTCTTTCCTTTCTCCTTTTGCACCCTTTTCTCGCCGCCCAGTTATTTCCTCGCGCTAGCATGGGCTAGAGAGTCGACCGAGGCGAGGATCTCTGGACTCGTGCGACTTCCAAAAAGTATGTGGTGGAAGTGTATCACCGATGAGCTAGTGTGTGGCGAACGAGAAGAGGAAGAGTGGCTTCGGGGTTGAACGTGTGCGCGGATACGGCGAAGCTCGAAATATTTTCCACCGTCATGCAACACGCCGCGCTCGTCCGACCACGCCATTTTCGCTGCAGGAAGGCTAACGTACTTATTAGTTTCTTCGGCGAACCTACGAGAACGCCAGAGGGATAGCAAACACCGGCTTAGAGAATATTAGCGTTCATTTTTCTTTTGACGTTAACCTACCATTCTCCCCCTCGTCCCATAAAAAATTCCTAATATTCTCAAATTTATCTTTTTCTTATTCGACAAAAAACAAAAGTTGTTAATTCGTGCAAAACACATCCGAGCGCATGACTTACGAAACCTTCAACTGTACTTTGCAATCCATACCGGTATATGAACTTCGCAGGGCAATATAGAGGAACGGTAGTAGAATATATCGCGAGGGGTCGGTGAAGGGGGGCTGCAGTGGGGGTTGTAGCGTTATATCGTAGAAGAGAAGGTACCATCTCTGCCGCATTCACGCACAGAGGCATCGTTCCATCTCGTGGCGGGGCGAGTAAAGGGGGAGGGAGGTGTGTGTTGCGGCAAGGAAGGGTTTAACGATTCGCGTAGCTGCGCCGATTTACGACCCCTAAAACACATCGAATGCGCTTTATATGTATGTAAATTAGGTCAGGCGCTCTGCTTCTCTACCGCTCGGCACTCGACTCTCTCTCTCTCTCCCTCTTTCTCTCTCTCTCTTTGTCTCTCTCTCTCAGCTTGATTCATCCAGCGCGACAGTGAGTTCCATGCATACCCAAACTCACATTTGAGCCAGAAGGACGAGGTCCAAAAAGAACACGTTAGGGCCAGGGATGAGGTACCGTAAGAGAGATGGCTATCTCTTCGTTACTTCGAAATAGCCAATCTTTGTTCATTCGTAACCTGGACACATTCGATGTTGATAACTTTTATTAAATCGGACCTTACGGACATTTTTCGCAATTTCGGAATATATACATGACGTTTTCCAGAATTTCTTTATAAAATATGGCGAATAAAAAATATTATTTTATCACGGGAAGCAATTTGGTCGTAAAATTTGGAAATATTTTAGACTTTACTTCGCGTATCCTCACAAGGATCTGTCTCCTTCTCCGCGCAGAGTTTGTCCAGTGGGTGGAGGGAACGTTACATTTTCTCACCGCAGTTCGTTCCCTCGGCCTCGGCTCCACGGGGGTGCATGGACGCGTCGGAACATAAATTGCAAGGACGTAGTCACGGTCGTGCACGTCGCGAAACGTCCGACCTCTCGTCGAATTTCACGAGGAACTCGTGGATGTTCTCAAAACGCATCCGCGATAGGATTCTCCGTTTTCCGTGTCCGATCTCATTTCCAATCCGGAAATCCAAATATTTCGTGGTAACGGTGCAATACCTACGAAATCGTGGGACGAAACAAGAGGATTTTGGACGAGTGCTTTACATCTACGACACAATATTACGTACGTATCGTTTGTCATAAAACGATGCGACGTTACGACTTGTATGGAATACACGATGTTACGACTCGTACTGTTTCACCCCGGTTTGTCTCGTTCCTTTCTCGTCGTTTCTTAAAAGACAAAAAAACACACACACCCCCAGAGCAAAAAGAAAAATTTATACGCGCAACTGTGAGAATCCTAGATGCGAAATATACGCCGTCCTCCAGGAGCTTGGCCCGACGGTATAATTTCGAATCTCAATGACTTTGCAAAATCCGCGGAGAATTTACAACGCGCTTTACTACGTGAGTTTCTCGAGGTATATAATATTATTTTCATACTTATTTATATATCCATGTACATATATATACATACAATAAATCTAGACAATGGAGAAAATTCGCGAGAGCAGGGAAAGGGCTCACCGGCAAAGAGCCCTTCCTCACGAGATAGCGAAGCGTTAACGTCTCTTGCGTGAAGCGGCGAATTATGATTTGCGAGCAACGAATCATCAGTAATTTTAGTAATGGCTTACTCGTCTCGCGAACGACCGCGAGAATCTCGAGAGCTCCCTGACGCCGCGGCTGGCAAAAGCAAACCGCGTCGGAGATCGTGGAAGAGGAACACGTCAATGCGGCCGCCCGTTCCTACTGAACTTGACTTCTCAAACTATATATTATATAGGTATATAACCACTTTCCACGGTCGAACGAACAGAGCGGTGATCCTTCGCAGTAACTTCATAAAACAGCCTCCCGCTTCATCTTGCACGTCCCCATATTCCGATTATTCCCTATAAAACTGCATATCTCAATCCTACGTTGAAGCAGCAGGGAACAGGATCGCTTTTCACTGGTTGTATATATAAATGTATGTATATACATATGCGCGTGTGTGTGTATGTGTGTAATCTGTCTCGTAATATTATATAGTTACAGCCGGCACTGCTCTATCGTGTGCCCTTATGCGATTTCGCTTTTATAGGCTGTACAACCGGTGAACCAAAATTATCTGACACGAGGCCGATGTGATTCTCGAGTCAAAAAGGCCACAGCGAGAAAAATAAATTTGTACGATTTCCAGGAATTCTAATCCAGTCAAAGTTTCCTTCGTTTTCTCTTATCGATGGCATTAGATCGATCTTGCGGATATCAATTAAATAATTTAAATTTTATAACGAGACAAAAAAATGTTCATTTTTTGGTCCTTCTGTCGAAATTTCGAAACTTCGAGTGTTTTTACGATTGGCTCGCGGATCTCAAAAATCACTGTGTGGACTCGTTATTAATCCATTATTTATGGAAAATCATCGAAATTTTGAGTAGTCGCTCGTCGAAAAGATGTTCTCGCGCCTGTTTCCAAACATTCGAAATCACCCAGTACAAGCTCGAATTGCCACACTGAAAATACCAGAAGCCGAAGGAGAAGGACTCTCTCACTGTCTCACCGGTTTCGAGAGAATTTCCGCCGAAGTAGCTTGAGCGCCGCTGTGCGTCTATACTCTCCATCTCTTTCTCTCACTCACTCTCTTTCTCTCTCTCCCTCCCTCTCCAGGTCCGCATATACGTACATTGCAGTTTGAACTATAAAACGACGTAAATTATGGCCGTGGATTGCAATATTATGAGGCTATATACGCACGTTTAATGTTCGAAGCTACCAGTAGCGCGGTGTGCCGAAGGGTAGAACGGCAAGAGGAGGAGAGGAGGAGTAGGAGGGGGCGGAGGGGTTTGGAGGTACGAGGAGGACGAGCGCGTAGGGCGTTTCGTCCGCAAGAGTTTCGACGTTGGAGAGCTGGGCTTAATATTGTCCGAAAACGCAGGGGATATTATATACCCAGTTCCACACGGTTAGGAGGTGAAAGAGGGATAGTGAAGGGTGGCGGTGGGAGGAGGGGGAGGTGGAGGGGTGGCCGTTGGGTTAATATTATACACAGGCAAAACGGAGGAACGTGGTGGGCCTTGCTAGGCAGTTTGCCCTGGCAAGTATTGACGGGTCGTCCCTGACCACACGAAGGAGAGCAGAGAGGCCGGAGAGAAGGCAATGGCACTTCCCCCCTCTCCCTCTCTCACATACACATACGAGTACACACACTCTCTTCGAGGGAGTTCCTCTCTCTCACCATCTATCTAAAGGGCTGTTGCACTGGCTCTCGAAGGACCTCGAGAATCTGTCGTATGGCCGATATGACGGAGAAACACTCGGGTATGGTACGCACCCCTTCGCCCTTCGTCCTCTGCACCCCCTCGTCCAAAACTGTTTATATACACATGTATATATATATATATGTGTGTGTGTGTGTGTGTGTGTATGTATGTGTATAGGTTACGTATCTACAGGACGAAGGGACAAAATCAACTCAGCTCACTCGACTGGTATCACGTTGAATAGGTACATTAGACACTTGATAATAATTGACGAGCGATGCATGCAGGCAGTTCGGAACAGCCCTGGCAGTGCTGCGCGGTAGTCGGGTTTGTGTATGCTAGGTAGCTAACTCGAGGAGACCTCTGAATAGCACGCCACCGCTACATCGCGCGAAATTACCCGCTTCGAAGCGCACACACCGCCGGAGCCTCGCGAGATGTTGGCGCACTTTCGAGGTTAGCCGAAGGTGGCGCTTCCTCGTACTACCCTTGTATCCATCCTTCCTTCTCTATCCTCCCTCTTGTAACCGTGTGGAGAAGTAAGGTACAGAGAGAGAGAGAGAGATAGCTTCATCGATAAGGCGCGAAACGCTTGCCTCCGATTCACAGGGACGATTAAACCACGACCTCGATATTCTCCCGATCAACACGCCTTCGCTTTCTCCCTGTCACTATCTTGTTCTCTCGCTATCTCTATCACTCTCTCTGTCTCTACCCCTCTCTGTCTTTTCTGTCGAACGTATCTCGTTGGATACGAACCGATTGTCTTGCCAAAACTGACTCGATGCGTGTACGAAATACACGCGAACACGTTCTCGAGACGAAATGTTTCATTGGAGATCGCTGCCTTATTTGATTAATGAATAATTTCGTAAGAATTTAGAAAAATTTGTACCCTCGTTACACAAACTGTTAAAGTGTGTAGAATTTAATTAGAGATTAAACAAAATGATTAGTAAATGTGAATTTTACGTCATAAATATTCTTATTATATTTTTTAATTTGCGCTTAAGTCACTAACTGCATTAGTCACAAATTCTTTAAAAAATTGACGCGAAAATATGTTTTAAAAACATAAATTGCCTGTATTCTGTGCGTACAATCGCGTACCGTCGGACAGCCGAACGACACAGTAGCACATTGTAGTTTTCAAATTCTCAAAACATCGATAATCTTCCAAAATTTATTACCGGTCGCTCATTGTTACATTTTACGAAGTCTCGTGTAACAATGTCGAGAGACCGAAGATGAGGATAAACAATGAGCGATCGGGAGTTTGACAGCGAAATCGCGATCGCGTGAACGCTTCTCCCTATGGACATAATGCCAATAATAATATACCTTTGTCAAATCTTTTCCCTTTATATTCTTTATCGCACAATTCTTACATCTCTCTGTCTCTCTCTCGATCGACAGCGAGAGAGGACCACCTGACCGCCACTTATCGTCGGATGCTCTCATTGTGCTGACAGAAACCCGTGTGCACGAACAAAAAAAGTCAGTCAGTCTTCAGCCTCTTCTCTCATACCAAGATGATCTCGCGTGAAGAGAAGCCCCGCGAAAGATCGAAAGACCGCACAGGGGCACTTAAAGACGTATCTATACGACGTTCCACGTCCGAACTCTTCGTTATATTTTCGTTCTTTATATTCTCACCGTAATTCTTTCGCGGGACTCGAGCGTGTATAACATCACCGGCTGAAAAATTTCCTTCGTTATTTTCTTTTTTTAACACCGGAAGGCTCTTCGGCCCGAAAAGAAACCGCACTCATTAACGACCCTTTCTCTCGTCCTGTCTCTCTCACCTCAATGCTCTCTTGTGGTTTTTGGGAGTTAACTGTAACACAATGTGTGCTGCACAACGTGTTACTTTATATAATATACAGACGTTTTCGTGAAGTTATGAAAAGAAAAACACGACTCTCGGGAAGGCTAATTGATGGGAATCAGTTCTCTCGAATTTTTGATTTTGTGAATGAAAACACGCGTGCAAACATGTTTCTTTTCGCTAAGATGCTGCATAATAATATGAGACGTTACATTGTATCATCTAATTTGCAACATAATAACGAATAAGGGAAGAGAAAAAATGAACCGAAATATAAAATGAATACGCGCACGCACTATAATCTTGTGTCCAAATTTCGCAGCGCGATAGTCGCGTCCATCTGGCCTTCTTTTCTATTCCTTCCGTTCATTAACGTAACCTCGAACGAAATCTTTACAAACGTATCGTCTCGCATGTCGTATAATGTCTACATTTTTACTACTCCGTTCGATTCGATTTAATCTATTTTTGACTCCGATTTTTTGTAGGTCGATCTCGATACCATTCTTTTCACTCCTCATTATTCCTCCTCGTATTATTATTTTTCGTTTCCTCTTGATCCATAGATAATCCCACATCCAGTATAAAAGAAGAGTGTGCGTGAGGCACTTAAAGTCTTTTCAGTGCGAAGTCGTCGTGGGGTTGAACGTGGGGAAAAAGGAGAGCAGAAGGGACGGTGGTTTGAGCAACTTTGTTCGGGACGTCGCATTAATTAGCCGCGAAACTTCGGCACGGTCTACCGCCTGTAACGTTCGCGAGAGAGCCCGAAACGTTCGAAGGAAAGAAAGCAAAAAAAAGGAACAGGCAACGAACGGATGGAAGAAATGAAGGGAAGAGGTGAAAAGGTGGAGGAACGAGATGTGTATGATGGTGTTGGTAGTGGTGGTGGTGGCAGTGAGGGAGGAGAAGGCACGAGGGCTTCGAACAGCTCGGGGTTTATACTTCTGGGAAGAAGCTCGTAAAGACCGCTTGGGCTTCGCGACTAACTCTGTTATTATCCGCGTAGCGAGAGAGAGAGAGAGAGATATAGAGGAGAGCGGACTTGAAACGGGCAAGCAGGAGCAGCAGCAGCAGCAGCAGGCCCAGAAGCGATGTCGGCAGCCCTCGGGATATAATCGTGCCTTATTCTCTCTCTCTCTCTCTCTCTTTTGCCTCATATACACTCCTACTATATCGCTGGACAGAGATACACGCACGCATACTACTAATCTTTATGCGCACTTACCAGCGTCAACTTTCCGACTATTCGAGTGATAAAAAGAAAAATAAGAACGAAAAAGATAAAGTAGCGCGAGGGCCAGCACGCGAATGTAAAAGTCCGTAAAGAATGCAATATGAGCAAAACGAAATTAGCATAACGTTCCGCGTGTGTTTAAATTTCGACGCAAACTACGAAATTACAAAGTTATTTGTGTCAACCCCTGGACGAGGGGTGTTGTTTTTTTTTTAGTAAAATGACAAAAATAAGGCATTTTTGAACAAAAAAAAACGATGATTTTATAAAGTAAATGTGAATCAAATCGTGAATAAAGAGGAACGAAATATTCGTTGATAAAATATCGAGGTCAGGATCACGCATCCTCGATGAAAAAACTCCGAGATTTTCCATCAAAGTGTTAAAAGTAGATAGTATCGCGTCGATATATCTATACGCATGCTTGGTCGGCCGGCTACGGGCCGTCGGCGATGAGAGGAAAAGTGTCCCGCGCTGGCTAGACGTTGGTGGTACAAGAAGAAAAGCACGCGATGGAACGGGGAAGCTTGGTCGTGGTAAAATCGAGAGAGAGGGGCAGAGGGGGGGGGGGCGAGGATGAAGAAGCGTCGGAGAAGCGTGAAAAGCAGCGGTGAGATCCCGTGGGACGGGAACTTTCTGTGCGGAAATTATCAGGAAGTGGAGCGAGCTTCTATGAATACGGAGCGTCGAGAAAGAGAGTGAGAGAGAGAAAGATGAAAGAGCGGGCGAGAAGGGGGGATGAGATTCTCCGCGACCGATAAAAGAAGTGAAAAAAGTGCCGGCTTGCCGCGCTATGCTGCGGTGGTGGGGAGGGAAGAAGGAAAGGTGTGGGAAGACATCGAGGGTTTGAGAGGAAGCGTCGGCATTCGCCTCTCGTAGCTACTAGCGCGCGGTCCGTTCCAAGAGGTGGAGGATGAGATGAAGAAGCAAAGGCAGAACGAGGGACTGGATGAGAGAGGATGAGAGGGAGAAAGAGAGGATAGGAAAAGAGTTGGTAACCCAGTGCCAGTCCCGACGCCAGGAAGAGAGTCGAGACTTTATATATATATATATATATATATATATATATATATATATATATATATATATGGAGAGATATATCTGCAGATAAAGGCATGTAGATAGGTGTACCGTGGAAGAATATAGTATACATACGTATCTATAGGAAGCACGGGGCAATGTGGTAAACCACGAATGAGCGTACCGGCAACGGATGGAGAGGCCAACACTTTGTAGTTTTAATCGATCGGATACGGGACGGGAAAGAGGCAAAAGACGAAGGAGGTCTGAATGAAAGCATCCCGAGGACGAGCGAGCGAGAAAGAGGGGTAGGAGATTGAGGGTGAGTAGGATGAGCGAGTGAGAAAATGCGGTAGAGAGAGAGAGATAGAGAGAGAAGAGGAGTAGAGGGATGGGTGGCAAGAGCGAGAAGCGCGTGAGAGAGGAAGAGGGTATTTTGCCGGTGGTGGCAGAGTAGAATAAGGATGGTGGGTGCACGGACGCGGGAGCTACCGCGATGCCGGCGCTGAAGAACTCCGTTGCCCGTCGGTGAGAGTGAGAAAACTCTTTCCGGGTATGGGTAGGAGAAAAGGAAAGCAAGAGAAGGTGAGAGTCGGCTGACTGGGTGGGGGTTGAGTTCCCGAGGGAGAAAGAGAGAGAGAGGGAGAGTGAAAGAGAGAGAGAGAGTGAGAGTGGAACGAAGAGCAACGGGAGTAGATCGGGAGAGACCCACATCCTGCCAACGTGGACTCCTACAACTTTCAGCCACCAGCTGGCTACAGAGCGACGCTCGGTTTCTCTTTCCTTTTCCCCTTTCCATCGGCTTTCTACTCGCATCTCCGTATACCAACCCCCCTAGGATCCTTCACCGGGCGTGTATATAAATCTGTGTGTGCATGTGCTCGCGCTCGTAGATACGTCGGTGGTGGAGATACGAAGGGGTGGAAAAGGCAGCCAGCAACGTGTGCGAAGAGCAAACAGGCTGACTTTTCGCACGAGGGAGGGGGTTGAGCGAGAGGTTGGCATAGAGAGGAAAGGACGCGTGTATTTCATTCATTCGTTTCTCCTCTATACGTTTTGTATATATATATGTGCCATATATATATGTGTGTATGCAACGACCGAAGGAACAACGACCTGTCGCGTGGGACTCCCGTCGTCGCGATCTCGGCACGTTCCGGCACATCGTCCGACACACTAACCCCTCCTTGCTCTTTCGCCATAGTCAGCTCTGTGTTACGATACATATATATGTACACCCTCTCGGTCTCGGTTCTTCTCTTTTACTCACTCTTGTGTCGGTACCATGCCCTCACCACGTACCCCCTCGATTTTCTACGGTCTTTTCGCATTCAATGCTTCTCGTCGTATAATCTCTTTTAACTCTCTCTCTCTCTCTCATCCCCATATCTCGTACGTATACGTCGCACGTAGAATGAAACGAGACAAAAACAAGCAATGATATATCACGGGAAGGGGGGGGGCGGAAAGGATATAAATTACTCGTTTCAGAAATCGAGGAGAATAATTGAGGTTATTTGATTGCGATTATTCGTGACGTTGCAATGAGGGTGATCGAGTAAGCAACGGGGCTTGATATTTATTACCCGGGATTACGGGTAATATATTTGGAGATGTTTCTCAGGTGATGTTCATTACGTCGACGACGTCGCATCTGGAAAAGAATTCATTTTATTTCAATTTCTTTCCCGTCAACCCTTAATTTCATCCCCCATTTTATCTATCGTTGTAATAGCTAGCTGATTTGCGTGAGGTAGATTTTAGCGTGAATATTCGATCGAAATAACGCCTCATTGACTTCGCGAGAATTATCGGCGCAGCAGCCACCGAGAAACATCTGCTTTCGAAGGGGATGTCTGGATAGTGACGATCGCCGCCGAGACTCCGTCTCTCCGGTTCGAGGCTGAAATTGAGAAAACAATGGTAAGGGCTACCGGGTAAGAGAGTCCCTCTAGCCCGCGCCTCGTTAATCAACGACGTTCGCGTGCTGGACAAGAGAGAGAGAGAGACGGGTGAAGGAGAGAGGAGAAAGCTCGCTGTGTGTTCAGGATCGATAAGAGAAAGGGTGCCCTAAGGGTGGTGAAACTACGAGTCCGAGAGAGGCCCACACCGGTAGCCCGTAACAAATCCTTCGCGTGGGAGGGAGCGAAGGAGAGCTTCGGAAACTGTAAATAAGAACATTAATTTACTGTCAGCTGGCGTGACGCCCGGGATGTTGTTAGCCGATGGCCGAAAGGCGCGGCGCGTGTGCTCTCAGGGCTTGTGCGGATAGGAGGGGCTCTCGTGTATTTGTCTTCGTCCGCGTCGTCGTCTTCGTCGGTGACCACGTTAGTTTCATCGTCGTTAGGGATGTTTTACAAATCAGATCGTTCCACGACCGTTCTAACGGCCCGATCTAGAACAAAGCCACCCTGAAAATCTGCTCCATTGGTTCATCGTAGAGAGGAGAGCTTTGGTTTGATTTAGTTCTTCCGTTACTGGACAAGCCCCGTTTAAAAAAATCTTATGCATACCAGGAAATGTTCCAACACTAACTCCGACAAATGATCTTGATCGACCGTTTCAGGTTTGCTTCAGGAGGCAGTCTTGTACCTAGAATTTTATTAAAATCGAGAAAGATGTTTTCCACGATTCCGTTAAATTTAACACGAACTATGTTTTACATTTTTTGATATTTTCTTTCCGTCTCGAAATAATATCGGCTGTTAGCTAATGTCCAACGCGCTATAATGTAGAACTTACTTGTCGGAGGGTGCCGGGATCACGCGTTGGTCGAAGCGTCGGGGAAATCTCGGCTAGTCGAGGGTAGAGCATTAAAACGTCGAGGGTGCAGAATATTCGGTAAGCGTCGGGGGATGTAGGGGTCTCAGGGGTGAAAGGGTCGTCCACCGGGCTTATGGTACTTTTATGATTCATGAGGCTCGTCTCCGTCCTCGCTAGTCGCTCATTTTTAGTTACGCGCTCGGATCATCGATGGGCAGCGAGATTGCACATTGAAATCTCCGCGCGGAACACTCGTGTAACATTGAAGGGGACGAATGAAGAGTGTGGCAACTTCCTCAAATCGCAAGGTCGTCAGGTACTATATTTTCTCTAGAACGATACGATATGTACCTAATCAATTAGCCAATCATTTCAATACTCATTTACCAACTTACCACTCCTTGCGATTATCGCTAGAATTCCTCCAATTTCCAACCATCACACAAAACAATAATAAACACTTTTAGGAATTAAACGTGATCCATTGATTCTCGTATCGATTATATCCGAGCAAAAGACGAAGGTGATTCTTCGACCCTTGATCTCTCAATCACCCCATCGAAACCACCCTTCTGGAGCGAAGCAAGCGACGCAATCAAGAAAATCGAGGGGTCGTTCCGTCCAAAAGAGAGTTAGTAGTCGCCACCTTTCCAGCGGTAACAAGTAATATGCCGAAAAGGCCTATGGTATATGGAAAGTTCGAGCGAGAGTGAGGGGGGCCAAGGGAAGGTCGAGAGGGGGGGGTGGGGGGAGTCGGAGGAGGAGAGAGACAAGAGCCTGATATATCAAATATCGTCCCGATGTCGTGGCTTCCCGGTGTCGAAATTTTTATCACCGTAGAATTCGCGAGTGGGTCCTCTCTCGCATCGCCGACGACGTGCGCGAATGCAAGAGTGCAAGGGGGAATAGAGAGAGAGAGAGAGAGAGAAAGAGAGGGTTAGTAGGGGGTGGTTAGGCAGTGGTGCATGGAGTTTGAGGGGGTAGTGTGCAGGGCGACCCAATCGTTCCTCTCTCGGTGTCCTCCGCTCTGGTTCCCTCGGTCATCCCTCCGTGGCTACTCCCCGAGAGCAGGAGCAACCCCCCTGCCCTACCCGCGTGAACCCCGCAGCTCGCAAGGGGTATATAGTCATGCCCCAACCTCTCGGCTGATTTGCATCACGGTTACGAGCTCGTTCGTTCATGGCAAGGTGGAATGGGCGACGAGAGAAGCTCGAGGAAGGGGGGCGGTGTATTGGTACTCCGTAGAGCAGGGTTAGCGAAGAGCGAAAGAGCGCGAGAGGGTGCAAGAGAGGACAGTGTGTGAGAGACAGAGAGAGAGCGAGACGGGGGAAGGGGTTATGTACGAAGGGTTGCTGCTGCTCCTGGTGGATTGCTATGTGGGTACGTGTGCCGCGGAGCACACACTCTCTCTCTCTCACTCACTCACTCTTTGTGTCCGCGAGTGGGGTTCGCTGGCTCTCGGGCGATCGGCCCTAGTGGGTCGGTTGAGGGTGGTCGGGTGGTTAACCGGGTACGCTATATATACATAGGGTTTGGTACGCGGAACGGGAGGGTATATTACAGATGCCCTCGCCCCCCGAAACTAACCCCCTTCCCTGCGCCTGCCGCCCCTTCCATACATCCCCTCCCCCCTGCCCCCGGCCCACCACTCTTCGCCCTTCATCTCGAGGGGTACGTACCACCCCAAGTTACTCGCGGGGGCAGCTCTCGGACACTCATAACAATCATAACAACGACGTTCTCGCGACTAACCCGCGAACCCACCTCCGCGCATCGTCGACGCCCTCTTGTCACGCCCCTTTTCCTCTCCCCCCTTCCGCCAAACTCCGTTCACAGCAACGCCGTCGCTCCCACCCGCGCTTTATCCACCGCCTGCCTGCCTGCCTGCCTGCCAGCCGTTTCGATACTCGCGCGTAGTCGCGCGGGTGGCACGATACGAGAGATATAGTACACGCGAACGGGAGGCGCGGCGCGCGTATGAAACACCACACACATGCGCGCCCGAGTACGCACACAGAAGCGAACTGGTGTAAGCGAGGGTAAACTCCGGTAGAGCGCGGGCGCGCGCGGCTTGTCTGTACCTCTATCGGTCTTCCCTCCTTCTCGCCAACCGTTTCCAACCGTGCCGCGGCGGGAAGGCAAGCGCCGCGACGACTTTGTGCCCACACAACGCAGCGAGACTGCGGACCGCGAGGTTATACCGCGAGAAACGAGAGACAGAGAGAGGCACGCGTTTCGCATTTATCCGGCTCATAACGTAACGAATAACTGCATCGACCGCGTGGCAACCCCAAGCGTGGAAGTTCGCGCACGTCGCGCTATATTCTACGAAAAAAATAATTGCGATATTGTTCGTGCGTTTTAATTAAATCACAAACTTCGCAATTTTGTTCTTATCGGCGATATTATTTTCCCGGTGTTGTTTTTTTTTTCGGAACTCGATATTACGTGTGAAATAAATTTTCTTGCGGTGCGATTCTTATACGGCGAGTGAGACTGGACGATCGAGAGTCGCGGAAACGATTATCAGTGTTCGCACCTTACGGAACTGTTCGTGGACTTTGTTCAAGGTGTTAAGGATTTTTACCTCGTCGTTTTGTTTTCGTTTTTGTTCCAACGGACTCTGGCGAAACAAAAATTTGCGATAGGTGTCAGTGTTATATATCGTCGTGATTAATAATTAAATGACATCGATTGCGATTGATTAATTCTGTGACAACGCATAACGAACACTTGACTATTTTTAATTTGTGCCGAGTGCTCGCGTGCTTTGTTCGTTCGTCCGTTAAACATTTTTTTAAATTTATTATTGACTCTCTCGATAATGAAATTGGCGAACTTTATCGTCCGTTTAAGAATAAAGACTGACGAATCAACGATGTAAACGAGTTGTAAACGAATCAACAATTTATAATCTCGAGAGTTGTTTTTTTTTCGGAAGTTTCAAAGTTTTCATCGAGACTGTATATATATAATAGACGTATATTTAGGAGTGTCGACTGGTGAAACGACTTTACCGAGTAGCCCGAGTAATCAGGCGTTGGGTGTACGAGGAGACGAGGGAACTCGGTCGAGCACATAGAGAGAGAGAGAGAGAGAGAGAGTGAGAGAGTGAGAGGCGAATTTGGAACTCTAATTAGCCCGGAGGACGCTCGTTAAGTGGTCGAGCAAGCAACCTAACGGAGTTACTACGGAGGACCGCGTAGAAAACCCCGCGGGAACACAGAAACGTGGTGGCCGATCGTATAACGAACTATTATATAGAGAGACGTACGACCGTGGTATACAGACGTATACGTCAACGGAATACACATAAAACAAATATATATGTGTAGATTAAAATCGTTGAGGATATTCCCATCGCTCGTCGTTTCGTTGCGATGACGTAACGCCCTCGATCAACTCGCAAACGTTCGACGATTCGTACGTCGTCGTTCGTCAGCTGGAAAAATTGGTAATTTAGCCGAAATTCACGCGGTCGAGACGGAGGGAAGAGCGACATCGGGGAGAGAAGCGATTTCGTTAAACGGTCACAGTCGAAGAAACGTCACGTTGACGAACGAGGGGGAGGAGGAGTTTATCGTCTCGGCCGAGCCGAGACCGAGCCCGCGGCAGGTGTACGAGACAGGTGAGAAATCCGTAAACTCCCCTCGACCTAGGAAAATCTTCATCCCCTTGTCACGAGCAATACGATAATCATTCACGATCGACTCGCTGAAAATAATTATGCACCGATACGTAAACTAAGATTAATATTAATTGGTAAAATCCAAAGAGGTTGCAAAACATTTTATCGATTAATTATGAAAATTCGATCGTTCTCTTAATCGATATAAATTTTAGTTTTTTTTCCCGATAGGATATAAATTATTCATTTATTTTCTAATTATCGTTCGATTATCGAGATTATTATTTATCGAATTATCCAACATCGACATTTATCGATGGCAATTTTTCTTTTTTTTTTTTGACCGGCAAGCCGCAATTTCCTATCTTCATGTCCATCGCGTTGTCGCTCTTACCACCCCCCCCCCCCCCCCCCAACTATCTTTGTGTCTTGCGACCCTCTCGAGAATTGATTAGCGTGCGATATCGCGGTAATTGAATCCTCGCACAGCGATGCGAGAGAGAGTCTGCATCGGAGAGCTCAGCACGTTTATACCCAGCTCATCCGTCTCTCGCGCTCTCTCTCTCTCTCTATCTCGCTCTCTCTCTCTCTATCTCTCTCTCTCTCTCTCTCTTTCTCTCCCTCTCACTCTGAGAGTTACATAGAGGGTGAGTGTGTATGTTTGTGTGTATGAGGGGGGTGCATGTGTGTCGCTCGATCACGGACTGTCGGTAGTACGCGGGAAGTACCGAGTATATCCCCTTAGAGACTTGCGCGGAAGAACTGGCGGGAGAGCCAGACATGTGTCCGTTCGTGTGCGATATCCGTGCAAAAGTGCATGGGAAGGACGAGGTTGGTCGTCGAGAGAGGAAGGTGCCGAGGGAACGGAGGGTGGAAAAATGTCCGACTCTAATAAACTCCTAATTATCGCTGCACGCCGTGGTAATTACGCTTCTGCACGTGACCGCGCGAGCGGACGCGTCGGTGTTTCGCGCGCCCGCGTTATATCAGTGTGCGTGTGTATGTTTTTTGAGCTCAAATTATATACACGTTTCCAAGAGAGCGCCGGTGAATGAGAAACTATATGGAGAGCACAAGGTGGAAAGAGAGAGTACAACAAATAGGAGAAGAAGATGAAGTAGAAGAAGAAGGAGAAGAAGTAGAAGAAGAAGAACAATAAGAGAGGGAAAGAGAATGAGCGAGGGGGTGGGGACTGAAATGAAAAGTTGGCACAATGGACGAAGAAACCGAGGGGGTAGGGGCGGATGGTAGAGGGGGAGGCAGGACTCGATGCTTGGATTATCTTCCTTCTATGTGACAGCTCTTGACAATAAACACTTCACCGTCCCTCCTCCTCATCCCCTCGACGACCTCCTCCTCCTCCACCTCCCCTTCTCCGTTCCTCAGCCAGCGCAGCGAGACAAATAGAATAATTAAAACCACATTATGAAAGCCGCGCGCATTTTGCTCCGTTATGTATCTCCTCGTGTTATTTTCTACGCGAAATAACTAGCTTGTTCGTCCTCAACGTATACGAGCATTAACGTGTTTTGTCGCAACAGTTTTGAAAGTACCCGTGTGGAAATTTTTTCCGGGATATCTACGGGGCCCAGTTAATTTTCCCCAATTGTATCCGGGCCCCTGTTTGGATTCCTTTCAGGTCCAGTATAGGATTGTCCCACTTTTTAAAACGGGTCCTTTAGTGGAAATATTACCGGGGCCATACTAGGATTCCCTGATTACACCTACATTTTCCAATATCGTCTCTATAGAAATCCCGCAATTACTCTCTCTGTTCCCTGGCACTTCCCTATGTCTCCCCTGTATTTCGCTGCAATACGCAACACTCATATTTTGAAAGAAGCTCTATATATATATTTTTTATACATTTCAGCAACTTTATAACATGTTCTTATAATAAAAAATCTATAATAAAAATTCTAAAATTTTTACCATTTTACACAATGCCAACAAGATAAATTTATACATTACGTTAACGTGGTAGTTTCAATTCAACACGCTTTTTCTGGGTTTTTACAAATCTACCATTTTTATCCTTAATTTTTCACAACCTTCTTAACTATCTTTTTTTGGCGGAATCCGAACCGCCAGTATTGCTGAAAAACACTTAGAAAAATTCGTGTCGACTGCGGGGATCGAACCCGGGTCCGCTGCGCGAGAACCCAGCGCCCTATCCCCTGAGCCACTGCGCTCTTCCGAGACAAACTCATATATTAATTATATAGATAACAGTAGAAAATGCTAGCAATATTTTTTAATATCCAACTTTGAACTCATTTATACTATCTTTTGCGGTCTTAATAATAATCTATAACTATTCTTTTGCGCACCGTCCACATTCGCTACGTATTGCAGCTGTGCTTAGAGTCAAACGGAACACTTAATACTTGCGACCTGACTTTGCTTCATGTATAAGTGATAATTTTAATAAAATTTTATATGTTTTTAAGTAGTTATATTTTTTTTAAAGTCTTCTTTGAAAGAATTTCAAAGAATCGTTTTCTTTCAAATTCATTTTAAATGATGAGTGGACTGTTGAATGAACAACATATTAGCATAAAAGGCAGTTAAGGAACCAGTTACCAATTACTATTCATTCAAGTCGTCTATTATTATTTGAACCTTTATTGATATTTCTAATGAGTATACCTTAGTATATCAGATTGGGCTTTTTACTGGAAATCCTGATGAAAGCATAATTTATTTTGTTAAGGAAATCCCAAATGAACCAAACTGGGCCCACATTAGTTTGCCCGATCAAGGCCCGGTTAAACTTATTGTAAAAATTAGCCACTGCCCTGTTAGCACCTGATGGGGCCCTCCATTGGAACACCCATCAAGCCCCTGTTAATTCGTATTATGGAAACGTATGAGAGCCTGTTGAGGACCTTTGATGGCAGTACTCAGGAAATCCCTGTTAGGGATTCCACGTCGAAGCCTAAACGGGACCCGTGTATATTTTGGATATCCCGGACTATTTTCCACACGGGTAACGTAAATATGACGCAAGAAAATTATTTATCATTGTATCGCGTCGTTATGCAGCGACACGTTGCTCGTAGCACCTAGTTGGCTCCAGATACGAACGGAGGTCGATTTTTTTATTCACAACGACGATAATTCGTGCGAGCGTTTTGCTTGGACCATTCGCGATGTAGCAGGATGCAATTTAGTTAGAGCGCTAATAAATATAGCGAAAGGTGCCCTTCGACCTCCTCTCCCACTTCCTCCAAGAGAGAGAGAGAGAGAGAGAGAGAATCGAATGAGAAGATCGTATGGCACTTAAATAGCCTTGATATATATATATATATATATATATATATATATATATATATATATGTGTGTGTGTGTGTGTGTGTGTGTGTGTATGCGTGTATAATATATATATGTATATATGTCATGCGCGTATTAGCAGCAACCACTAATTCTTTTATCGGCCCATTCCAATTAACCGTTTGCCTCTTGATCATTCCTAATTACTCGCAATTACTCGCATGTTACACTATAATTGGTAAGTAGGCTGATGTCATACCGCCCGTTAGACGGATAAAACTCGCGGATCGTGGGGATGAGAACGCGATGTCATAATTTTTGTTTCATTCTTATTATTGTTGTTGTTGGTTATGTTTTTTAAATTTATTTTTTATTTAATTTCCTTCTCTCGAGAAATCATTAATCATCGCACACATACGAACGAATCATGTACACAGGGTGATCCGATACATTCCTTTTGTCCCATTATCTCAACGCGGAATACAAGCGACGTAATCTCTAAATGAATAGTAAAGGAGAGAGAGATAGATAGAGAGAGAGAGAGAGAGAAAATACGACACCAGAATATCCACGTTTTTATCTTGCCATCGCCGGATGTTCGGAGAGATCTGTCGTGGTTTGTCAAAAATACATTTTATAAATAGGTGTGATATTTCGAAGGTAAAGCGAGCCGTGCGAGAATTACAATGGTGAACGCTTTAATTCGGATAGTCGCGAAGATGGTGGAGATATTTGGGTGGCGGGCGATGAGAGGGACGAGGTCCAGGGGGATGTGTATAACAGGGGAGCTTCACTTGAATGCTTTTGCCTACGTCAGTACGATGTCCTACTTACATCAGTCACGGTTTGCCTCGTCGGTTTATGTACTACCGAAAGAGAAAGAAAGAGAGAGAGAGAGAGAGATGAAGAGAGAGAGAAAGAGAGAGAGAGAGAGAGAGAGAGAGAGAAGAGAATGCGAAGGCTCTTCAAGCATCAGCTATTGGGCGAACGATTTCCTACCCGCGGCTTGTTACAGGCCCCGGCTAATATTGGTAATTACGTAGGTCATCTAAATACGCTTGGTAAATGGCTGAATTCGTGCCGGCTGTTAATGTACCGGAGGAACTATGTATACAAATCCACCTATACACTCGCGTGTCTGTGTATGAATATATTCAGTCGTGCATTCATATATAATGTGCTTACGGGCATATATAGAACGCGATATAGGTCAGTAAATGTACTTATAGCCATTCTCTCTCTCTCTCTTTCTCTCTTAATTTATCATTGAATTGGAAAATTCGAACTGAAAATTACAACATTCTGGGTCGTATAGAATTGATCGGGTCGCGATACTAAAAGTGTATTTTACCAAAAAAGAAGAAAAAAAAACAATTATAATTTAATTAGACAAATCTTAAATCGTCATCATCAAATGGGTCAGATAGCATAAAGATTTTTATTGTCAAGATAATTCGAAGTTTCTGTCCATGAGGGAGTACCGGGGAGAAAAAAATCATGCGATTATCACGAGAGAGAAAGAGGGAGAGAGAGAGAGAGAGAGGAGAGAGGAGGAAAGAGTGGGAGAGAGAGCTCGTTACGATCGAGTTAATATCAGTAATTAAGAAAGTTGCTTAGACGACGTGAGCGGGCGGACGAAAGAGATAGAGAGAGAGAGAAAGAGAGAGAATGAAGAGAGAGCCGGCCACTCGGGAATGCGGCGAGACCGGAGTGAGTTTCGCGGACGCTTACTTACCGCTTCTATCGATCTACCACGAGTGTATAATGTTCCTTTAGCGAAACAAGCGGCAGAAATCTAGCATATCTTTGTAAATATGTACAGACATACAAACATATGTATATATATATATATGTGTGTGCGTGCGTGTGTGTGTGTGTGTGTGTGTGTGTGTGTGTGTGTGTGTGTGTGTGTGTGTGTGTGTGTGTGTGTGTGTGTGTGTGTGTGTGTGTGTGTGTGTGTGTGTGTGTGTGTGTGTGTGTGTGTGTATGTATGTATTAGTATGAATATTTATAGCGATAAACGATTTGTGTGTACAAGAACGAGAAAGTAGGAGGGAAAAATACATATCCAACTCGGTCTATATCACGTACGGATTGTACTTTGATATATAAATATAGCTCGGCTCACAATCGGGCTAGGCCAGAAGTCTGGGGTGATAATTTCCTCCGGGCTACTTAGCTCCGTTCCAATAATTAACCGATAATTATGCACGCCCGCGTACACGTTATATGCGACTCGTTCGTACGTGGTAAAGTTCGATTTGACCTGGAAATGCTAATTGTAAGATCGACTGAGAGCTTTGACGTGGGTGCGGGCTAGGATGGAAAATGGTTGGGGGCTAAGCTCGCGAGCGAGAGAGCGAGAGCTAATAACGCAGCTCGAGATCCCGATTCGGTGCTATACATATACATATATATATGTATGCATAGTCATATATCTGATGGTCTGAACGCGAACGTGCTTTTCGTTTCTTAAATCCATGTCGAAGTTCAATACCGCGAGTGAGAGCGTCAGTTATCGATCACTCGTCCTCGTTCTCGTATAAATATGACTATCTACCCTCATAGCTATATATACATATATATATATATGTTATATATATAGTATGTATGTATATATACGTAATAAAGGTGGCTACCAGCATCTGCAGGCACCATAGAGAGTTTGCTCGTTGAATTCGTAATGAG
This sequence comes from Netelia inedita, assembly GCA_964017225.1. Classification (NCBI taxonomy): domain Eukaryota; kingdom Metazoa; phylum Arthropoda; class Insecta; order Hymenoptera; family Ichneumonidae; genus Netelia; species Netelia inedita. Next base: position 41,291,348 of record OZ024921.1, read on the forward strand.
AATTCGTTGGATATAACCGAGGAATATATATTTGGCCTTCACTCCTCTCTCGGATTATCACCGAGGGGAAAACGTTAATTCGAGCTTCTCTCGCTTCGAGAAGTGTGTCTATCGTGATTATTCCGAGGCGAGAGAGAAAAGGAAAGAAAGAGAGAGAGAGAGAGAGAGAGAGGGTGGATTTTCAATGGAAACAGTATAATATTACGCAGTCAACGATGTGAAAACTTAGCGTTCTCGATTGTTCTTGTGTTCGAAGGATTTAGTCGCAGGGTCTTATCATTTTTTAATCAAGATATAAAGCCTCGACGCAGATAAATTTTCGATCGTTGCAATAATTTTTTTAAGTCCCTAAAACAAATAAAAAAAGTGAATAATAATTGTATAATCCTTTCTCGGGGGTGACACCTTAAGAAATAACGAACGTGGCAAAAACGTCGAGACATAAATGTGAAATAAATTCAAGTCGTGTCCGAGCTGGAAGATTTATGAAAGTCTACGAAATTCACCATGCGGTGGATAAGTCGCATCGGCCATTTTGTATTCTACACGATCGCGAAATTCTTTGCCGCTACCATTGTCAGTTACGAGTGATCGGTACTCCCCTTCGTTAATGTATAAGAACGAGAAGAGAGAGAGAGAGAGAGAGAAAACTCCGGAGAAACGATGAATTCTAAACCTGTTAATTAGGCGAAGACGTCGAGGGGAGCGAGAGAGTGGTGAGGTTAAGGAGAAACGAATATGGGAATGAATTACATCGGTACTGCTCTCTTTCTCCATCCCCCACTTATTCGCCTCTATAACTGTTACGAATGGTTTCCCTCGGTCGAAAGTTGCCGCGTCTGGATATAAATCGATGCTGAGAAATTCTTGCCGAAATCGCGCACGCTTTTTGGGGAGAGCGAGCGAGTCGCGCGTCTCCGTAGGACGTTTGGCATGCATGTGTGTTTTCCGGGGTGGCCATGTGACTGGTGTGCTCCCTCGGGCGAGGTAAACACGACCACGTGTTGGCGCGGATGCGCGTCGACTATATATTTGGTATGTGCACGAACTCGAAGCCGCGTGTCTCCCTGGTCACGAGGGAGGCTCGCGAATGTCACACTTTTCGTTAAATATATCTTTCGATTCTCTCCCCTTCATTATATTTTTTAACTATATTCAAAAATTATTTCTATTCGTAGAAATTATGAAAAATAAAAATCTACGAAATTACGAGAAGAAAAAGAACGTGGCTAGCTTTGCGAATAATTTTTTGTGCATGCGTGGATTATTGGGGGATGATTATAGGGGTGGAAAATCAGCACCCGCGAATTGCTATCTCCGACGATTTCGCACGAGAGAAAGAAGGCGAGATCTCTCGCCACCTTGGTGTTGCACGCTGGTCGTAAGATGAATTTCCGTCAGAATAGGGTGCGCTTCCGTAGGGGTTGCTCATCCCCTTTGCGAACCGGCGTACCCTGCGGAAAAGTTAAATCTCGAGAGCGCGAGCAACAGTAGACGAGACGAGGGAAACGAATGAGAGAGTGTGTGTGTGTGTGTGTGTACGATATAAGGGTGCAAAAGGAGATAGACAGTGAAGCTCGAAAGAGGGGGATGAAAAAGTGGCTCGAGGGATCGAGCGTACGCGAAGAGAAAAGTCTCCGTGGCTTGCTCGACGAGAGAATCTCCTCGTATACACGTGTTTCCTATGGTTACGCTGTGAATATACGTCACCGTCGAAAAGGGAGGGAGGAGGGTGGTTCTGCGACACTGAAAAATAACCGAAAGGCCCCACTCGACTCGCCAGGGATATATTGTTGGGATAGGCACTCGAGCAAAGGGTACACAAAAGGGAACGACGACGTCGACTGCGATGACGACGACGACGACGACGTCAAGGACGACGTCGTCGGCGATGCAGACTGGATGAGGGGTGCGCTCTCCCTCAATCGAGTCGAGTGGTTATGGCGCGCGTAGGGTCAGACATACGTGTATATACTTTATATAATTTGGTCCTATTTTCGGTATTCTCATATATTTTTCAAGATGACCTTAACACTATTCTCGTCATTTTTTAGTCGATCGGAAATCGTTGAAATACGAGCGGACCGTCCTGCGATAATTACGACTATCGAGAATCTATTAAAAAAAAAAGTAATTCACTCGTAAATTTTTCTCATCTCCGGTAATAATGAAAGTCCGTACGACCTTTTTTTCTTCTTTCTTTCTTTCGTCATGTACTTTGCGTTCGATCGTACGAAATTCACCGAATTTCGGCCAGGTTGGTACAAGTGTCGACGAGTCTCGCTCTCCTCGCGAATAAACTTCCGGCTAACGATTGGCTCGTCGGATTAAGTGCGGAACGAGAAGCGAGGGAGGGCTAAAAACGATTGTTGGCGAGGTCAAGAAAACGAATCGATGCTCTTTCTCTCTCTCTCTCTATCTCTTTCTCGTTCTCGCCGTTCTCACTTTTCCTACCCGTTACTGAAATCTTCCGGTAGCTCGTCTCTCTCTCTCTCTCTTTCTCTCTCTTTCTACTTTCTCTTTCTCTCCTTCTTGTAGCATCATCCCTCAGTCGGGATTTCTCTCTCTCGTTCGGGGTGGCTTTCTCTCTCGCTCGTCGTTCGCGGCTCGTCGACCCTCGTTGGCTTCCCCATTCAACCAAACCCCTCCTGCTCTTTCCCTCAATTCACCCCCACAGTGCCAACGATCAGGAGTGCGCGATAACATTTCGCTCGACAACTTACCCACCCCTAGCTTTTGCCCACCTCTATATACACATTTGTATAGCTATATAGGAAAACCATAGACTCGGCCTTGCTCTTGCACTTTCTCTCGCTTTCCTCTCTCTCTCTCTCTCTCTCTTTCTCTTTCGCTCTCTTTCTCTCCATCGCTCTACCTTTCTTGATCTATATATACCTATTGCTTTCTTCTAGTCCTTCAATCATTTTCCACCGTCATACCCTCGGCTCGCGGCTCTCTCACGCTTCCGCAACGGGAAGATGCTCTTCGATTCTACGATCTCTTCCGCTTCAACTTTCCTGCCACTTTTCGCAAATGCCCTTTCGCCACTTGCTCCTTCTTTTTCTTTTCCTCTGTCTGTCTCTTTCTCTCTCTCTCTCTCTCTCTCTCTCTCTCTCTCTCTCTCTCTCTCTCTCTTATACACCAAAATACACATGGCGACAGGGCGATTTTTTTCTTATCAACCAAATTAATAAATACTTCACATTTTGACCTTCTAAAAATTCGTATAATTCTTAAAAAAACAATTAATGTTATTTTCTCCAGTTGAATAAATTTTTACCAATTTCATATTTCGAAAGCGAAGGGTGGAATCGTTATTACGTGCTCCGTTATTAATTCTGATCATTTAAAAAAAGGAAGAAAAAAAACTTTATGAAAAATAAGAACGCGCACGTGCGTAACGCCCCGAAAGGATTACGAGGGGGGCATAAAAAGGGGAGGTTGAACCCCTCGACAATGCTCATGGCACGAGGGTGTTTCCGTACGCGCTATACATCTAATAGATCTAATTTGCGTGTAAAAAGCGTTCACGTTCTTTCTTCTCACATCTCCGAGAGATTCTTCTCACGTCGATGACGCTCTCGGTCTCTTCGACTATATATATGTACGCTCCTCTCGTTCGATCTCATATACACTACGTATACGACGAGTGTCCTTCGCTAAGAACATATAGATACACGCTCGACCCTCTTCTCTGACGTGTTATTCAATGCAGCTTCGATTAAAATAAAATGAGAAGAACCGTGGGATTATCCGATTCGTTAAAAGGTCATTCTTTCAATTCGTTCACTCGACGAAAATTCAACATTTGCCCCAAAGTCGAAATATTTATAGCGTCGCCTAAAAATAATCAATTCTCATCGGATTTTACACAATTTACGAACAGATTTTCTTTTTTATATCCTACTTCGTCATTGTGCTAAAATAATTTTCATTTTCACCGTTTTCGATCAATTGTATGAACCAAATAAGACAGAGGAAAAAGCGAGAGACATAGGTCAATCGAATTGGAATCGAGAGAGAGAGGAGGAGAGAGGCTCCCGAACTTTTATGCCAGATGTTAAACACGATCGGTCGCAGCGTGAGACGCGAAGGCGTTCTAGCACACGTAAATATATCCTCAGTAGGGGGTGCGCCATTATAATGGTATTCTGAGAGAACGACACATAGAGCGAGAGAGAGAGAGAGAGAGAGGGGCATACAACGAAGAGAGCTTAAGAGTTCTATTTGTGGTAATTCGGGGTTTAATGCACTCTAACTCTACGCGCTCTGATTTAGACTGACGTGGACTTTTTAGCCGAAGCCCAGCGGCGCTCCGCGGTATATATACGTCTATATAGGATCGCGCGTGCCCCCGTAAAATATGATATATTCTTCCTGCGCCGCGACTTTATATTCTCCCGTAACACGAAAGGAACGTGAAGGAGAGACGGAGAAAAAGGGCGAGAAAGAGAGAGAGAGAGAGAGAGAGAGAGAGAGAGAGAGAGAGAGAGGGTTTCGTATCACCCGATGAAGTTGGACAGATGTCGGTGCGCCTCTAGCGGGAGGGGGGTGAGACAGAGGAGAGAAAAAAACGAACACATCAAGCACTTACATTTTAAATATATCTCGAGCGTTAAGCTCGAGAATATGCATGTCTCATAACGAGATTGTAACGAACTCGCGATCCGAAAAAAGAAAAGAAAAAAAAAGTTTGAAATAAAAAAACATCCAACCCCATCAACGGGGCCAAAAGTTTACGAGTTTTCGGTAAAAATAACGTTGCAACGAGTGCAATAATGTATGCACGACGCCATAAATAATGAAGCTTCGTTGATGCTTGACGAGCTCGAGACTTCTCGTGTACCTACCGTTCTTAATTTGAATGAAAAATAATTAAAAAGAATGAAAAAAAATGAGAAAAAAAACACAAAAACCACGCACGAACGATCGTTCCGACGGAACAATTACGAATAATTAATGCCACGCGGAGCGAAATATTTTTGACTGTGGAGAGCGATTCGCGATGATTCCGTCCTAATTAGATCGAAATCACGACATGTAACGTAATAAAAAAAAATGATAATAAGAATAAAGCGAAACCGTCCAATTATCCGAAAATTCAAACCGTCTTCGGCACCGGAAATGATCCGCTTTTGTCCCTCGAATCAATCCCCTCTTTGCTAACATGACCGATTCATGGATATCGCTTATGGCTGTGCGAGAGCGGCTTATACACCGTACCGATCGTTTGGCACATTAGGCAGGGGGCCGTCGTGGCATGTACGAGGAAGGCATTCGGGAGAAGCACGAGCAGGCGGTAATGCTGTATATGCACAAATACTCGCACATATACAAATTCTCCTCATACCCCCTTGCCCACCCCCTGGTGGCTATAATATGTACCAGAGGCGCGCGTTCTCACAGTCTCGCATTAACGGGGGTGCCTCGTTCACTCTCTCTCCTCTCTCTCCCTGTTTCTCTCTCTATCTATCTCTCTTCGTGCCTCCGATATACGGCTGTTCAGTTTAATCCTTGCGTTTCGTGACTCGGGACAAAGCCCCGTGGATTTCTGACGGAATTGGTATCGCACGAAACGAGCATTACCTACGTACTTACGTTACGGGGCTGTTATATATATATAGTAAGAGAGAGAGAGAGAGAGAGAGAGAGAGAGAGAAGGCACTCATCACGCGCACACGCACACATATTTAAGAACAATTCATATATATATATGTGTGTGTTTGATTTTACGCGGGGATGATGATGATGTGGGGTTAGTGGAAAATGTGAACGACACCACGTGCGAAAGCGACAAGCTGTGTTTCCAACAACCCCCTTGCCCTTTCATTTCGAGCTATTTCTTCTCCACCGGAATCTCGAGACGCGGTCTACGTAAACCTTTTTTTTCTCTCGAGCCTGTAGAAGCCAAGGGGAAATACTTGTCACACTTTTACAATTTTCTTTTTGTTCTTGAAGAACAAGATCTTGCATCGCATTATGAAGCTTGGACCGTCCGGCGTGAACGCTCGATTGATCATGCCCGAGACCCGGGATATTTCGAAGTATGCAAACCACGCGAGGGGCCGAATGTGTGCTCGGTGAACAATGTCCCGATGGGTGGTTGCCAACTGGTCCCGCTGAGCGAGCGTTCTCGCTCTCTCTCTCTTTCTCTCTCTCTCTCTCTCTCTCTCTCTCTCTCTCTCTCTCGTTACTCTTGGCTGTTTTGTTTTGTTTTTTTTCCTTTTTCTTCTTCGTTGTTCTTCCAGCGGTAAGATCGCCTCTCATTGTCGGTTTGTAGGAACCGTTTCGCATCGAAACGAGAGGTATATTTGCTTTTTCTTGCAAGTACAGGAAGTTCGTGCTGGCATGAATATAATTTGCCACTCGTCCGTCCTACTCCACTTCATTTTTTTAACTTTCAGGAAATTATTTTTCCAACCCCCCTCGAAATTAAGTTCACTCGTTTCACTCGTTGAAAAAAAAAACAGTTCAATATCTCCGTATGATAATCATTTTCAATAATTTATCAACGAATCGATACAAAACCGATAATTTCTACGATCGCTGGACGAAATCCTGGATAAAATCGTCGATTCGTTACCGTTTATCGAGTGTTCCACTCACCAAGTCCGCAAATCGCGTAAACCCCGGTTTCGCAGCGAGAGAAAGAGACAGATAGAGAGAGAGAGAGAGAGAGAACGTTCGGAATCTCGAGCTCATAAATCGCCCGGCCCCCGTGAGAGGCCGACGGGCATGTGCCCTGCCCACGGTTCACAAGTGTTTAGCCCGAAGCACAAAGTAGAAAGAGCACGAGAGACACGGACTGTGCTCCACGGTCGAAAGCTTTCGAAGAGAGAACCCTCCAGGTCGGAGAATGTTGGATAAATGCTCGCACACCTCGTTACATATACACACACACACACACACACACACACACACACACACACACACACACACACACACACACACACACACACACACACACACACACACACACACACACACACACACACACACACACACACACACACACACACACACACACACACACACACACACACACACACACACACACACACACACACACACACACACACACACACACACATATATATATATATATACATAAACGCATTCGCAATATCCTACAGGTCTTCGGCAAGAGCGAGGGAACTGCAGCTCGTATAGTTACCGCAGTCTGGAGAACCCGTGGAGTTTCTAAGCCAACCTTATCTATGCCAGCCCCCTCTCCCTCCCCCATCGCTCCAACCCTCTGTAGTTCCCCCTCCCCACTTCGACCTCACCGCTGTAATAAGCTGCGATCTGAGACCGTATATATTCCGCTCGACCACGCTCACACGTATGCCAACGCGAGCTGATGTTTGTATATATATATATATATATATATATATATATATAGATAGGCAATAGGAACAGGTCAAGTTGTACGGGCGAGTGCTTGAGGCCAAACTCTCCTCGTCCACACCGATACACCGAGCGCGTACAATTACAAGCTGGTCAACATGTAATTATCCCCAATGACCATAAATTATCGAATTTTTATACCCAACATTCTTAATTACCCTTTGAATTAACATCAATCAACCCCCTTAATTACACAAGCCGCTATACGACGGCGACGGCGTCGGCGGCGAGGACGCCGTCGGTTATGCCAGAACAGTGTATGCGCGAGTCGCTTACGTACCGAAGAGCGAGAACGAAAGACTTCGCGAAGATGATACGCTTCCCTTACCGAACGATAATCCTATATACGTCAGGGGAGTTTTTCGCTAGCTGATTGTGAGATATATAAAGTCGTAACGTCGAAGAAAATTATCGCGGTGTGCCAAGGCCTATTCGACCGATCTTATCGTCTCGTTTCGTTTGCCGCTAGTGAGATTCCTTAGATCGCGGCCTTTGCCTTGTAATAAAAACCAGATGCGAGACTCAGCGGGACGAGAATAGAACGTAAACCTAATGAAAGCGACGGTCGGACGAGAGTCGGAATAGCGACGTTCGTGAACTTTCACGCGCAATTTTTGTCCATTTGCAATTTTTGTTTCTACGCCGAATTTCGTTGATTCGTAAAATCCTTTTTGGTGCTGCGACGAAGAGAATGCGAGAGAGTCGAAATATCAATTTTTTGGTAAGATCGGTCGCGTTTTGTCGAGAAGTTTCGATCCGTGGAACGCGTATAGAGTTCGCTTGGTCGGAGAAAGGCTTGCTCAAATACATATCCGGCCCCGATGGGGGCCCGATGTTAATTTCCATTATTCCCCAACCCAGTCTCGACGTCCGGCTGACGTATAGCGGGTTACGGCCCGGCGCTAAATATATATATATATATATCTAGATCGACGGCTCACAAGGCGTTCCCGATGTCCGGTGCGCCCTTCTTCTTCATCTTCTTCTTCTTCTTCAGCTTTCGGTATAATCAGACACCTCTCATTATATCGCATTTAAATCGGCTCAGCTCACTCGTCCGTGAGCTACTTGATCGACTTTTCAAATACCCGGCTATTATATATCCTCCAAGCTCGATTGCATAATCGCCGCTGCATCCCCATACAGTTGTTTTTCTACATCGGCGCATATACATATAGGTATATTATTTATTTGCGACGCGTATACGAAGGAATCTACGATATGCCGTGGGTGAGCAAGAGCGATGTTTCTCGACAGGCTGTTGTTAGGACGCTTGAAAATAATTTTTGGATTTTTTATTTTTCAAATTCCAACATATGTATGTATACGTATATATACGGGGGTTTCTCCCGTCCGCGGAAAATTATACGGCAATTAATGCGAGCGCGGAGTAAAATTGATGATCCGACGTCAGTGAGGACAAGAGTGAATCACAGAATGCGCTCGAGGCTGTCGGTTCGTAAAATAAAAAAAAATAAAGAGAGCAAAATAAAAGTAAAGAAAACGTTTACGTACCGACAACGAGATTCTCGTAGCGCGAACGTCCCTCGCTGTGTGTGCGAAGACCTTCGCACCAATGCGTGCACTCGATCAGGATGAAATATAAGAATTTCTGGTGGGTGTGTGCTCGAGTATGATAAAAAATGTAAGCTAAAGTGTAAATGCAGAAAGAGAGAGATGGATGGAGAGGAAAAAAGCTGATCGTGAGCAAAACGGAAGAGCGCCAACTATTCAACGGTGATTCACCTTCGACCCCTCCTTTGAAATGGCTCGCGTGACAGAAAAAAACCCTGTCGAGCGAGCCAACGCGAACGGGATTATTAAATATCCGGTTTAGAGTCAACGCTTTAGCATACATACCATGTAATATCAATGCACACACACCCATACACATATCTATATATCTAGTCATGCATGTGTATATCGACGCAGGAAGAAAGTCGTGTCACCGCTTGCTCCGGCCATTTACTTGGGCGTGTAACCCCTTTGAATAATCACCATAGCCACGCGAACATCTGACACTTAACATATCATATCCCCCCTTTCTCCTTTTCAACATTTTTCTCTTGTTTAGATCTATTTGCGTCCCGACTTGGAAAAAAATAGCAAATATTCTGGTCATAAGGGATCAAGCTATGAATTCCTCGATAATTTTGTTTCCGTACATTCGGTGCGTTTGTTCGCGTTTAAATATTTTTATTAAAAAAGGAGGAATGTCGATTTTTGATCGACGATGAAATGGATCGATAGAGATTGAAAAAATTGTCATGATTCTTGCACTCTTTCGTCCCTTCGTCGACGTCAACGAGATTTTCGTCTCCTCGTTGACTCGTCTCGGTGTGTGTTCGTCGCACTTAGATCCTTCTCGCTCGAAGACCACGCTCGATGATCCATCCAGCCGTTCGTCATATCGTAGCCCCCGAGACTCGAGTGGAAGAAGAGGAGGAGGCTGGAAATGAAAACAAGAAAAAATGAGGAGTAAAAAAATGGTTTAAGCATTGGACCCAAGCCAGCGCAAAAATAGAAGCAGATGTTGTTAGTTGCGTTTCGAACGCTCGCGTCGAGACGCCGTCTTCTTTCTCGCGGTGCGGGTCTGCCGGGAGGGGGAAAACGAGCGACGAACGTTGATTTATAGGAAATGAGAATCGTGGGATTCTGTTTAGAACGATCTTTGAGCAAAATTTTCAAGGATTACGAAAAAAAATGATAAATTCCCTAAAAATTAGAAAAAACTGGAAGAGAACTTTTTATAGTAGCGAAGAAAATGAATTGTCGAGAATCGTGCGACGATCAGCGAAAAGAAACACGCGATTGTATTTATTTTTACGGTGAAAGAAAACTAACGGAACGGCTTAGATAAAAATAATTAGCGCGATATAAATGCGCGCGAAGCCGCAAAACGAAGCGACCGTGTGTCGTACACGCGTGCCGTTAAGTTCGCGAGATCTCGCGTACGTGTGCGCGTTCCTGAAGTTTCGTACGAGCCTCGCTGCCGTAGAATGCTATGGCGAACGTAAGTTTTTGCTTTGAAGTCGAAAGATTAACGGGGGTAAGAGAGCCAGCTTCGGCTCGGTTCTCGGTTGCGCGCTCGCACTCTCCCTCCTTTATAATTTTCGGTGTCTGCGCATTCCTTAACAGCTGCTACGGAGTTTCTTCAGAGTTTCGATATGCTCGCTCGTGGGGTGCTGCGAGAAAGAGCGAGAGGGAGAGAGAGAGAGAGAGAGAGAGAGGAGAGAAGCGTTCGCACACAGAGAATAAGAGAGCGTGGCACAGCCGCGGGAGCCCTTCGTTTAATTAGCGATCGTCGTGTTCGCGGCGCGACGCTTTTTGTCACGACGTCGACGAGGCATCGGTCCGTAAAGTCTCGCCAGACTCTGGCTGAATGCCGATTAAATTAAATGAAAGCAACAAATAAAAACAGATTAATCTCATTGTTGTGAAGTTTTCTGTTTTTCTATTTTTTCATTTTGTGGCAAGGGGGATGATGATTTTTGAATATTTTACATAGATCGTTGTTATCATTTTTCTTGTTTCGTTGTATTTGTGTTTACTCAATGGCCAATTTACTTTTTGATTTACAGATCGCGACTCCTCGGGATGCGCGATTGACATGGCGGAGGGTTCGGCCGAGGAGGAACAGAGCAGTACCGCTGCACCCGCATCACCGCCAGCCGACCTTCGTACGATCAACACACAATTGTCGACGCCTTATCATCATCGGCATCTACAGCCACCGCAGCGTCTTCATCCTCGACATCAGAGTAACATGTTGGCTACTGCCGCGCCACCCAGGCACAGTCACATCAGCATGTTGTCCGGTTATCATATCAAAATGGATGCTGACACGGACGGATCCTGCGACCTGCCCTTGAACTTGAAGAGCGAGGTAAGCTTTTCGTTTCGCGACAACGGTGATAATACCCGTTTTCGCTATAAATTATCATATAATTGTACAAAAGGTGTCGCGAAACTAATAGAGAAAGTTTCGAACGTATTGGCGAAGGTCCGAAAATCGCGATTTTTCGGGAAAAAGTTAGAGTCCTGAAAAAATGGATTTAAATTGAAAAAAATTAACAATATTTGGGAGGGGTCACCAAAAAAGAGCCTCAAAACAGGATATTTGCTTTTTCAAAATAACAAAAGAAATATCGAATAGAGAATAATCGAATCAATTTGAAAATTTACTCGGTTGGTAACGAAAAATTGTAAAATATCGTATTTACTAATATCGATCATATTCCTCGTACCTCGTTCGCATTACGTAACTTTCGAAATTTATATTTATTTTTCAATCGGAAAAAAATGGTTTATCATTTTTGTTACCGATCGAGATAATTCTCACAAAAGGTATGTTTAGATGTGTACAAGAGGTTCTTGGAAGTAGCCTCGTCTCTTCCATTCTTGTCCAATCGATGCATTCGGCTTTGTGCGTCAATGATAATCAATTGTACGGTCAAGTACTCCGGCCTGGAATCTTTCCAGTCGAAATCGGCCAATGACCCCTATTCTCTATATCCCACATCGTCTCACTCGGGACGCGGAGACCCATGGAGATTGAAGTACAAAAAAGAAAATATATCGGTCTCTCGAATAATCGTGTCTCATGATTGTCCAGCCGCAGAGCCAACGTACGTCTCATTAAATCATTTTTTTCATTCAAGATTCTTACCATCCACAAGATGAAAATAAAGATTGCAGTAACTTAATCGTTTGTATTTTTAAATTAAAAAAATTAAAAACGTTTTATGAACAAAAATGTATATTTTTAGAGAATGTTTAAAGTAGAAAATTTGAAAAAGCTTCGAGAATCGTCGGTCCGTGTGCTCGATTCGTCGAACGAGTCATAAATACTCCCTCGAGAGTTTCAGAAACCCTCCCTCGCGCGATGTTCGCAAATCCCGACGGCCAAGGGACGCTCCTCCTGTTTCCATGTCCCTGCCGCATCGGAGACATGGTAAACTCGCGAATGTGGTAAATGGCGAAGGGGATTGTTTGCACGTAGCTTATGAGCCCACCTTTGGTGGACAACGACCAGCCTCAGCTTCCGCTCTGCTTGCGTATCGGACTAGCGCTAAAGCGGAAGGACGAAAACCCTCCCCTATACGCTAATATATCTATACGCATATGGTAGTCTCGGATGATTACATGAATGAAGACTTTCCTCGGACGGAAGTGTAAAAAAAGACGAAAAAAAAGAAAAAAACTAATCGCGAGAATCGCATAAATCATTGTTAAACTTGCAAAGAAAAATCGACGAGAAATCTCTTCATTTATGGTAGGGGTGCGTATGGATATATACATACATTTATATATGTATATATATAAAGTAGGAAGAATAAGCTTTAGATTCTCTTGGAAAAGCAGTCTCATCCGTTCTCACGTTGATCCGTGTCCATCTATTATGCTATTATCCTCATGGCAAACATGATATCCATCCCTTGACTGGGTGAAGTGAAAAGAGAGAGAGAGAGAGAGAGAGAGAGAGAGAGAGACGTGTGGAGTTAATGCCTGTAGTACATAGCCACCGTCTCCACGTGCCCATATCGCGGCAGAAACATTTATTAATTTACGCCAGGCAAAAAAGAAAGAATGGATATTTATGCGTGAGCAAGAAGGCGAGCTCGGATAAAAGTAATCAGGAGGAGATCTAATCCCGATGACGTGGGCTCGTTGTCTGAGCCCACGTCCCGGAATAATCTCCACGTTACAAAAAAATTGTCCATCTTATGTTTTTAAAAAAGATCCTCTCTCCTATATAATTATCATGTGTATGCGTATGTGTGTGTATTTGAGGTTTCAAATTCGAGACTCATAGCTGGAGGCTCGTGGAGATGAGTTTGACTCACGGTGTGACGAGGATCATTCTTGATGCGTGTGTGTTCTCGATGGAGAAAAAAGCACGCACCCGGATCAGCACAGAGAGAGAGAGAGAGAGAGAGAGAGAGAGAGAGAGAAATAGGCCTGAAGACACATTCCTCCTTGATGGTCCGGAGACCCACCACCAACACCGTCTCACACGTAAGTGCATCTGTCAAGGGAGTGATTGAAGGCAAACGATCGAGGCGTGCGCAAAGCTAGCCTACGCCCGAGCCTCACACACCACCCAATAATACATGTCGTCGCCTCGCAGTCGCACTTTCGAGTATATCCATGGACTAATTTACAAAAGGGCGTATCGAGGCCGTATAAGGGCCGACTATTGCCCTTTCCGATCTAAATTCATCGATATTCCTTATATATAAGTGTATGTAGTGACTGAGTGTAGAGGCGGCGGAGAGCAAGAGAGAGAGAGAGAGAGAGAGAGAGAGAGAGAAATACAGGAAAAGAGGGACAGAGCGAACGAGCTTCGAGTTCCCCTCGGCGAGAGATCTCATTACCTCCGAGGCTCATTTCAGCGTCTCAATTGCGATTCGATCGAGTTTCACCAATTATGATTATTATAGTCTTGGGGTATTGGATTCACGAGTTAGGGAGAGAGTAAAGAGCTTCCGAAGAGGAGGATGGAGAGAGAGAGAGAGAGAGAGAGAGAGAAACAGGAAGAGAGAGAGAGAGAGAGAGAATCAAGAATGGTAGCGAGGAAGAGAGAAAGAGAAAGAAGTACATGAACGTGCTAGATTCAGTTCGAACACCGTACGAGAGGTACGAAGTGCATATTGCGGAAGCGTTTGTTGATCTTAGGGCAACCGAGAACGGGGTGGGAAGGGTTCGATCGTAAGGATTCCGGTTACTCTATCACGCGTCGGGACATAAAAACTTTGTTTACACACGTCGTAATGACGTTTGGTGCGAGCGCGTAATAAATACGAGACAGGTGCGTTCTGCTTATTTATATATATAAATATATAACGCGAGTACCCCATAACGTGTACACTTCGCGCAATTCGCGTGATTGCCATGATATTCGTCGCGTCGTTTCGACAACGACAGCATTTTTGTGCTATTCCAGGGGTCATTGATGCTCATGCCACCTGATCGCATGACGCTTCAATATTCATACCGATATAACGTATAAACTATAATGGCAAAAGTAATTTACAGGCAGGAAAATACAGTTACCGTTGCCATCGTAGAGTGAGAGTTATATGTTATAACGAACGGAAGTTATATGTGTTACAACGAGAGCGACAAAATCACATCGCACGACGACCTACCTTTCCCTCTCTCTTGGTCTCATTTCTCTCTCTACCCCCCTCCCCTCTCCCCCTCATAATATAACGAAACGACGAATTGGCCGTATAACCGGTCGATGTATTCGAATGACAGTCGTAATGTGCCGGAAAGAGGGCAGGGGGGAGGGCTAGAAAGTGTAACAACTCTCGTCAAGGGCGTTTCGGAATCCTCCAATAATTTGAATGTTTGATAACGCGCGATTTACATCCCGCTCGTATCTGCTACATAACAAATTTATAAATCGCAGAAATTACATCGAGATAGCGGAGAGTATAATGGTGAAAAGTTGAAAAGCGTTTGAAAGTGGGCAAAAATACAATATAATGTTTTTAATGCTATTCAATTTTTCAAAATCCTACATTATCGAAACAATTTCTCTACATCACGAACACGTTATCATTATTCCAAAATTTTTGCAAATTCTTCGATCCTAGTTCCACCTACAGAGGAGTCGTGTTATGGAGTACGAGCCAAAATTGTCGTTCTTTTCATACGGGAAAAGCAATATTTCGCTACCGGATAAAAAAGAACTTGATTTGATCGTTTTTATACGAATAAACATACAGATATATCGTCCTTCGTCTTATTGTGCGCCACGAGTAAACGCCACGTCGTTCCAACTTGACGCGGTTGTACCTCCCATAAATCCGCCGAATATCTGCATAAGGGTGTACGATTGATGAAATATTTATCAATGGAATAGTTTCGCGGCGCTCTTTGTACCGATTAACCCTAAAAGTACTTTTCAATCTGGGTTTCCCCCTCTCTCTCACTCTCTTTCCGCCTCTCTTTTTCTTTTTCATTTCATTTCTCTCGTCTCCTCCCCGCAACGATAACAGGACCGGCACCAATACCAATCCGTACCACCTGCTATCCGAGATTTTTTTTCCACCGCACGTTCGTTGTATTCGTATCTCTTCGTGGGCGTGTGTGCGCGAGAACGATGTTTTATACATCAAAAGAGCGCGCGAGGTTTTTTTCCCATTAGTTTGAAATTTGATTAAATTGAAAATCTGTCAATTTACGAAAAAGCATCGGACAGCTTATATTGACGTTGGGAGCGTTACACGTGTGTGCACGTGTGTGGTGAACCCAGTGAGAACCGAAGCACGTGAACCAGCGGAGAGAAAAGAGGAGTTACGCCAGAAATCGACGCTGCTACAGCCCAGCGATGGTTTATCCAGATAACCCCCTTGTCTGCACATCGTGACGCTGCCTCGGTCGAGTCTCTCCCCCCCCCCCCCGCCCCCCATTTTCAACGACGCCGTTCACTCTTTCCTTTTTTTTCCAGAATTAATCACCGCTCACTGCCGCTGCAAAGCAAAACGTTCGTGCACTTGCACTCTTCTATGTGTGTGTGTGGGTGTGCTCTTTAAGCGCGTCAGTTCCTCATTTTAGCTCTTTCACGCTGTCATACAGTCGCCCCGTCTGCGACGCGGAGACCACCGGGAGGGGATGGAGAAGGTTCTCTCGGCGATCGGACAATGCGAGTAGCGAATCGTCGCTTCTGTCGTGAATGAATTCGTTAATGCCGAGGCTCGTTTCGCGCGAGGAACACTGCACTTTAATTTGATACATGGATGTGCAAACGAATACATCTGTTTGCGAGAAGAGAAGAAACCGAGCTTTTACGTATTTTTCTAGATAGTAAACAAGAAATGAGAGTAGTGCGATAAAAATCATGCACGAGAACCTCGCCCTCGCCCTCGTATGATCGCGCCACTAATTTAATTTCACTCTTGTTATCAACAAAAGTTCCGAGAACTCGTTGAGAAAAAACAACCACGACAATTAAATTGGAGCGCTGCGAGAATCCCTCGCGCCGAGCCCTTTGATTTGCTTTAAAGCGTCACTGGACAAGAATTCGACTCAAATCGCTGTGTATACGTAGAATTGTTATATATATATATATATATATATACAAATAGATTATTTCGATCGAGCCAATTCCGTCAATTCATTACGTATCCAATTGGAAACGTATTGGCAACGTTCTCGCGATAAGAAGATGACCTCATGCTCGCGGACAACGACAACGTCGATATCGAGGCGAGAACTCGTAGGCGTAACGATGGAAATGCTCCGTCGAGTACACGAATAGAAGGCGCGATAAGGTTTCGGTATCGTTTACGTAGTTGCCAAGAGATACACGCGGCGTCACAGTCGTTGAAGTAATCCGGGAAAATTTAATTTTGTTCTACATCCGGCGTCAAGATCAAGGACGAAAAATTGAGACAGAGCCGTTAGTGAGTCAGCATCCACCTAGTACGTAACGGTTTCAAGTGGTCAGCTATGGAGCCAAACGGTTACGACGACGTTGTTCTCACGGGCCAACCTCTTCCTTCCGCGCGGTGCAACGGTGCAACGCTCCTCTCAGTGAGATCCAACGTCACCACGACGTGCGGGCCGAGTCTCTCTCTCTCTCTCTCTCTCTCTCTCTCTCTCATACACACAGACCCAAAGTAGCGTACCTCCCCCGTAGACGCTACTTCTGTTTCTGCTGTTCCATTACGTAGTGAAACTCTCGCGAAAGTCCGACGAGAGGTCCGCTAGTTGCGCGGTGAGAGAGAGAGGAGAGCGTCCGAAGGGGTGGAATGGAAACGGCGACGGGCAAAGGCAGGCTAGCCTCTCACACATTGCCAGAACTTCCTGGTGGTGCCAAATAACAATGTTGAATCTCATAAACAAGGAGACAAGACAAATACCCAGTGGCCGTGGTGTGGCCCTGGGGCAGGCACAGTGGACAGAGTCCGTTCCACCACCCACTGGTCACTGCCTCGGCCACCCTTCATCCACCTCCGCCTCCTTCATCCTTCTCGCTACCGGCCAACCGGGCATGAGAGACTCTGTTGGTAATTTCACGGTGTCTTGCATCCCTGAGCGAACGCCTGGCCGAGCCGTACTCTCGCAACCAAACCCCCTTTCCCCTCCACCTTTACTCTCTCTCACTCTCTCAGTCTCTGTCTCTTGTCGCACATACCACCCACTCTCTTCATTTCTCTCTTCTTCGTGGATCTGATTTCTCCTCCTGCCTCCTTCACGACCTACTCCTAGCTTTGCCCGGCAACGCCACGTACGATCCATTCACTCTCTGGTCACGACGATCCTCGTGTTATGAGTACGACCTCGACGCATCACTTGATGATTCTGGAAGTTTCGAATATTCCTCGAGGCTTGTTTAAACTCCGGGATTTCCGTTATTCGTGATATTCACGAGCCATTGATAGAAACAAAGAGGAAATTAGGACCAAGTGAGAATGAGAAAAAGGTTGGCGGCGGTATAAATTTCGATGGAAGGGAGTGAGTTTGTTAATTCGCGAAAAGCAGTCGCGGCCCGTAGCTAAACTAAATTGGGCAAGGTCTTAATTGATCGAGCGCCCTAAACGAGTTAAGGATGACCGATGTTCCGCGATTCAATGGAAGAAACCTTAAGGGTCGAACTCGAACCGTAACGGACATAGAGAGAGGGATGAGTTCAAGAAGGGTTGCTCCTTATCCTCGGCACGTTCGTGCGTCCGAGACGTAAATTTGTTCGCTATGACCGAAAGGGGCCGCGCGATGGACACACTCCGACAAATTGCATCGACGACAACTTGAAGAACCGGGCGTCTGTCGGCCGGTTAGAAAGTTTTTTTCTTTTTTTGTCTCTCTCATCCCTCTCGCGTTGACCGCGACGACAACGACGGAGGCGGAGGTTCCGAGAGGGCGGCAAATCATAAATCAAATTATCCGGAGAGATTAGATTTCTGTTTGGCTACACGCTCGAGCTCGAGAGTTTCGAGCGTAGACACTGGGCTCTTCCTCGCAGCTCGTACTCAGGGTATCTGCCTGTGTGTGTGTGTATATGTACCGTAAGGACTGGTACATCGTATCGAGGCTGGGTTCGTAGGAGAGCTGAACCTCTCGGTTCTCCTCGTCACTCCTTCCACACCCTCGTCGTCTCTCAGGCTTTCGCCCTCTCGCGCCATCTTGCTCCCTCCCGTTTTCCAGCCACGGTCCTCTCCTTCGCGGTGGTGCACTGCAAGGTCCAACATTAGTTAACGATTAATCAAGGCGCTTGTAGCTCAACATATATCATTAAACTAGTTAGCGAAGTAGGGTCGGCCAAGTGTGCTGACCACTGGCTACCCTTCCACCCCACCCTCACCCTCTCGTTCGTCGTTCGCGCTCGCTATACCACCCACACATGTATACACCCGCCGACCGGTCCAGCCGTACACACCCCTTCGGTAACAATCCCCCAACTCCCACGTTGAAAACGACCGTCGTTCGCGCGTCCTTCGGCAAAACTACCCCTCCCCGCGGTCAGCATCCCTTCTAGCGACGTGCTCACGTACCGAACCAAACTCTTAGAGACCCTGTGCAATTCTAGCTTCTCCGGCTTGAGCTTTGCCCATCCGTCTCTCACAACCCACCAACCCCCTCTCATTCGTCGAGTTCGTATACTCGTCCACGAGATCTCATCCCTACCAATCTTCCTCTATTTCGCGTCGAACTGCTCGTTATCGTCTCGCAAAAGTCTCAGGCTGACCGCTTGGACGTCTTCAACGTACAAACATCGACACACTGATTTGGGTCTACTTCGAGCAACGACTCGTATCTGATAAAACGGCGATGAAATAATTTCACCGAAGAAATGCGTATTGTGTGCACACATGCGTTTCATATATTTCTATATTACGTTGTAGGTGTGTCCACACCGAGATACGTGTTACAAACATTGTCGAGTATTGGTTTGGCAGTAGCGCGGGTTCGAGAGTTTCCAGAATGTTCTACCCCCGTCGTCGGTCAGCAACATGCGAAATTAATTCCGGCTACTTTGGTGTTCGAGCAAAGAGAAGGGCTGCTGCGCCCGTTGGTATGACGCGCTATCCATGGGGACTAACCAACTGACCAGGGAACTGCTCCACCCTTGTCTTCCTTGCCTCGTGTCGGTCGTTGTTTCTCATCCTCGACCCGGTCGTCATCCCCCTTCTTACGTACCGCATATATGTATATGTACAACGAGTCCAAAATCTTCTCGGATCCTTCAGGATCACCCTTTCACTCCAGACGCTCCCTTCAGTTTGTGATCCTTTTCTTCCAGACCAGGTCCATTTAGTAATCCACGTTCTCTCTCATACACAGGGTGGTCCAAAGGTCACAAACATCATTCGTACGTCAATCATCATGGGATTTGGAATAAATTCCATGTAAATTTTGGCATTTCATTTGATATTTGAGAACGATGTCCTTGATACATTTTTGGCGACGTCTCTCCTACTTCTATTTCACCCTGCGCCGATACGCTCTCTCTCCGAGTTTGTTCCGGCGCTCTCTCGTGACCTCCCCGGATCTCGTACAGTTTTAACCATCGGTAGAGACGCCGGGCCGGCTCACGAATATAGCGAACCTTGCGCCCCATATAAATCCTGCAGAACTCCTGCAAGGCACTAATGTACGACTGTTTGCGGGTATAACTTGGCCCCGACACGAAGGATAGGGGATGGTGTTTCCAGTACATGCTAAGCCGGGCTAAAGGCTCGCCAGACCGAGCCATTCCTCACCGCCCTACAGACTTGCAGCACCTCGGCCCCGAACCTACCCCTCTTTTCAGACCACCTCTTACCCCCATCCGCCATCTCTCTTCTTCTTCTTCCTCGGGTCTACCATAGAGCTTGTCTTTGCTTCTTATCCTTAAGCAAATGTGGTCAGCCCGAGGAAGGTCCGGATTTATTGATGGATTTATGAGTTCTTACGTCCATGGGGTGAGTTATCTTCCCGCGACGCGAGTGCGAGGATTGAATTTCTCGATTTTCATTGCAAAATTCTCGCTTTTCGATGGAGGTTTCTTACCGAAAAATTGTACCGTGAATCAAAGATAATAAACGAATGATATATAACGTTTGTTTGTACACATTGGAAAATGCGAAGATTAGTTTTCTCGAACTTATTTGACCACCACTGTTCATCCCTAGGACATAGTATTAAATCCCTGGTACCTCGATGCCTTCGGTGGTTCGGACAGAGACTACGTACCCCGTGCCCGGGAGCCCCGCGCCATGCACAGGCAGTAGCAGCAGTGTCCGGCGGTGTCGTCGGCAAACGTTTGCTCGCCAAACAAACTCTCCACTGCGCCCGTACCTCACTTGGTACTCTCTCCCCCCCGTGTACTTCTATACTCCGATTCAGCCAGTTGAGCGAGACTCTGTTTTACTATATAAATGAGATGGTCACCCTAAGTACAGAAAGGGATGGAACTGTCCGAGCATTGTGGATTACGATCGGAAGGAGCCGCACTCGAGTAAATGTACCGCGACTGCGCAAACGATGATCGCAGTCATCGAGAATTTATATTAAAAGGAAAAAAGCGACAAATTAAATTAAACATGACGAAAATTTGAAAAAATTCTCGTGTATGGCCTTATTACTCCCTCGATCGAAAGAAGTTCAACTCTCTCTCCTACCTCCCTCCCTCCTTCGTCTACTTGCTGAAATCCGTTAAATCTACTCGACGATTTCTCAGCTGGACGATTTCGTCCGAGTTATTAAAGGCACCGAGAGAGGGCGTAACTCGAAGGCCCGGGCTCGGAACGGTTCGAGAGAAATTGGTACTCCGCCACTGGTCAACATTTAAACCACATCGCTTCGCGTTCCTCTCGGTGGAGGAGATCTATGTTTGCCGATGAAGGGGTTTCTGTTCCCGAAGGACGTCGACAACGACGACGACGGCGACGATGACGACGACGACGACGATGAGCGAGCGAGAAGAGAACCGTTAGAAGGCGGGAGAGTTAGCGTACGGCGTCGCGGGCTTCCACGGGGCACGAGGCAGTGGACCAGCAGAGAGTGCGCCCATGGTATAGCTAGTAGCAATGTCCAAGAATAAGATAATCCTCCGGCACACACCGCAACCCGTTCTCGTCCTCGTCCGGCACTCAGTATTAATGTTTGCCCGTGATATCTGTTACCAGACGTTACCAGTACATATATCTAGGATTCTCTCCGTAAGGGAGACAGAGAAATACGGAATCGTATACGTGTGCATGAGAGATAGAGATAGATAGAGACAGAGAGAGACAGAGGGTGAATGAGGGTAGGGGGTGGAACTGAGACAGTGCTAGCTATTTCCGCAGAGGGTGTACCTATCCGAGCTTACGCCATGTTTGGATATTAGCTGACCACTGAGATTAGGAACTTCCTTCGACGTGGAGCAGCTCGGTTATACTCTCTGCCACCCGGTTTCATCCCCCTTCAGCCACCCCCCAGCACCTCGTTCACCCTCTTGGCAACGACGTCTCGGTATATTCGCTCCAACCTACTCCCCTGTCTCTCTCTCTCTTTCTGTCCCTCTCTCTCACTCTCTCTACCAACGTTAGTTCATCCAAGTTCATCGGTAATAGAGAATACGGGAGCAAATTGCAAGCTCGCGGTCGACCAATTTGCCGCCCATGGTCAAGGAGCTCGTTTCGCTACGGTGCATCTATACATATCTATATATACATACATTCGTGCTCTAAGCAAATTCATGGAACAGCAAAGTCCGCATGTCTCGATAAAACTTATTCGGTACAGGTAGAACCAAAATTTCCATGTTGATCTTGGCGGAAGAGTTTCGTTTCGTGCCAATCCCCATTGTCATTGTCATCGTAGTCGTCGATCGAACTTCAATGCGTATCCGGTGATGGCACGTAGGTATCTCGTGATAACTATCGGCAGAGAATACTTTTAGCTGTACTCTCGGTGTTCCACCTGAATTTATTGTTCCTCGTAACACGGTGGCGAGAGCGATGACACACCAGCATTATGGTGCCATGACGGACTGACTGGCTTTCGTGCTACCGACGTTGCTGGTTTTGATACCAAGGGGGAGAGACTTTGCGCGCTCGTTTAAAAACGCTCGGTCGTTTATGTCGGAGAGCCTCTCTCTCTCTCTCTCTCTCTCTCTCTCTCTCTCTCTCTCTCTCTCTCTCTCTCTCTCTCTATCTCTTTCGCTCTCAACTTAACCCGCATATTTACATTGTGAGACGTTCGAATTGAAGCCTCGTGCGTGGAATCGAGCGTGGCGAATTCATCTCGGTTTAACGACATTGGTCATGCTCGCCTCTCGATCCATAGCTCTTTCTTTTCCTTGTTTTTTTCCCCCCTCGTGTAATATTTCTTACTCGACTCGCCCCTTGGTACACGAAACTGGTACCAGCTCCGTTCTTCAAACCTTTTTTTCCAGCGGCGATTTTATATGCTTCAAATTTATTCTCGACGTTATAAAATTAATCCGTGTTTGAAGATTCGACTCTTTCGCTCCACGAACTTGGAACTCCCTTCTCAAATTGTGATTTTACTGTCCTATCGATACCAATGAAAAAATAGACATTCTATTCGTCGGACAGTCACAGTTTGCAGCTGTTCACATGAACGTATGGATACATTTCACAATTCTAAAATCGTCACTTCGACGAACGACTTACGTCGTACGTAGCCCACGTGTACGCCGTGCGTAGAGTGTCAGGCGTACGGGGGAAAGGGGAGGTGGCTTAAGAGTACGAACGTTTCACAGAATCGTTATCAGTTCTACACGTAGCCGGGGCGCAGTTTGCAGATTATCGTTCGCCTCTGGTGTTCCCGACAGACGCGATAGCGATATTGGCTCCCGTTTCAACCCTCTGCTTCACCACCGTGCGGCGAACGGCCCTACGGGATTGTAGCGACTCTGGCATTCCTGATCAATGCATGCTCGTCGCATCGTACAAGTAAACATACCTACGTGGTATCTACGTACGAACGTAGCTATATAGCCGTGTAACCATCGATACGGATAGCCAACGTATCAGGATCTTGAAATACTTAAATTCTCGAGAATTATTCGTTTCCGGGTTGACCAACGCTTTGCCTCACGCGGTATTTACAGAAGTTGAGATTCGACGATCCGTAATATTCCTTCAGGAGGCCATAACATCGAATAAGATTCTCCCGTGTCCCGTTGTAACTACGAATAGCGTTGTTGGGGAGGGGGCAGTGGGAGCAGTGCAATTCAACGAGCGTGTGCGAAGAGCTGCTTTGCATTTTCCAACATTTCGGTGATAAATTTGAACACATTCCGATCTGCAGTAGAGTAACGTAGAGCTGAAGAGATGGAGAGGGGGGGGGGGGGAGTTGAGCGAGACGAGAGAACGACTCACGAAACAATGGGGGAACATCGACGTGGAGGAGAGCCGCAACGTGCATGGCTTGGTTGCTCTACGAGACGGATATCTCTAGTCTCTCTCTCTCTCTCTCTCGCTCGCTCTCTCTTAGGCTCTCTAGTCGCTATCTCCAAGCTCGCCGGGATCTATCTTTTATTAGCATCCCGTTGAAGCTATTTCGTACCCCTTTCTCTATCGTTCTAACCCATTCTGGCAGAGAGGAGTTTCTCTCGGAGTCCTGAGCACGACCGACCGCCACCCCGGCTCTCACCTCTTTCGTATTCCAACGTGTATATATATATATATATATATATATATATATATATATATATATTCGTTCATGTGTGAGCTGTGCAATGTATTTATATATGTATATATCTATATATAGCGCGAAAGCCACCCCGAATGTAGGAGTACTAGCAGAAGTGCGTATTTACGAGCGTTCCCGTCCATAAAGCAACCTCGCGCCTGATTTTGATACATTCTCCGAGCCGGGCACTATCTCACGCGCGAATACGACCTACGTAGCCATATACACTCGGGGATTTATGGAGATGCCGGTGCTCTCTCGCGCGCGCGCGCGCGAGAGAGAGAGAGAGAAGGACAGCGAGAGCCGGCTCGCTCTAGCTCGCCCCCGCTCGTGACGAGTACATCGACGACGACGACGACGACGACGACGACGACGACGACGACGACGATGTCGACGACGACGATGCTACTACCAGTTTTGTTTACTCCGCTTTATCTCGCTGCGCATCCTGGCGCATAGCTCGAATCCTGCTCGTCATCCGCGAGAGCGAAAGCGCGGTCATATTATTCTTTCTCACCCTCCCCTACGTCGATTCATAAGAAGATTTCGATAAAAACTGAGAGCGTCCGAACGTTCTCGTCGTTTAGAAAACCGAAATTAAATTATCTTTTTTCCATGCGCTCGTCCACGCGGACGTGTGTCAGGAGGGAAGCTGTACGTACTTGGATTTTTTATTTTTTTATTTATTTTTTTGGAATACGATATGAAGGTACAATCGTACTTATACGTATATAACGATTCGAAATGAAATGCCATATCGATGCGAAAGCCCGTAGGGAAATACGGTTCCCCGAAAATATACATTAAACATAGAAAAATATTCACGACTCTCCGAGGCTGGCCGGCGTTTGCTTATGCGTGAATAAATGTATGGGGGAGAATATATAGGAGGAGGGGGGCATGGGTGGTAGCAAGGTAGGGCAGAAGAGGGGGGGGGATAGGGAAAAGGGCAAGCGATTCACTCGACGATGCGAGTCCAGCCTCGCGATGTATCCGTGGGTACATATATTCATACAGGAGAACGATGGGCAAAGGGGGTATTCGTCCGAAGCATCGGGGGTCCTATATAGTACTCCGCGCGGCTATCTCACCCCTCCCAACCCTCTCGCACCCTTCCCTCCTCCCTCACCCCTCCGCCATTTCTGTGCATTCTCGTCTCGCCCCTCTACCTATATATCGTAATCACAATATTATGCTGAAATTGGAAGGGTCGAATTTCCCATTTCTATTTTAATGGCTTCTGGGATTTCAACGCGGGCGAACGGGTAAAAAGGCTGCGTCGGTCAACGAAATCGGAGGGGTGGAAGCGATGTCAAGTATTGCGGGGGATGAGAGAAAAAAAAGAAGGAATTCCACCGGTTCTCTTGAGTTGAAAAATATTTCGTGAAAGGTCTCTTTTTATTTTTGAAAGAGGTGGGGAGGGCGTACCAGGAGGGTGGAAAGCGTTCGTTGCAGTGAAATTGAATATTTTTCGGCAGTGAAGCGACGCGGGTGGTAGGAATAACTGTGATACTTAAAGTCAATTTGTGAACGAGGAATGGAGGAAAAAATATTTCGAGACTCGGTGCGACGAGTTTACCCTTGAGAATTTCGAATTGGACTGGATTTAGAAAAAAATTGAAAATCGTCACTCTGATCGATGAATTTTTATCCCGTGCAGTCGCTAATATCGAAAACATTTGTTGTTCGCTAGAGCAATTTTTTTTTTCGTTTCGGAATTGCCAGGATCAATTTTGTGCGGACCACAGTTAACTACCCCTACGATTACAGCGCGGCCTAGATTAGGTTTATGTAGATGAATTAATACAGGAGAGGAAGACCCGTAAATACGCATGGGGTCTGCCAATTATTATCGTCTGCGCGGACGATGCCTGCGAGGGTTGAAAAGTAAGCGTCGGGACTGCGCCGTAAGTTGGGGAGAAGCTCGAGGGCTCTTTCGAAACTTTGCGAATAAAGCTCTCTTCGAGATGCTCCAACACGTTGTGCAAACTGAAAACGAATGGGCGTCGCGCATTAACATAATGTATGTCGTAATTATCATCATAATTGCTTAAGTTGTTGCCAACTTATTTTAATCTCAAACCGGCCACCCTTCGCCTCCCGACACCTCGTAAAACGTGAAAAACCACTCTCCTACAATCTCGCTGTGAATCATGTCGTGGATGACATTTTTTAATTTTTTTATTAGGTCGTGTTCGAACTTAAGTCTTAGTTTCCATCGTCGATCTCAAACTCACCCCTAGACACAAGTTCGTACGAATTATAATTTCAACAATATTCGATTTTATTGAAATTCAATTATCTCTTCTACAAATCGACGTTGTCGATACAAAATTGAATACCGATAACAGATTTTTACCAATCGCTTATCAGTCCAACGTTCTCTAATTCGCAGCCTCTCCGGAGAGATGGAAATATTTGTAAACCCTCAAAAAGGAGAAGGAAAAACAATTCTATGTAACATCAAAGTATATACGGGGTTGGCGAGGAGCGAAGCCGTTCTAGTCGCCGGGAGTTGGTCTCCCTCGGGTCCACTCTCGTGACCTCCGCAGCATTTCTCGAAGGTTCGAAGAGAGGTGAGAGTTTGTAAAGTTGCGAAAAGTTTTTAGCTAGAATTAATCACCGGAAGATGGTGACTGTGGGGTATCTCCTTATTAAATTGCGATCTCGCAATTCATTTCGGTGCACAGAGACGTAGAGACAGAGAGATAGATAGAGAGAGAGAGAGGGTTAGTTTCGCGCAGGCTGGAGAAAGGGTCGTCCCGGTTCGCGTCGCGGCCGCAAAAGCAATTATTGGGATCCTGGGCACTCCTACGCTGGCATGGGTAATTATTACGTCGCTGATCATCGGCGACCCCCGTTGTCATATATATCCTGCTGGTCATATTTCGAAATACCGTGTTGCGTATATACCAATGAATATATATATATAACGATATATATATATTTATATATTATATGTATATTTCATATACTGCACGGGGTGGAGAGAGTGGATATACCACCGACGTTGACCACTCGATTTGTCGACAGTCATTTCGAAGTTTTGATGATCTCTCGCTCTCGCGGTTCAGTCTGGCTGTTGTTATTTATCTCTCTATATACACAAATGTATATATATATATATATATACACAAGTCATTGGTTTCGGTAAAATAACTAAAGTCCACTCACTACCCGTCACCGCACACTATCATACGGCCGGTTACCCGCAGATCTTTGAAATTCATTTAAACTGTTCACCGCACGGTTTCCCGAATAAAAGTAATAAAACGAAATATCAATGAAACATCAATAAGATCTCGTCGAGTCGCGGTACAAGCGAAGCGAGGGTGTTAAAAACTAAAAAAAAACGTGTTGGCTTCGAAAATCAAATTTTCGTCCCTTACGATCGATCCTCCCCTCAAACGATTTGTTTTTATTTTTATTTCATTGAAGATTTTCGTAGATTTTGGGGTGTTTTTTTAACGATAATGAGCGACGTTCCGATCAAACGAGTTTGCCTCGGCGCGTATTTTTGCAGAGTCGTGAAAAAAAAATAATAATTCGACACGAGCCACGGCGTTCGCCGTTTTTATCCTCGCGCGACCGAGCGGAAATGCATTATATTTTTAAACCCCGTGCGTGCGTTCCGATTCACGTTTTCTTTTTGTTCTCGTCGATCAAACGTCCCAACGTCGTTCGATCGCGGAATATACGCTCGCTGTGCGCTCGCTTGTGCGATCGTGTTCTCCGAATTACACGCGGAACGTTTTTAGTCTCGGCTGCACGAACAACGAGGCGCACACATTGGTCCGCCTATGTCCGTGCTCGAAATAAAACACCCCCAGCCCTCGGCATCTTCCACGTTCTCGTTCCATTTACGAGACAATTTTTATGACATCCGTACCATTTTCGTACGTTTCGACTCGAGCCTAGAAAAATCGACAGAGGGAGAGACATACAAGGTCGCGAATGCAAATTTCGTGACTCTCAAGACTCGTCAGTAATATTCGCCTCGAGCATATCAACATTTCGCTATTATTAAAACCACGAACGGTTAAACAAAAATAAAAGAATAAAAAACCAGAATCTTCGTAGAAAAAAAGAAACGGCAGCTTGTCTAATTGACAATCAATTAATCGCAATTTTCCTCGCTTCGGAAGGATCTGATTAAAAATTCTCACCTATCACACTTCTCGCGTCCTTTTGTTCGTCCGTGTCTATTTCATCGCTGGTAACGGGCGCGAGAGATGTTTCTCTCCCGTGTACGTACGGTTCGTAATTCTCTCCTTTTTCTTCTTCATTTTCTTCATTTTCTCATTCTTCGACGCGACGAGCCACGGAGGTAGTCAATGCAAATTGCATTTTGCTGTACGTGCGATAACTAGCGTTGCCGTAATTATGCGTCGTATGTATACGTAACTATAGATCTATCCATATATATATATATATATAGAAAGAGTATATTATAACGTGTATTACAGAGTATACGAGGGAGGTGTATGAATCCCTGATGGATTCTAGATACCTCATTACAACGCTATTGACCTGAATTTCTTATTATTCGTTGGCGCAGCCGTGTATTATCGGCTAAGTGACTATGTATGGAGACCATGGTACATTGTATAAACATATATATATATATATATATATATATATATATATATATACGCATGATATATGTGTACTGTAATATTCGCCTCTCGACTCGTCGTTTCACCGTTACTCGTTGGGCATACACACATTCATACACGGATGAAAATAATCATTGCGCATCAATTGATGGAACGAGACGAGGGGGCCAATTTTATATTCCGCATATGATATGCCCGACGATGAATGCGACTCTGATGACGATTAGTAGCCCTTGGCATCCTTAATGACCAACCGACTCTTTCTCCGCTCGATACCGCGCGAGAGCGTGGGCGTATATTCGTACGCAAATATATATATATATATATATATATATACACGCGTCCTCTCTCTCGCTCTACGAAGATCCCGTTCGTACGATTTTTCATTTATTTATTCGTCGTACGAATATAAAAAAATAAGCACATAAATATTACACGAACGTAATTCGTCGTGATAAGAATGATTAAAATCAATAAAATTTACACCAAGATTTACGAACTCGTATCAATTTTTTTTTCAACGATATTTCGATAGTTCGTGGCATTTCTTGTTTTTGTTTTTTTTTACAAAAATAATAGCGTTTATGTTTGAGCGCGAGTCGGTTTACAAATGGAAAGAAAGAAGCCCGCGCTCGCGCATTACGAAAAACTACCCCTAGAGTGAAAAGTAAAAAAGATAACGTGAAAACGATTATCCGGTTCAAGTTGCACATACCGTGGGTGGATGCGAGTGAAAATAATAAATCGAGAGTAGAGAAACGGTATTTTATTACGTGGTTTGCGATATACAGTCCCTCGAACGTGGAAAAGAGATCGGTGCGAGGGCGAAGAGGGGAGGAGGAGATGGTTCGAATGAGGGTGTCCGTTGTGAATGCCGACAAGTCGCTTATATGTGCTACTTTGATCACGAAGGGAAGGGAACTGGAATGAGCAGGAAAGATAGAGGAACAAAAAAAATCGTGCTCTCGTTCGGTAGGAGAACGGAGTGAGAACCATCTGAATCCTGTCGACTCCGTATCACGGCTGTCAGGATGCCATTCCTCCATACATATATATATATATATAAATGCAAGTCGTATGTATGTGTGCGTGTGTGTACGGCAGGCGTATAGCAGTAATCGCGGTTAAAAGGCTCAGGTGGAAAGAGAGTGGAAAACCGAATAATCGTACCCGACGGCGCTGCCCCGTACTCGGTTAGAGCGGAGAAGAGCGAACGAGGAGGAAAAGAGAAAGAGAGAAAACGAAATATTCGAGCCCGGTGGAGTTAGCAGGTGGAACAGGAGACTCGGAGGGATGGAATGAAGAAGCCGGCAATGTATGTCTCTGTATATATATATGTGTAGGGATGAAGTGGAGAGAAGGATAAAATGGACCGTCCGACTGACAGAAATTTACATCCTCTCGGTGCGCAATCTGCGTGAGTGAATTGTGTCGTGTTACCGTCCGGAGAATTAGATCCGGAAAATCCGTAATAATTACTCGAGCGATGGTTACCGAAGTACCCTCTCCCTTTCTCTCTCTTTCTCTTTCTCTTTCTCCGTGTCTTCCTTTCTCTCTTTCTCCCTTTCTCTCTCTCTCGTTTCGATTTTCCGTCTCTTCCTCGTCGTTTCTCCGCGTTTTCCCTTTTTGCTTCGCTGCCGGCACTTGTCAACGATCTTCTTTTTTTTCTCTCTCTCTCTCTCTCTCTTTCTCTTTCGACTTTATACCCTTCTTCTCTTCCATCCCTTACTTCCTATCATTTTTACATATTTTCTCTTATTTTATTTCCTTCTCTACTATCCCTTTATCTTTGACTCTTTCTCTTCGTCCCTCACTCTCTCGACCTCTCTTGCTAACTCTCTTTTTTTCTTCTCCCGCATCGCGGACACCCGACGCGGCGTAAAACAGAAAAATAAATAATAGCCTTTCGCAATCGTGCACTTTTAACCCTCCTCCCTCATTCTCCTGTCTATTTCCCCTTGGGGAGAAAGCAGATAGAAAAACGAGAAAAAGTGACGTAGATTTTGCGTATAACAAATTGACCTCTCGCGATCGCGACAATTCACACACTCGGGCCTCTCCGAGGCTATAGTCGCTCGTCGTTTTTTTCGTTACGGTACCGTTTCCACTTTTGTCCATTGTGAAAAATGAAATCATGAAAATGTTTAGTAACTCACCTGTACGAACGAAGTACAATCCGATTTTTCGATGGAATTATTCTCGTTCGAACGAAGATTTATTGAATTGTTCGATAAAATTGATTTTTTTTTGCAAAAAACAATGATTTGATTGATTTAAATAATTTGATTGAAAATCAAATTTAATTGACCGAAGGGTCGTTCGTTCGATGCGAATGAAAACATTACCATCGGCTCAAGATTGTCGATCTTATAAACATTGTTCGGCTCGAATCAATTTTATTTGGGTCAAGAGAATATTTTTGTTTCTTTTTGGTTCAATTTGAATGGAATTTAGTTTGACTCGCACAGAATTTATTTCAATGAGGTAGATTTATGAGAGTGAGATAAATGTACGTTCCGTTTTTTTTCTTTTTCTTTTCATTTCGTCGTACCAGGAATAGATCATCGACTATTTTCTCCGCAATACCCAACGATTGATGATCGAGAATTAATTTTATCTCAGGGCGATATAAAGCGCGCGGTCGTCAAAGTAGACGCGCGTAGCCGCCGCGATCTTTGGCTCATGTTCAATCATTGTAATCGATTGTGCAACGAAAATACTCGATTGTTCACCATTATATATTTCTTCATGCTGAATCTCGCGGTTTCGTACCTTCTTTTTATCCTTCGTCGATTCATTAAAATACCTCGGTCGACGATGTATACCAAGAATTTCCTCATTGGCTATGCAAACGTAGGCGATTCGTATTGGCTCTTAGCTGGAAACAAGAGTCTGTGAATAACCGCGAGGTTTTCCCACGACGTTGTTCACGAAAACATGCACAACATTTTATCCTCTTCGATCAAACTAATACATATATTCATACTTCTATGCGGAACCTTCCTTCTCGGTTAAATCCAAAATTCTTTAACATATCTTATTCTTAATTACAAATAATTTTTTTTTCATAATAATTCATTTTCGGGTGTTATTATTTTTCGAATTTATGGAAATAAAATTAATATACTTATATCTCGATTTTGAGAAAAAACGTTCGAAAATTTTGTATCGAGTCGTCACGAAATGTCCCATATAT
The DNA here is from genome assembly GCA_964017225.1 of Netelia inedita. NCBI lineage: Eukaryota > Metazoa > Arthropoda > Insecta > Hymenoptera > Ichneumonidae > Netelia > Netelia inedita. Next base: position 41,323,208 of record OZ024921.1, read on the forward strand.
AAATATATACATATATACATGTATAAATATATACCTTATGGAGATCGCGACAGTATCGCAACGCAACGACGCATCTCTCCCTCTCTCTCTCTCTCTCTCTCTCACCGCGTTGTTCGCCTACCTGTTTAGATGCATCTCGTCGTAATTACTTCACTTAATGCCTCATGATTTATGCGCTGCTCCCATGCGAATTAGGTGAATCGAGAGAGCAATGTACACCCACACGCAGCCTGATTAAACCACCCATCGTGTAAACACGTAATATACAGTATCGGTATCTCGATGCGAATCCATTCGCCACGACGGCAGAGGGGTGGGGGGTTGTACAATGACCGATGGAAAAAGCGAAATGTACACATTTATCGAACGTTATTTTCCCACCACGTGGTATAAATATTTCCAACACTTATTGTTAAGTGCATTAAAGTCGGTAAAAAAATACGTCCGAACTTACAATTTTTGTTTCTCAATATTTCTGTTATTTATTACGAAATTAATACGTCGTTCCTTAAAAAAATAAAAATCAAAGAAATCTCTCCCTCATCGAATATTTAGTCGAAGACGAAAAAAAATGGCAAACGGGCGAGATTTCGCTTCTTGTTTTAATTTGATTAAATAGCGATTTAACGACGATAAAAATAGTCGCCCCTTAACCCGATTCTTTGCCACAATCGCGATGTGCACGTTACCGAAGTGATACTACGCAACGACACGAGCATTCGTTTTATCTCGTTACGTGATGATGAGCATGCGATCACGAGGAGTAAGTGGATCGAGGGGTCCGGGGCCCGGTTGATAATATGATGTTTTATAGAAAATGTACAATGTCGACAAGGCCTGTTGAACATTTAATGATGCTTTAAAACGATCGATCATACGGTGTATTCCATCGAGTATGGCTTGCTGCCCCACGAGAGCCCGATAATATCAATTCTCACCCGCTTTCCTCCTTCCATTTTCTCCCATCCTCCCCCTCCACCCTTCCCAACTCTGCCATCCACTTCTCCAACCATCGCTTTCTGCATAGCGTGTACAGCGGCATAGTACAAGCCAACTATAGCCCGACGGATGCTCGTCGCGGCATCGTGAAAGCTTGTACAGCACACACTATGCCCACACACACACAAACACACAAGCGTACACACACGAGCGATATGCTCGTAGCGCGCGCTTGACGGTGCGTTAATGGCATGAAAGAGCTTACACGAGGAGTCACGTGATTCTCTCGTAGAAAATCCCCACTTATCCCATCCCTTCATGATCATGGCGTACACCGTTTTAATTTATATCGACTCGTTTCGATATACAGCTCATACAACTTTAACAAAATTCACGATATTATCAATAACGTGTTAAATTTTCTCGATTAATCTCACGTAGTGATCGATCTTCGATTATAATTCGTTGAAATATCTACGAACGGTTCAAATCCGTTGGAAATTGATGAAAAAAAAAATTTATTCGCGGAGAGTAAATCTACCCCTCCCGTAGCACGGTCGAGAGTGGCGTTCGTATAAACAAAGCGCATTATACATTCTCGGTCGAGTTTCTTCTTCTCTCTTTTTTTTTTTAAAGCAAACATATATGCGCATATGCCTCCGGACGTATACATATATCGATGCCTATATGCACTAGACTACGTGCGGCCGAGGGCTTCAGTATGCAGAAGTACTGGATGTATGGTAGTGCCATGTGGTATGTACGCGTCGTGGTCGTGTATGTGAACAGGAACGATGGGGTTTGGAGTGAGGGGACGACGAGAAGAGTGATCGGAACGCGCGTACGTAGAATAACCCGCGCACCAACGTGCGTACATATGTGAGACGTATCGCAAGTTATATGCATACGTACGTTTCTGCATATGTACATAGATATATGTAATAAATGCATATGGGTAATTCCATGTAAATTCGGTAATTAGCGAAAATAAATTAACGAAAAAAGAAAAATTAATTACCACGATTAAGTACGCGCCTGCATATTTCGTTTAAATTATTGGCAACATTTTTTTCTATCGTTTGGTTTATTTTTGTCGTCGATGGTCGAGTCAGCAAGGAATGTCCCGTACATAGGTATAATGTGAAAATAAAAAAATGAAATGTCGAGAATACGTTGCTGCAGCGATACGTAACGCGTGTATATACCCTCTGTTGCGATACGCTGCGATACGTAAAGCGAGGGGGTTGTGCGCACCTTTAATTTTTTTCACCCCACTCCGTTCCTTCGGCAAAAGCGTCGACGACGCTGATGGCGATTGCGTTTTTCATGCGGACCAATCGCGCATCGAAAGGGATGGGGGCGGTTGGGACAGGGAGAGAGAAAACAACGAGAGAGAGAGAGAGAGACAGAGGAAATTCACCTGGTACAAAGTAAACAAAAAGAAAAATCTCTTGTAAAAACAGAAAAATCGTTCAAAATAAAACACCGACGAGCAGAAAAAATAATCAGATTTTATATTATTAACGAAGATACGAAAGCCGCGCGCGTTCACGTTCCAAAGGGGCGAATGTTTGTGTGCGTTCCCGCTGTCGATTGTGCCCGGGGAAACTATTGACTTCAATTCGGAGACCGACCCTCACCCTCGGTCTCCCCACCTCCGCGCTAACACTCTCCCTTCGTCCTCTCCTCTTCTCCTCTCTCTCGCTCTCTTCGTCCATCCCACCCGCCCTCTTTCCCTCCACTGCCCCACCAAACCATTTTTTTCGTCTCTATCAACTCTTTTGCATTCTGTCGCTTTTTTCCATCTCGATATATCCATCCTTTTTTTCATCCTGATGCAGCACACATGCTCGCACCACAAACCCCACGAATTGAGCACGAATAAAACTTGGTATTCGCGCCGATCCGCTCGTGCGTCTGGTCTCTCTTTCTCGTTTGTATTTGCATTATTCTACATCGAGCCACCCTATACCTTCATCCCCCTTCCTCCACCCCCCTGCCTCGAGCTTCCACGCGCGTGTATCATGTGTACACACACGTGATTCCCGCTGCACACGCTTATCCGTATGCGCCTTCTGCCTGCTGGCTATAATCGCTGTGCAATGGCGAAGAGGGGTGGGCTGAGGTAGAAAGGGAGGAGGAGGATTTGTTGCGATTGAGTTTTTTGCCAGAACGTAAAGCATAACATGTGAATTTTTTTACAATATGTATATATATAGATATATGCAATACACGCACGTGAATAGAGCGAGAAAGAGTAGAAAGGAACGGTTTCTGGTGGTGGGGATGAAAGGGTTGAACGTCCGAGGCCGGAGAATTGATAATATGAAAAAAAAATCGCTCGCACGACCTCGCCCGGTGAATCGAAGAGCTCTGGGGAATACCCAAGGTTTAAGGGCAGTGAGACAGGAGGGAAGCGAACAAGGGATGAACCGAGATTTCAAAATGAAAATCGTGTTCGTGGTTTTTGGATCTTCCCGTTTGAGAAACCGCGCGAGTGGCGAAAGTAATATATGCTGGTTGAAGAAATCTTCGCCTCGTCGATGAAGCGAAGCTGTTTTAATATAAATTAGGGTCGAATCGCAATAATGGCTTTGAAGTTATTCATAACGTCCTTTTCTCTCTCTCTCTCTCTCTCTCTCTCTCTCTCTCTCTCTCTCTCTCGGTGTTCGTCCTTCGCGAAAAGCCTCAACAGTATCGGACGTATATACAGTAATTTGCCGACGAAGAGACGATCTGGATTGGCGGACAGGGGCTTTGGAGAGGGGGTTGGGGAGCGGGGGTAGTTGACTCAAATCGAATCGTTACCATCAGAAACTAGCACCGCAAGCACGACGACGGACAAATGCCTTCGACTATATCGCACGTCCTTCACTAGGAATCTCCGGAGTTTCGACGTTGCCGCAAAATCCCAGCCTCCTCTACATCTCTAATTGGCGCATTCAACTTCGCATTAGGGGACCGTTGACGCTGGGTGTGTATATCGAAATCTTCTCGTCTCTCGTTCGCTTAGAGTCGCGTTCGTCAGACTCGATCGGTCACGATCGTAGCCAGCTATGCGTTACGAAGATTCCATTGGTGTCGATTGGCATATATATATATATATATAAATGTGTGTATGTGTATTAGGTTTGGAAAGTCCCAAGTCGATGCGATCCGAAGAAAGAGATGTAGCGAGATACGAAATTATCAGTCAGGGCAAATAACCGTGAAAAGGTCAAAGTGCGATATCGACATCAAATTTAAACATTACAAGTGACATTTCGAGGCATTTAGAATAATTTTAGAAATGGCTGGGAGCGTGAAACAAACAATTCTATAAAAAATTTTGTTTATGCCTTTTATAAATATTATACGAAATATTTTTAATTTATTTCCTATAACTTTGACGAAAGACTAAAAAATTAATGATACTTCCGTTGCGAAATCATATGGCAGTCTCTCGTTCCCGAACGTATAAATCCTCTCTAGCATTGAAAAAAAACATCGTTTTATTTGCACCGTCGACGAGATGACAATTCACCGCCTAACGATCGTAAAAATCCGAACGCGAGATCTGGCACTGATCGAGTCCATACATTGACATTGTTTAGACGCGATTTACGTCGGATCTAGTACCCCTCCCGAACGAAAGAAAGAAAAAAAAAGAGAAAATGAAAAAAACGAAACCCTCCTCCACTTGAGATTCATGAAGTTTCTTTCGGATTCCCTCGCATTTTTTGCATCGACGATTAAACTCGACGAGCTACATCCTCTTCATCCTTTCTCTCTCTCTCTCCGTCTCGCCCTTTAGTTATCATGCGGAGGCGGGCGCACGCTCATTCCTCCTTTCCAACCCCCTCCCCTTCTCATCATACACACACACGTTGCATAAACAATCGTTTGTATCGTCCCGCGAACATGTCGACCTTTTTTTCTCTAGCCTATGGAGCCTCGCGGGGTTTCCCCTATTTCCTTCGTCTCGCTCTCTCACCCCCTTTCCTAGCTAGCGTCGGGCCGCAGCGAAGAGGGTGGGAATATATCGAGCACCAATCACTACGCATAATCTTCGTCCTCATTATTGCTGGTACTGCAAGGGGAATACCAGAAAGTGTGTATATATATATATAGGGACTTGCGATGCTGCGGCTTCTCTACGCGTTTGTATATATATATATATATATATATATATATATAACATATGTATATATATATAGAGGTGTACACATACATATATATATATACATATAGACTGTGTCACGTTCATTATGAAGACGATATAGGCAAGCATTGTTTGCACAATGAGCGAAGGGTGAACGACGACGACGACGACCTCGTATATACCCCCACCCTTAATGCGTCGCAATCCTCCCCCACCCTCATCCCTTGTACCATCTACCCTCTCTTTCCTATCTCGTAATCGCGCCCACGCCACGAACCGTCCCGTCGCGACGTGCTTGACGAGCTTCGACATTCTTTTCCCGCTGGAACACTCACGGATCGTCATTTCTCTCATCCCTTGGAACACTAAAATACTTTGGCCTGTAGGTGAACGCGAATATGTCAATTTTTATTTATATACTTTTGACGGTAGTTTCATACGTTTTATACGAAATGTTTCGATTATTTTTAATTCAGGTCGATTGGGCGGATTTTTATAAAATTGCGAAATTTTGTTGAGGAATTATGTTTTTTTTTTAATTGTTTTCGTCGAGTTGCGCGGAATACACTATCGTGATACGTTCGAAGAAGATCGACACGATACTGTAGAGTCGAGGAAAAATACATAATAGTCGTGTTTGATCGTTTCGTGATGAGAATAATGTCGTCGAGACTCCTTATGTTCGTTAGAAGATTTTCGTCGAGTCCGGTCAGTTAGATATTGTTCATAATTCTTTGTTCGTTTGACACTGATAAGAGTGAACGATAATTGATACTCTCGTATGATAATTAATATTGTAATACAACAACAAAAACACGCTCGGCGGAAATTCACCGCTGTATAGATGGAAGTGCGTTCTCGATGGTGGATCGACCCACGAACGACTCGATCCTTATCGAAATCGTCACGATGCTCCGGGTCGCACGATTTTTCCTACGAACGCCCACGTGTGTCGGAGTCCCGGGTGTTCAGGAAACTTCTCTCGTTCCTTAATTATCTCGTTGCATAATCAAATAACACCGGGCGCAATGTCAGCGTTATAATTAACGCGTCATGGAAAAAACAATCGTATCTGCTGTATTTTTTGTATCATACACAATATATTTTATGTTATTTTTTTCCAATTCTCAACAGATCATAGAAATTTTCCATTCGTCCAAAAAAATCTGTGGACAAACTTAACGTCGCATTATTCACTGTGCACACGGGGTATACGTTAAGATTTTTTCCTCGTTCTCGCACGAAACGTTTCCTCGATTCATCCGCGAATTCTTCTCGGCAAGCTCGTCGTGGCTAAGTAAAAATATGGGCATCAATTTCCATGCTTTACGGAAAACGACAAAGAGAGAGAAAGAAACAGAGAGAGAGAGAGAGAGAGAGAGAGAGAGAGAGAGTTGGAAACATTTTCAGTGCGCTTTACGAATGCGCGATCAACCGGCTAAATTATCAATGCGACTTTTTGTTCATGAATAATTGTCAACACGCGAGAGTACATTGCGCGTACGAGATTTCCTTCGATCCGCTTTCCTTCGTCGTTTCATGTGAAACGCCGGAAAAAAATTGAAGAAAAAAACTATACTTTCTTCTTCGCTAAACGAAAACTACCCTTATAATTCAAGCGAGCATCATTTATCGAATCGAAATAAACTTCGATGCATTATTTCCTCGAATACCTAGTTGCACATATACACATGTCCATTTAGTTCCGAAATACATATTGCTTCCTGACGCTCGCGAAACCCACATTTTTCCGATTTAAAACCGATATATGTTAATGCAAAGTCAAATATAGAAATAACCCCAGCGATATACATACATATACATCATCCGGGTATGCATTTCCGTTGCTTTACCGATCTTTACTAATATATTTAGACTCTGAAAAGCGGGTGCATAATTTATTCCGTGTCCTGATTAATCCACGGGATCTATAATCGTTCGCTCTCTCTCCCTCTGTCGGTCTCCCTTGCGCCCGGTGTGCCACGGATATCGTTGCCAGCCCCGGCGCGTGTTTCCCACGTTCGGCATATCGCGGGCTATCTAAGAGATAGCGTTGTCGTGGGATTCAGTGAAGGAGGGGGGGGGGAGTAGGAGGGTTGAGAGCGTCCGTGAGGAAGAGAGTGCCGCGGGTATCGATGGAATTCGATCCATTCTCCCGAGGGTAAAATGGGCGAACAAGCGATTTGAATATATATCTATATATATGTACATAGAGAGAGCGAGAGAGAGAGAGAGAGAGAGAGAGAGAGAGAGAGAGAGAGAGACAGACGGAGAGAAAGAGACAGAGCTAGAGAGGTATACAGGAAGGGTGAGATTGCAGCGCATCGTCTCTCGTCGATGCGGAGCGCGCTAATTGCAGCGCAAATTTTGTCCCCTATCATCAAGAAGAGAGAGGGGCTGGCTTGGGGGAGGAGAATGAGGAGGAGGTGTAGGGCGGGGGGAGGAAGAGGGGAGTTACTGATTTGCAGTTGCCGCGAAGAGCGGAGTCCACGCGCTCGGTAGGTAGACGTATATATATACCTAACCTACCACACGCTGCCTGCTCGGAGCCGCGAGAATGAGAGTAGGTACGTATGTATATTTATACGTGTATCTATGGATGTATATGTGTATATATATATATATATATATATATATGTGTGTGTAGTGGTACAGAGCAACAGCAACGGCGGCGACGCGGACAATAATGAACGGCCCACCGACTGTATCGCGACGCAATCTGCGCATACTTAACGGCGGAAACTGCATATTCATGCAGTGTATGCTTCGCGCGCAAACGACGCTCCTACCGAGTGAGAAGCGGCGGGTTTAGGGAGAAGGCGGGAAGGGGGTAGGGCTTGGTAAGGGGTGCAACTATCGCCTCTTACTCCTCTCTTTTCACTTTTTCTTCTTTTCCTTCTTTTCTCTTCTTATAAGTGAAATATTTCCAGTTTAACGCGACTCGTGAAATCCCCTTGTATCGTCATTCTCTTGATTTTCCTTCTTCCGGGGGTTGATTCTTCACGGTTTGAGAAATTTGACGGTTTACGTTTTTCTTTCGTTTGATTTACTTTAACTTTTTCTTTGTTTTTTTCATTTCTAAAACTAAAGGACTTTTTCTTCGAGTCGGAGAACGATGATGAGTTTGACTATATCGGTGGTTGGAAAATAGTAGTGTCGTTGACGGGGCGGATTTCCGTCCGAGACGCGCAAGACTAATGCGCACACTTCGCCGATCTTTCATATTTCCTTCGACACACAGAAATGTGTATCATAAAGAGAGAAGGGAGAGAGAAAGAGAAAGAACAAGAGTTGACGTTCTCAAGTTTATCCCCAAGCCCCACCCTCGCGTGCACGCACGGAGGCCAACCCCTTCACTCTTCCTCTCTGTCGCTGATGAATTTTCGTGGTGCATCGAAAAGCTTTTAGTCCGACTGGTTCCACAGCGGGATTTCCCCCGGATATGCTCTCGTTTAGCAATCTGAAAATATTATTCCGAACGGCTGTGTCTTCTCGTTTCTCTCCTTCATCCCCGGGCTGCCTTTAACCCAGTGACTCGACATCCCGAAAGCTCTCTTTGTTCCTTCACGCCAGCACCGAAACGAGTCGAATAAGAAAAAAAAGAAAAAGTCATATAAATGTGAAAGAACACCGAGCGAGAAAGTGGTGTGTATGTGCGAGAGCGATGGGAGAAAAGTAGGGGGTGAGGGTGTCGCGAGCAAGCGCGGGCTGAAAATAGAGAGCGACTGAGAAAGAGAGAGAGAGAGAGAGAGAGAGAGAGTGGAGCTTTCGCTCTCGACGACGACGTTATATAGCGTGCACCGTGGCAACGGCACCGAGACGCTCGAACAAGAAAACTTGGAAGTTGGCGGCCAAGTTCAAGTTGTTCTCATTCAACGCATCGAATAGCTCTGGAACGGTTCTTTATACTTTTCTACCAAATATATCTATAGATGTATACACACTCGGTGCAATTGGACACAGTCGATCGAATGGATCGGGCCGCTAAGTTGGACCACCGACGTTTTTCTCATAAATCGTTCGTGAAAAAAAAGAAAAATCCAACTCCCTTACGTACATTGAAAACAAGTGACACAAAGGTAGACAACGAAACTGTTCACCCCTCGCGATTAAAGATAATAACCGCGTGTTAAATGTACAACTTTGTAAGCCGTACAATTTACGTGGAAATAAATGCTCGTAGGGAATTAATGTGTCTAGAACGTTGAAAAAAAAAGAAAAAAAATTAAAACGACACTACAGATTTCCTCCCCCCGCTCTTGCTCTTTGAGCTCATGACTCATCGAGCTTTTATAGTCCTAGCTCTTGGCCGTCGCTCGGCGCATTGGTCGTCGAGGGGGGTTTATATACGTATGTAGTACGCCGCGCGCGGCCGGCTCACTCTCTCTCTCGCTCTCTCTCTATTCGTCGACGATAATTGTCTGTGCACACCGAACTCATTGACCTCGGTAGTATTGATTTTTTGTTCGAGACACCCTCTACTCGTCCGAGAGGGCCCTGCATTAAAATCGATCTTCACTTTCCGTCCCCTTCCTCCTTTCTGCCAACGCGTAATAGCAAGGTACTCTGCACGTAGAACATATACTTCTGCAACACTATATACATATATATGTATATATATATATGTATATATATATATGTTACATAGTACGCATACATTTAAGTACAGAAGCTGCTGGTTCTCGTATCGCGGCTTCTCTCAGGGGTCGATAAGCGCAACACGATACAACGAGAGAGCTCATTACAGCTCTAATTCGAAAGTTTCAACCCTCTCGCTCTTCGCCCTCCCTTCGGTCAGAACTCGGAGCGCGTGTGTCCGGGGGTGTTTGGCGCTTCCGCGTTTAGTTGGCGAACCAGTCACGTTCGTAATGTATTCGAATCTCCTCTCCCTCTCTGTCTCCCTCACTCGCCCCTTTTTCGCTCCGGTCCGTTCGTCCATCCCTCAGCCACCCCTGCGGCTGTTCTTCGCCCGCGACTCTCGTTTTGTCTCTCGGTGCACGACCCTTCTCAACCCCCCCCCCCCTCCCCCCACCCGCCCCTCCCTCTGAGCTTTCTACGTCCGCTGCGATACCCTTTCCTCTCCCGCTAATCAACGCGCCCTACCCCCGCCCGCTTCGCTCGTTTTTTGTCCTATATACGCGTGTCCCTTTCCCTTTGGTAGTTGCATCCCCCACACGTTCCGACAACGAGCACCCCATTTGTAGGGGCGGAGGGGGGGGGGTGATCCCCTTACCAATTTATACCACTTCCAATCCGAACACAACAAAAAACCGAGTGTTTTTCATCCCTCCTGCCCCCTCCTCACCCTCGTGCACTCGCGATCGCTAAAATCTCCTTTCTTTTTTTCCTCGCCGATGTCGAAATTAACGCGATTTTCATTTCGCGGAGGGGGCAACGCACCGATCTTTTTTCGTTTTTTTTTGTCAACCCTACTTTATTTTACGCTAACGCCACCTGACAATTGTTTTTTTTTACCGCGCACTTATTATCTCGTCCGTGCGCGTATAAAATGTCGCAGTCAATTTTTCGGATGCTACGAAGCGTGGTCCAAAAAAAAGCAGCCAAAAAAGAAATGGAAAACGAAACTGGCGCTGTATCACTCATTTCATCCGTGCGGCCATACTCTTTTTATTATCCGCGCGTCGGGCGTATCCGCGGATGTGACGAATTTTCTATGGTTATGCGAATCCGGGCGTTGAGTATCGTATATTTATGTATATGCGCGTTGGCGAGCTTGCTGTTGGCGCTTATGAACGTAAAATATGTGGGACGCTGTATAAGCATTATTATACGTACGGTAATATTATAGAGGTACTAGAGAGTCGGTGGCATGTTTTTTCGGCTATCCGACCTACCCGTTACCCTTTTCCGCTCCCCCGCCTCCTTCTCGACAGCTCGGCCGTAGGTACTCCCATCGTGTACACGTCCCGCGAATCGAGAGAGATAGAGAGAGGGAGTTCCTTTGTCCACGTGCGCTTCACCCTGTGCCTCGGAATTTGTTTTTATTTATTTTTAATTTTCCCACTCTTTTTCATTTTTTCTATATTTAAAATTTTTTTTTGTTTCAACCCTCGTTTTATTTTTCAACCCCAAGCGCATACGGGGGATGCGAGCGAGAGAGATGGCTAATGGTCGCCAGTGAACCGGACACGAGAACACCGTAAAGCTCGCATGTATGTGTGTGTGTGTGCGAGAGACGAGAAGAGAGTACACAAAACGGCACGGGGTCGTGAAAAATCAGTGTTCGCCCGAGGAACAAAAAGCTCTGGTCGACTGATCGAACTGTCGTTCGGTGAAACTCCCGCTGCTGCTTTCTGATTCTACCACCACTCTCCCCCCACCTCCTCTATCCCTCGCCCATTATTACGCGTTTTCGCGCCTTCGACCTTTTGTCGAATTTCTCGCGCGCAACCCCTCACTCTTCATCCCTCTTTTTTAACTCGCTCTTCAAACCTCCGAACGAGCTGCGCACTCGCACTTTGTTTAACGCTTCTTTTGCTCTTGCATTGATTACGTCTCTGTTGTGTGTGTGTGTGTGTGTGTGTGTGTGTGTGTGCGCGCGCGCGCGCGCGCGCGTGTGTGTGTGGGTGTGTGTGTGTGTGTGTGTGTGTGTGTGTGTGTGTGTGTGTGTGTGTGTGTGCGTGCGCGTGTGTGTTTGTATGTATTTTTTCATTCGCGTCTACGTTTGCCCGTTCTCTCATTGTGCGTCTTTTCGGATAACGACCGGCTGAACCGGAAGCTCGATTAATCAACGAACAAAAATTAAATTCTTTTATCAGAATTTTTTGTTCTACGCGCCGGTCGAACGTTGGCGAGAAAACGGGGTTCTTACGATTAGAAACTTATCGTGTAATTGAACGAGGAACAAGCTCTAATCAGTGATTAACCACGAAACAAATGATTTTACAAAAACCAATACTTTTTTTTTGTTTTCGAACAATTTCGTAATCGTGCGAATGGTTTTAAATCCATTGCTGTTTTCTTTTTCCTCGCAGCGGCACGTTCGCTTCTGAAAGTAAACGAGAAAACGAAAGCGCGCGCGGCATCTCGTGTTTTTCTCGTTTAGCGAAAAGAATCGAATTGAAAATCAGTCCCACCCTCGAGCTCCTGCCCCCACCTCCCGCCACTCGTTGCGATTCGATCGCGACCATCGCGGATGTTCCTTCGGCTCTCGCGTTCTCTCTTCCTGTCTCTCTTTTTCCGTCTATATACCTAGTGATATATATATATAATAGGAGTTACCGCACGCGTAGCGGAGAGAGGGTGAACATCGCCGTATCAACGTAAACGCAGGCACGGAAATTCGCCGGACACAAGCGCAGGGTGAACGAGCGTAGGGACAGAGGGCGATAGAGAGTTCTCTCTACACACACACATATATATATATAATATATATATATAGAGAGAGAGAGAGAGAAATTCCGGATGAAAAAAGCGGGAGATCGAACGAGAAACGCTCCGCATGAGAGAGGGCGAGTGAAAGAGGAGAAAGAGAGAGAGGGTGAATAGGAGAGATCGAAGAGCGTTCGAACGAATGAACGACCGGACGAACTAACGGGTACGGCTCTTCTCTCTCTCGCTCGCCGCCGGTCGTCGGTATAAATCAGCTATGCTTATCGGTCTTTCATCGTTCCGAGCTACGAGAGAGAAAGAGAGAATGAGAGAGTGAGAGAGGGGGTTGGTAGGGAGAGCTTCGGTTTTGTGATGGTGGCGGCGCTGCAGTAGCCGAGGTGAATTCATTTCATTCTCCCTCTAAATACGAACTCTTTTTTTCTACCCTCTCCACATCCAGCATGTCGCTGTTCCATCCCAGTATGCACGTATACATATATATATATGTATATATGTATATATATATATACGGAGCGAAAACCTATTTCGATTAAAATGGCGCTGTCCGGAAGCGGTTCTTTTTTTTCCTCTCGCATTTTCGTCGGATTATGAAAGGCAGGATCGAAAACCACCAACCTCGATTCGACTCTTTTTTTTACCCTCGCGGGTCACGTTCAATGCCCCGTTATTTTTCCTCCCTGCCTCTTTTGTATTTTCGTACAATGGCCAACGGTCGAATGCACCGATGCTCGTCTCATTATGGAATTATTCGTAACAGAAGCGAACAAAATGGAATTATCGAAAATAGTATCGAACAGTTTCGAGTCATCGATCATTCTCTACGAATGAATTATTTGCCATGCGTTTTTTTGTCGAGAACGATTATTCCCTTCTTTACTTATGTCATCGAGTTCTGTCATCGAGGAGAAACGAATTTTTTCATTAATTTTCTGTGAAAATTCAACATTTTTTTGAAACTTCGTTCTTTTTTTCGTCTCGATTTTTGTTCTTTTCGCTTGAGTCTGTTTGTCCGAGGAGTCGACGTCACGTGAAATCGGAAAAAATTTCGCTCGTTTTAATTGACGAGAGCCTGACGAGACCTCCCACCCCTCGGTCCATTCAATTGTCTCGCGTAAGATTTTTTCTCGCGTTCGAGCGTATTCGTGATTCGAAGGAATCTACGAGCGCGCTTGCAACGATTGCGACGAAAAGAGGAGAGAGAACAGGGGGAAAAAAAATATACAAAAATGAAGACTGCCCGGCAGCGTTGGACGAGTCGTCAACGAAATTAGTCCCCGGATTACCTTCCGATCCTCGGGGAGCATATGGGCTATAACGTATAGCTGCACGATTAATTGGGAGAATCGTGCGAGAGTCGTCGTCGTCGTCGTCGTCCCCTCTCTCTCTCTCTTTCGCTTTCGAGCTCTCGTTTCGTCGCAAAGTTCGTTTGTTACAAACGAGGAGACGCGTTATCGTCGGGCCCTCTGCGTTGTTTGCCAAACGCATCAATCTCGTCGTGAGGCCAAAATCTTTTTTTGTTAATCGTCGGACGAAAAAAATGTCTGCACTTGATACGACAAAGATAACGAACAATTTCGTCGATTTCTCAAATCGTTTAAAAAATAACGAATAAAATCCATCAAACATCTCACATAATTTGGAGATAAATTAAATTTTAGATTTTTTGTTAAGTTGACAATTATTTGTGAGGATTATTATATTTTGATTTTTTATTAAAGTTTTATTGAAATACTTTCGTTATAGTTGTCGAATTTTAATTCGAGTCCGTGTTTGTGTGTATTGTCAGGTTATCAACGCGTGGACCAAACCCCGAATAAGCAAAGTAGGGAAAACGAACGAGAAATATCGATTGCTTTGTAAACAGCTGGTCGTCTGCACACGTTGCAAGATCAAAATGCAAGGACATCGTTCTTTCGCAAAACTTTTGCGGGGCCTCGAGGACGTTCGTGCGTCGTATCGTCTCGTTTTCTTGTCGCATCTCTTATTTGCAGTCCGCAAACGAAGATAGGTCAGTGTACTATGGATTCGTGAAAAGAATAATCGTGAGCACCAAAGTCTCGGCAGTATCACGGAATACCAAAAATTCTCCTCGTGGATGGAAAATAAACACACGGCGCACATGTAAAACCAAATAACGCATAATTTTCAATTTTTTTTTCGACTCATTTTGCGAGTGTATTTCGCTTGATATCGAAAATCGGTCAAACGGAAGCGAAATATTTCTATAACATAGCAAAATGCATGATACAAATTCATCTAATACGTCGTTTACCTAGGCGAATGGCACAAACGAGCCCTCTCGGTAACAATTTCAAACTGCGAAAGCTCGCGGTCGCGAAGCTAACGGGCTACGTAGACGCGATAATACCTAATATCTGTTCGCGATCGCGAGGAATCGCTTCGTGCGATACTTTTCGTGCGTGCAATCGCGTCTGCTAAAACGTTATAACCAACTTACCAGGGGTCGTTCGCAAATTAGAGTTCGACTCTGGCCGTGGTATACGATAGCGGAGGCATCGCGGCACGAAGAGCCTCTGGAATAATGCCGTGTCGGTCTCGAAGAGGGGTGGCGATGATGCTCGCGGTGGATGAAATTATACGGTAGAGGGGCGAGAGGGGCAGGGGGGAGGGGCGGGGGTTGATTGAAACGAGGTGAGCGGCATGAGGAAAGCGCTATATACATGTATATATATATATATATATATATATACAAAGTACAGCCCGTCTTTCTCCTCGATAATCGCGGAAGACGAGAGAAACTTTTGTACTTATCCGACAAAAGAAAGAAAATTACTCAATTTTATTACAATTTCAATTCAAATCGATAATTATTATGTTTATTTCATTAAATTCCAATAAGCGTCGATAATAATTATTTTTTTTTGTAATCGTGAATTTCATTTGTCGCGTTCGATGGGAGAAAATTCAATTAATATTCGATAATTGCATTTTTATCGAGGTCGCGTTAGTCCGGAATTATTATTATTATTTTTTTTCAAACATTTTTAGACGCTTTTATGGTACGAGTCTTGTAAAAAAAAAAGGATTGAAATGAGGCGTGAGAAAAATAGCCCACCAAGAGTGATATACATCGAGGTAACGAATTGGGCTGTTTCAAGCTGTTGATTTTCTACTTGTACGCTGCAATATTAACGGTTATACACTGAACGAGAAAGAGAGAGACAGAGTGAGAGACAGAGACGAAGATAGCAGCAGCAAAACGTGCCGCTTCATCGTACGAAATGCCTGTAGAGAGAAAAAACACGAGCGGGGCGAGAGAGAGAAATATCATTATAAAACGCCAAGTCACGAAACCGGCCATTCCATCGTCCTATTAAAATATTAAAACACCTCGTCCAGCTCCGGGGAATCGGTGTAGCGTGTGTACACGCGCGTGTGTGTGTGTATGTATGTATGCCCAGTCCGGCATGGGGTGTGAAAAAAAATAAATCTACCTTGTCATGCACAGAGCAGCCCTCTCCCCCCCCCCTCCTGCCCTTCACTTTTTCCCTCTTCCCTTACTGTCTCCTCTCTTTCTCTCTCTCTCTCTCTCTCTCGGCGTTGCCTCTCCTCGTTGTCTCACTATCCTTCCGCGCTCGGCCCACGGAAGGAAAAGCTTCGAGACCGAGGCTCGCGCGATGAATTACGAACAACCATAAAATTACAGATATAAAAAAAGAAAAGTGAATAATTTTTGTTTTTTTCATCATTTTCATAAAATTTCTAAACAACGCGAAGGCGCATAATTTGATTATCATGGAGCTTATCGTATCTCGAAAAGTATGCAAAAATATGTCTTATAACAAAATTATGATTGAAAATTCGTTTTTTTTCCAATAATAGGTCCTTTTTCGATCTCGCTATATATTTTTCAATCTTTTTTTCCTATAATTTATTTGGTAGGTATATACAATTTTAGTTCCCTTCTTTCAACGAAACTATCATGTTTTTTCATATTTTTTGAATTTCTGCTAAGTAAACGCTATCGATTGTTTTTTATTTTATTTTTTATTTTTTTAATTCAGGGAATTTTCTTGTTCGGTTCACTTTTCGTTCGATGGCGAGCTCGTAGCCATCGCCACTTGTGTCTGCTATTTCGACCTCGCTGGACTTGTCCAGCCGCTCATCAGTCAGAGTCATTACTGGGATAATTAATTACATTCGCCCCCTCGTCTCCTCGACGCTATCCCCAAGCCTCCCCTCTCCACCAACCCCCTTGTCGCTCTTCCTGCGACTAACTCATCTCGTTCTCCTCGTGTATGCCTCGCACCTCCTCTCAACCCTCCCTTCCCTCCTCCCGCCCTTGCCCTATCACACCTTTCCCTCGTATATCCAATATACTCGGTGCCCTTTTTTTCGTTCTCCATCCTCTCTTCCCCTCGTATCCGAAGGGGCAAATGCATCGACGTTAAAAATATAGAATTATCCATAGCCCTACATATATATATATATATCGATACATGAGAATGCTAATGAGACGCTGCTTTTCGATCCCACCTAGATGGACCGAGAAGTGATTATAATGATAAAAAGATTTTTTGTTTCGTTTTAGCATCATCGTTAACGTTTTGGAAGAAAATTGAAGTAAAAAAAATAACCGATGAATGAATTTTCATGAAAATTTCACGGTCTTCGAAATATCGCACTCGACGAGCACTTATTACAGGAGAGAGTCCGTTTCTCGGCCCAACCACAGTCGAATATTTATACATATATATATATATGGGTTCTTGATATAAATTACTATATGTATACGTATAGATATATTCTTTTGAAGGGGGATGGGTATATCTCGAAGAAGAATCCCGAGGTCGGGGCGCAGAATGAAAATCTGTTGAAAACTCGACTCCTTCTTTAATTAATTATGCAAATGGCCCCGGGGCTTCCATGCTTAAACTTTTCGTCTGAGACCTCTCTTCGTGCTTGCTACTTTTCTCTCTCTCTCTCTCACTCACTCTCTCTCGGCAGGCCCTTTTTCCATCCTACTTCGTTCGTGCAACCATCGCCGCCTTCCTCGGGTTCCCCGAGCTGGCGTTAATTATACACCGAATAATAACAATTATTACAATTACCACCCGCAGCGCCGCAGCAAGACTCGCGAGAACGGAATACGAATTCTTTTTCCTCGGGCGTGCCTTCGTGCGCTCTTTTTTTTCTCTCTCTCTCTCTCTCTCTCTCTCTCTCTCTCTCTCTGTCTCTCACTGACTCTCTTCTTCTGGATTTCACTCCCTCTCTCACTCTCTCTCACCCCCTCTCACTCCCTCTCTTTTCTTTTGGTGCTTCGTTGTGGTCTATATACAGGGTCCTAACCGTTCGTGGCTCCGAGATTCGTGAATTCAGTGTCAAATTATATATCTCTAATGTTTCTTCGTTGTATATACATATATACATAACTATGTATATGTATAATACGAGACGCGAATACCTCGGTGAAAAATATGAGCGAGAAAAGTTTATTTTTTTCCAGGTGATGGTCTCTTTCATTATTTCTCCTTCGTGAAAACTCGCCCTACGATATTATGGTATTGTTTTACTTAAAAAATTAAAAACGTTTCGGTTTAGAGAAAAATTGCGAACGAAGAAAAAAGCCTTTATGCAAATGCTAATAAATTAATAATTTTTGTTTACTAATATATTTTTGATTGCTTCATTATTAATCGTTCTTGTTTAATTATTCACAATTTTATTCCGTCGTTTTTTTAACAAATTGTGCGATTCAAATTATTATTATTATAAGTTGATTAATTAATTTCGTCGTTAATTTCGTCTCGGAGGTTAATATGTATAACTATATTTTATATGTCGCCATTACAACGTCAGTCTACGGTAAATACGTTCAGTGTCGGTGACTGATATAAAGAACAGGACGTACACAATAATTTTAGAACGTTTACGATTTCAAAACATGGCCTCGTGAAAAGCCCCGAGGCTTATAAGACAGACAACGACGAAGCCTCGTGTGTCGCGCGTCGAACCAAGTCAGAAGTGCGCGAGAGCAGACGCGTATGAAGTGCTGCGCGAGATCGCGTTCTACACGGTATGATAAATGTTTACGAGCTCGGTTAATGGACAAGGACGCATAAGTACAAAAAGTGTGACGCGCGTTATCGTGCACGCTTGCACAATTCGGTCGCGGATGATTAAAAAAAAAAAAAAAAAAAGACAAAAAAGTAAACCATAATCAGCCCGGAGCACCGTGCTGATTTTTGCTCGAGACAGGCACAAACACTCGAGTATTTTAGTAGCTTGATACAGTTTATGAGTCGTGTAACATAGGCGTCAGAACGGATCGAGTCGTCTCGAATTTTCACGCTGTGGAAAAAAAAATTTATAAATTTTTAAGTCCGCAAAAAAAGAATATGAAAAAAAATAAAGATACTATAAATATTAATTAATCGACGTAGAAAATTGCTCGTATAAATTGCACGGTAGAATATAATTAATTGCATTCAAATCGAAAACAAAAGTGATTGATAATTATTTGACGGGAGATCAAAATTATTTTGCCTCGACGATTCTTGAGAGAATTCAATGACGGGGAAAATAAAAATGTCCTCGTAATCTCGCGTTAACATTCAATACAAGCGGTTGGAATAATCTTGCTCGATGAAAAAAAAACGAAAAAAAAGAAGCAGTTGCGTTAGCACGGTGGAACGAAATTAGAGGCTGCCGCCAATGGTCCAACGTGAGCGTTATATACACTTCTTACTTATTAAAACTCGCTCGGGAGAACGCGAGAGAACGAGAGAGAAAGAGAAATAGAGAGAGAGAGAGAGCATTCGTGTTGGTCGACTGTGTGGCGAGACGTAAAAAAAAGATGAAATAATAATAATAACAATAATAATAATTAATTTCCCAATGCTCTCCGGTCTCGGTCTCGTTTCGCTCCTCGAGCTGCCGCTGCACTCCCACACCTGCGACTCGGTAAACATAATTTATTTTAATCGTCGTTCGATGATTAGCCGCGAGGCCGACAGGAGGGAGAACTCGGCGATTTTACGACTCTCCCTCTCTCTTTCTCACACACACGGACACACACGAACCAACGGTTTATAATATTATTTTTTCACAACCGAGAGGAAATCACGAGATTTCAATTTTTATTTTATTTAATTTTTTATTTATTTATTTTTCCTTTTTTCATGTTATTTCTCGAGGTTCGCCGATCGACGACAATTATTTCTAAAACCTTTTGCCATTTCTTATATCGATAAGTTATATATAGGGGCCGAGGGAATATGTATAGCCATCGGTACAGATTGAGGGGGTGGCGGCCGGAGGGGGAGGGGGTGAGGTCGTATTTTAGTCGAAGCAATTGAAACTCGTGTCGCGTGCCCATCGTCGCGAAACAGTTTTATTTTCTTTCTTCCTTTTTTTGTGTTATCACGATCTACGACGGTAGCGAAATCGCCCGTCCATAACCACGAATATTATCAATTATTCTTCCTTGCTTCTACGAGTCCGCATCGTCTTCTTCGTTTTTTCTTCGACCTCTTCGAAAGTTTCATCAGCGACGTGCCACGCGCGCGATACGCGATACGAATTAAAATTTTCTTCTTTTCTTTTCTTCCATCCGTCTGTCTCCCCTTCACTCTGTCTCACTCTTCCTCTCTCTTTCACTACATATATATATATCTATATATATAGGTAGTCCCCGGGAGCGTTTACAAAGAACACTGAAACTTTCTGAAAGAAACAATTACACCTGGGGAGAGAAAAGAAAACCACCGGCTCTCCACACAAGCTCGAAGAGCTGATGCAAAGGGGTACATTTCCTTTCTCATTAGGCGTTTGGGGTGGGAAAAAAACTCCACAAGGATCTCGTTACTAATTAGTAAAAGGAAAAGAAACACGAGGGAGCTTGGCCGGCGAACGTCGTGCGCGAAGGCTCCGCAGTTAGTTTTCTCCGTGTGATATGAGAAGTATATATTTCGAAGGTTTTCCCGGCCTGAGAAACGAGTTCTTTATGGAACCGTCGAATTTCTTTTTTTCCTCTCTATCCCCCCCCCCCCCCCCCTTCCTTTCTGTCCTTACTCCCGCGAGACTATCATATTAAAAATATGTCTAGACACACGTTTTATTGTGAAATAATTATTTTCGTTCGTTACACGTGTATGACGAATATAGCATATAAAAAACGTTTATTAAATCGATTGATAAAAGAGCGATTAATCGATTTTGAGAATGACTAAAATAAAACTTATCGTCGACAGAGCGACGAGGGAGAACGATTATAAGAGAGAAAAAAAGACGATTGGATAATCATTTGGGCTATCTTTTTCTCATAGCCGCGAGAGATCCCTTTCCTCAATTAGTATACGACGACGTTTACACATATTAAATCACGCAACAAAGTTGCGAGGCGCGCTAGACGCGATGACAAACGTAATCGTGGAACTTTCCTCGATGTACGATTTAATATATAAGCGCGTATACGGAACGTTTCACGTCGAATCGGACTCATTTTTTTCTAATTTTCCGATTTTTCTCCATAGTTTATCAATTGGCTTACCACTCGAAACTACTTTTTGGAAATCCTTTTACTTTTCACGTTTGTATACGACCATTGTTGTATTATTATTATTTTTTTGAGTTGAAACATTTTTAATTAAAAAATGTGATTTTCTGTCTCAATTGACACGTATTTTCTGCCTCATGACAGTGCGTATTTTAATGCTTTCTTAGAGTTTACATCGATCGTAAATTGCTCGCTAATCGCGAATTCATGGGTCGTTTCTCGCCCGCACGAAAAATAATAGATGAAAAGTCGAAAAAACATAAACATTTAACAGATATTTCGGGTTTTTGTCCATTAATCTCCAGTTATTATATGAATAACCATCATTTTCGCGATGTGCGAAACATTTCCAAAAGAATAAGACTATTTTGCAATCTTTTCTGCGAAAAAAATCCCCCGTACATAAGAGTTGATTAATATTTTATAAGGAAATTTAGATAAAAAATAAAAAATTATGAGTTATTTAATGTTTTCAAAACAAGTGCGATGTACGCTGTATAACGTTTGAGAAATTCTCAAGTAAACCATATGCCTCAACGAAGAATGAAGAATATGTATATATATATATATATATAAGTTATTCCCTCTACGCCTCTCTTTCGACCACCAGCGCTCTCTCCCGACCGTTGTTGTCGTATTATCATCGTGCCGTATATACAGTAATTATTGACGACAGACTCGCCTCGGTAATAAACTTTGTACGTATGCGCTAAAGATTGCAAACTATACCGCGGTTGCGATGGATGATCGTACAATTATGCATTTGTCCCCGTCCCGATGCTCGTTGACGATTCTCAGACCTCGACAATACAGTGCGAGACCAGCGACGATCCTGAAGACTCTCCAGTCGACAATGAAAAAAAAAAAAAAAAAGCAGTCTCTCCGACCACGATATTACGTTCCAAAACTCCTATACACTTTTCTTATTATCTCGACGTTTCCAACGGGTGACCACGACGGAGGGAAGAAAAAAAATCCCTAAGGGGTTGAACGATTCCACAAAGTATACTGGAAAGAGAGAAAGAGGGAAAAAGAACTACGACGAGAGTTCGAGACATCGAAGCTCTTTCGTCGAGACGTTCTGTTTTTGCAAACTAATAGCTTACACGCGCGAGCACACATACACACACACACACACACGTACGTAGAAAAGTTTCCCAAAGGGTTGAAAACAAAAATGTGCCAACACGCTAGCGTACAAATCCTTTATTTTCTTACGTATACATATGGGACAACGTGTAGTTAAATTATTAGACCGAGTAATAACAAAACAGAGAGCGTAAGAGTGATATATATATATATATATGTATATATATATATGAGAAGATACACCTGTATTGTATGGACAATTATATATTTCCCCGTACGCTCAACTTTTACGCCCAGGATCTCGCTGCCATGTGGCAGCGACCAAAACGACCAGCACGCTCGCACACGAATCCCTCCCTCTCTCTCACTCTTGCCCTCCCTCCCTTATTATTGTATCTTTCGACTGTTTTTTTTCTTCTCTTCTCTCACTCGATCTACGTTTTCCCCATATCACTGTCTCGCTCCTCCTCGCCCTATACGTCCATTGTTTTAAATTCAACCCTCCGTACGACTATCCCCATTCTCCACACACCCTCTAGCCCACCCTTGTCAGCAGCGTTGATGTACAGCTGTGGACACGCGACTCCTGGTGGGGAGATTCTCGGTTCGTAACAATTTTCGGTTCGCATCTCATACACACCCTTGCGTGACAGAACGAGAGAGAGAGAGAGGGTTGTACCCGCGGGGGTGGGGACAGTTGGCAAAAAATCACCCCCTCCACTCCTGACACATCCATACTGAATTGCTACATCGGGGATATGCTGTGTATGATATACGTGTATAGAAGACAGCCCAGTTCATATTATATGGGACGTTTCGATTCAAAACCAAACGTCAAAACGAATCCATCCATTTACGATTCGTTCTCGCGAGTTATTTCCTTTTTTCTTTCTGTTTATCACGAAGTTACACCCCGCAACATTTAATTGCGTATCAAGATTTTCTTCGACACGAATTACGCGTTGAAATATCAATTATAGAGTTTTTATTCCGCTAAGGGTTGTAAAATGTTTAAAAAATCATGAAAATGTACATAGCTTTTTGTCGTCTCGTGGGAAAGAGTTCGAAAGCACGATAAAACGGATTAAAAAATTTGACAGGTACTTGGCCTATTTGAGACAGAACGCTCCGTACGAATAAACCACCCCCCCCCCCCCATATGTATGTACGTGGATCGCGGTGCTCCCTGGCTGACGGGAATAATGTATACTCGCGGAGGTTTGGCGGTGAGTGGCGTCGAGAGAGAGACAGAGAGAGAAAGGGTTCTCGTGGTATACGTATACATATACATGCGTATATGCACATACAAATTGTATCGCGCGGTGGAGAGGAAAGCGCCGCGAGAGATCGAGTGAAAAAGAGCGCGGGCGAGTGAGTTCCGCGAGAGAAGGACGATGAGGTGGAAGTGTGGGGTAGGGATGAGGAAAGGGTATACAGGGCAGGGTGACGGTAATACTTTTTTCGGGTGTAATTTTTTATCAGCGCGCGAGCACCGGGGCGAGAGGGGTGCGTGAGAGTGTGTGTATGCGTGTGAGAGAGAGAGACAGAGCACTTTGACCAATCCCTCACAAGCGTCCTCTCCCAAGCTCCTCGTTCCTCTGGCAATCCCTACGGTTCGGTGTTAGCGTTCCCTATCCCCCCACCCCCCGTAGCCCCTCCCTCGTTCTCCTCGCGATCGTTTCTCGTTTTTTATTTTTTCATTTTTTTTACCATCCCCTCTCGCACTCGCTCTCCATTTTCCCCGCGATATATAGCCGCGACCCATCACCAATCCCGTATCGGTGCTCAATCACATTTGCGATGGATTTTTTTTCATAAAGCTGGATTATAATTGCATCGCCGTAGTGAGCGAGAGGGGGGTGGTGGGTGGGTGAGAGTGCGAGCAAGCAAGAGAGAACGAGAACAGACTGAGAGAGAGAGAGAGACGGAGTCCCTGGCGAATGAAAAAAATAGACGCGGGTGGCGCGATCGTCGATGCAGCGGCGGGGGGTTGCGATCGGCTGCATAGCTTTTTTTTCGCATACGTACACGATGTGTCGGGTGGGGGCTGCCCGAAGCCGAAGTTGCAATGCTCGCAGGGAGCGAGCTATGGAGGAGAGGGTAGAAAATTGAAAAAAAAGAAAAAAAAATATATAAAATAAAATAAAACTGATGAGGTTTCGAGCTGGTTGATTGGTAGGTTGTTGGAGTAGGTTGAGCGAAGGTTAAGGTACGATAAAACACCCTGTACATTTATATACACATATGTAATTGTGTATAGAAGATTATAGAGTACACCTGTCTGTGTAGGAGTGATGTCTATCAGATCTACCTTGCACCCCACCCACCTTCACCCCCCCCCCCTCCCTTCCCTCCAACCCCACCCCACAAGCGCTTCCTTCTCGCTCACTCCTCGTCGCTCGTATACGCGTGTTGCACGGTATTCTACACTTCAAATCGCACGAATCCTCGCTCTCTCGCACATTGCCAATCGGACAATTCCCATCCATAGCGATCGTCAACTCTCCCTCTCTCTCTTTATATATATGTATATATATACAACATATCGAATTCTTCGAATATACACACACAGTGTCGAGCCATTAAAATTACATCTCCGACGTATCGATGAATGTTCATCGCCGAACTACGCGAAGCCAAAAAAAATGTGCAAAATATCAACCGATAACTATATCGTAACGAAGTTTGCGAATGAAAGAAAGCGACAATTTTGATTCGCGATCGCCGTTGGGGATCTCATATTTTTGTTAAGCCTGGCCACGAAAGATATTTGACACGCGAGCCGAGAAATGCAGTTTTCTTTGTTCGCGGAATATTCGAACGTAACCATTGTTATATTTTGACGATGATTATTCGTAGCCCATTTCCGCGTTGCTAATTATTCAAAATACCGCGTGTTCCAGAATTGCAGAAAATTTCGCAGAGTTCGGAGAACGATACGAAAAGGATTCTACCGACCTGGCAACCCTCCCACTTCTAACATTTATATAAATATATATATCGAGGGAGAGTGAGAGAGAGCGAGAGAGAGAGAAAGAAACGATAGTCGAGCCATCACGCGCCACCAGGCGACGCGCACTTGTTTGAAAATCCGGGGATTTTTTCGCATTTATCAGTGTACGCTCAGATCTGGCTTCCGTATCAATGTCCGAACACACGTGAAACACAGACAATCGTCCGTTCACACGCATACATTGTCCCGATCGGATCGTATGGATTTTTTTTCCCTGCTTTTCAACCGGGGAAAATAACGCACGTCTGTCTCTCTCTGTCTCTCTCTCTCTCTCTCTTTCTCTCTCACGCGTCGAGCTTTCCAACCCCTGCCCCCTTCCCCCACCGGGCGACTCTTTTTTCCATCCCCTCTCCTCCACCTCCACGTCCTCTTTCCAAATCCCACACCTTCCCGGTTCGAATCCACTCGCCGTTACTCCGCGAATCCGATACACCCCCTACTGCCCCTCCCCCCTTTGGGCCCCCTACCAGCGAACTTCAACCCCTATCTCTCTCTCTCTCTCTCTCTCTCTCTCTCTCCCTCGTTCGCCCATCAGACATAGACTGTAATTTTAAGCTGAAAGAACCGATTTACGCGGGCATCCCCGAGGCCATTTTTTTCCCGATCGCGCCACTCCCTCTCGTGCCCTCCCCTCCCAATCCCCCCCGCTGTTCGCTCGTCTCCTTCATTCAATACAGATAGGACGATGTATTATCGATGTATACAGCCACGTGTCTACATATACATATATATTTATCCCATAGTATGCTGTATGTGTTTCATCACTGAATAAATATAAATGAAAGGGTTTTTCGCCATTATGTATTCGGCAAGGCTAAATCCTACGTACATGTATGGGGATCGACGAACGCGCATCCACACGGCCACTGAACCAATGGAATTTACACCGTTTGAGAGAGCCGGTGGATTAAAAGAAGAAAAAAAAGCGAAAAAATAAGTTTCCGACTGGACCTGCAGGACGTTACAGGGTTGAAAATGATCGAGGGATTGGGGGGTTGCAACGACGATGCGGAGAGAGCTCATCGCCATCGGAAC
This sequence comes from Netelia inedita, assembly GCA_964017225.1. Lineage (NCBI taxonomy): Eukaryota > Metazoa > Arthropoda > Insecta > Hymenoptera > Ichneumonidae > Netelia > Netelia inedita. The sequence goes on from OZ024921.1 coordinate 41,349,296, forward strand.
ATTACTCATGGCCGGGCGTTGCCGAACAATTTTTAGCTTCGAAATATAAATCATCATTATTGCGGCCGGAGGGATGCGCATTATGGGCAAGCACGGGGGAGAAGGATAGATTATCGTATAGGGGGTGGAAGCCAGAGCGTAGACGAAGGTCCGACGAGTCGGACGTGTAGCTGGACGCGAAGGGTTGTTTGGTTATCGTTCATTTAAGAACGACCCACGATTTCTAACCCTAACGAATTATCAGCGTAAAGCATAATTCGTAGAGAAATTTTCGTACGGGCTGCAGGAAAACTTATCATTCGATTAATTATTGTAATTTGTAAAAAGTATTATTCACGATAGATACGAAATCAACATCGTCCGGTTTCAGTTCTTATCGCGATTAATCAAATTACCGATGGAATTTATCCCCAAGAACTCATTATAGGATATTCCGGTCGGAAAGTGAGGGAAAGAGGGGGTGGAGGTGGGTGGTGATACGAATATGGCCGATAACGGATGGGGTGGTTCGGTAAATATGAACATCATTAAATCTACACACCGCGGATATATATTCGCCGATGCGATATGATCGTCGTATCGCGTGCGAGGTTAGCCCAAAATCATATGAATGAAATTCGTGTAATCGTTAACGGGACTAGTGGGAAATTGACGTTGGGGAACTGGAACTCGAGACCTCCATCATTAACAATTCGGTAATTAATTACAGCTGAACGTGATGTAGCATTGCCCTGGTAGTATTAAATTGACGTATAGTCGGACCGTAGCAGAGGTCATAGGTTACTCCCTATCTCTCTCTGTCTCTCTTTCTCTCTCTGTCTTTCTCTCTCTCTCTTTCTCTCTCTCTCTCTCTCTCTCTCTCTCTGCCTCTCTCTCGCACTGTTCTCATTAGGGATCCAAGCGAGTGCGAGGGAGAGGAAAATTCTCCCTACATTACTGGCCAAAGCGAGAGAGACTGGACCTAGAGCGAGTGTTGAGTTGATGTTTGCCACCTGATTGATTATGTAACATCATACCAACGGTTCGGCCCTACTCCCACCCTGATTTTCGCCTTTTCGTTCTTCGCCCAGGCTCGTATAACTGTATATTTATCATATGGCGTATAGATGTATGTTTAGGTATACGATATTGTCGGGGGAAAATGGACCGGTGCTGATTGCACGAATCGGGAGATTTTCATTGGAATTCGTACGATAAGCTAAATTTTTACACTTCGATAACAATACGACAATGCATTTTAATATTCGAATAATATTTTCGCCATTATCTATACGACCTTTATATTCAACTGTTATTTTTTTGTGTTTCAGGTGAGTACCCGAAAGAGAATATTACGATTGCATCCCATGTATATCATCTCGCAAGGTAAACTGAGCGATAATATAATAAAAATAATTTATCACAAAAACTTGTATGTCCTTCAAAACAAACAAAAATATAATTCATTAAAATTAGCAATGTCGGTTAAATAAATAGTTTCACAAAAAAACATTATTTGTTAACACACGAATAAACACACACAAGACCCCTACACGCACATTGGAATAGTGAAATTATGGCGAAACGTCGAATTAACGGTGAGCAGGTAGCGTCACGACGACGTCGACGTTGTCCAACGACGATCGATCTTGATCGAAACGCTTGTTTCCTGTTTGTTCGTGAACGGGATGTTCCCAGCGCCGAAGGGATGGGGGTTTTAGGGGAGAGGTTTTCAGATGGGGAGGAGACGTTGATATTGTTGCTGTTAGGAAGAGTCCAACGGGTGGTCTCTCGGTACAGTGGCGAAAGGGGAGGCAAGAGAGAGATAGAGATAGAGATAGAGAGAGAGAGGACTAGGAGGCGCATCATTTACGTGATTAATGTTGAAATAAATCAGAAGCTTCGGGACGGTAGTCGATAAATCCCGTAATTGCAGGATTATCATAAGTAAATAGGCAAAATCGATGCCGATGACATATCTGACTATACGAGAGGAAGGGAGGGGGGTTTTGTGTGTACTGTGTATGCGAGAGGGTGGTATGAGGGGGGAGGGTTGAAAGCAGCACCTGTTATTGGACATTAGATATATACTATGCGCGTTAATGGTATATTTGTGTGTACGAATATTGCCCGATTTTCGCTATCGAGCATTCATCCCCGTAATATACTAAATATAATAGTATATGTATATAATAAGTATATAATTCGGGAATTCGACCGATACGATATTTTCGTGAAAGCTACCGAGGCGTAACCGGCACTCGAAACGAGATCGAAGAAATGAAAATAAAATTAAAACACAACTTATAATTACACGTCGAACATTTAATTTATATTATCATATATTATCGATTAAAAACACACACACAGTTTTATCGATCAATATTAATTGATCGAATAACGAATTGCGTTTTCAATCGGGCAATTAATTGTTTCGAGATATTCTTAATTATGCAATTGTTTATTCCGATACGAGGGTACTTTTTGTCGGTAATAATGTTTTTTTTTAATTCTCGCCGCGGGTAGACGAATGATTAATTGTCGAAACTGCGTATGGTGCGCGACGAGAAACGATGACTATCTATTTTATCGCGTTAATGAGATGTGCGATAAAATTTATGTAGGAAAAAAAAATAAAAAAAGAAGAGAAAAAAACGGTACGATCGCGCCTTCGGTGTCAAGGTGAAGCGTACTTTACGATCGCTTTTATTAATGACAAAAAAGAGGGAAGGTTGGGACGCGATCGCTCGCGTCGTTACTTCAATGCCACGTCGACCGCACGATTTTAATTGTAAATAAATTAAAGGAACTGTTTCCCGACGGTACGAGTTAAATATATATATATATATATATATGTAAGTATATATAAGTGCTACGACGTGATTAAAGTCAATCGTGTCGAATTGACGGTCCAGCCTCGCACCGAGCAAACCCGGACGTTTCATTATTTGGATCAACGGGATCGAATTATAATCGAATAGCTTGAACGTCTGCGAAACGCTCTCCCGCGAAGCCCTCGTCGTCTTCGACGTATCCTTCGCCACGTTACACGAGAGCACCGAAATCGCAAGACCAAAATAAATTTACGATATTATATACCCTTGGCTCTCTCTACGCTCGTGAAATAACGATCAAAGTTATCATTATGCTCGGCATCGACGGGTCAATTATAAATTGTAAATTGGGCGTAACGTTCGGTCCCTGTAACATCACCGTAACATCCTGTTCGAGTTAGAACGCGCGAATTGTCCCCGGAAGTCATATTTCGAAGCTGAGAACGACGATAGTGCCATTTGTGGCGTCGAGTATCCGATTTAGAAAATGTGGAGATGACGGAATTCACGAGATATCACTCGGGAATAATGAACATTTTGGAAATAGAAGAGCGAGCGGGAGACACGAACGAATCCTTGACGATCTAAATTTGTCCTCGCGCTATCTTGAATTCGTTAATATCAAGGATTCGACGAGCCTAACGATAATATTTCTGGATGAAAAATAACTCTAAATTTACTCGATCATTAATCGAGATCAAGATAAAATGATAAATTTGCATCAATCCTAAATGATAAAAGATTAATATCTTATCGCCAGATAAATCAATGCAAAACTCGATAAAATTAATAAACACCCAATTACTTTCGACATTTTTGCAAAAACTTCAATTTTTAATTCAAATATCAATTATTTCAAGTTCCAATCGAACGAAAAGAAAATCTCGATAAATACGAAAAATTCCAAATTTCACGATCTAACGAAATTCGAGACAATAAATAAAGTCACAAAGTTACGAAACAAAGATATTCATGTCGAGTCTTATAATTATTTCGTGCTTCTCGCACAGACGAGAAGTCATCAAATTGGCCTGTCGCGTGAACGTTGGAATTTAACGCGAGTTGCGATAATGCGCGTTACGATCGACGTAGTTCGTCGCGGTATGAATCTGTGTGTGTGCGCGTGTGTGTTAGTATGCACGCGAGTAGGCAAGCATCAGTAGCGAAGCGTGTCGAGCGACGACACGAGGCTCGCGCGCTCCGGCGATTAAACACGATAGCTTCTATATTATATGAGCGCATAGACCCAGTAGGGACAATCGGCGTTAGTTAGAGGACGCTCGAGTTCCCGATGGATAATACGTATAATAATAAGCGTGGTATATTGAGATATTGAGAATACTCGACGAAGACCGTCTGAGGCGTGGAGCTTACCTAAAACATATCTATATATCTATATATAAATCTACATATATATATATATATATATATAGACATATATGTGAATGTATGAAAACGCAAGCGGGTGAACGAGCGCGAGAGCCGCAGCGTCAGTGGCTCGAGCGAGACGGGGATAGTTCTACGGCCAGTTAGGTGCGATGTTAATTAAATGATATGATCATTAGTCATTACGGTGTCATTGTGTTGACAACAACTTGGCGTCGTCGTGGCCTTGTGCGACACACACACATGCGGCCTTACGCGTGTATCGGTGAATATACATATATATATATATATGTATATATATATATATATATAGTGGGCATGTTCCGGCAAGGACACAACGTCCGGGTGACGGGAAGTCACATGGGAAGTTGCCGTTCTATGCCACTGTACCGTTTCGCTTATGTAGTTATACATATATATATATATATATTTATATCATAGATCGTATGTGTTACACGACGTTATACATACACGTGTTGATCCGCGGCAAGTATTAGTGATAACGTGGTATTCGGCAGAGTGCATGGTCCTGCTATTCCTGGTAACCGAGCGCGTATAACTCGCGCCGGACACGTGAGCACGCCCGCGCACACACCCGGTAGCCGCAAAATTTCTATAGCCCATATAATACGCTCGACGGTAAGCAACGATCGGATTATAGAGACGGGGAGTCTCGTGTATAGGTATATGCATATTTGCATGTAGCGATTCGATACCGTTGTGTATGTACGAGTAAATTATAATAAATATACGTACGGAGATGCAACGGGACGTTGAGAATTAAAAAGTTTCAATAGTTATTGCTCTGTTTAACATCTAAGAAGAAGGTCGGTGATTAATAAAAATTCGTGAAATTCTTTCGACTGGAGAAAATAAAAAATTAACAAATTTCATAATATCGAAGTTACGAGACACTTGTTTGAAAATATAAGGACATTTTGTATAGTTGAAAAATTTATGATAATTTTCGTAGCTCGAAACTAGGGTGAGGTTATGTCTAGTTTCCCTGGAGGGAGATTCGAGAACGATGAGGTGTGTATTACTTGCTATCCCATCTACATATATGTGTATCTATGTATATACGTATATATGTAGGGATCAGTCGAAGGGTGGCGTTTGTGGCATACGGAGGCTGACTCCCCGGGGAGTGAGAGGACGAAATACCGCGAGACGGGGGACACAGAGGCTGCGAGCATAGGCGCATAGGAATTTAGATGCCGATCCACGGTAACAGCAGCAGCGCGCCGGTATCACTCTCGCATGTGAGGATCAGAAGCACACGCTCACCCGCCGCGAGCCATCGTTCCAGTGTGGCTCCCGTTAGACACGCGCATCGTCCAAAGATTCCGATTATACTCTCTCTCTCTCTCTCTCTCTTCATCTCTCTCGCTCTGTCTCTGTCTCCCTCTCACACTTGTATGTTGTACTCACACCACTGAAAATCCAATGCCACACATCTTGCTGACTGTGCTCTCTATCTATTTCTCTCTCTCTCTCTCTCTTTCTCTCTCTATCTCTGCTTCGTATATATGCGACTAATCTGTAATATACTTGCATGACTTTTTATATTTCTTGATCAATCTCGCGGTCTTATTTAGTCTCGATCAAAATAAGTCTCGTGGAATGACGAGGCAATAATAAGATTAGAAAATATTTCAAACGATTGAACCGAAATAAAAAGTGGACTTGGAAATTTATTAATATTTTGTTAATTTATTATTCGCTCGATTGATCGATTTTATTGCAAGACCGAGAGAAATATCGATTTCTCGTTCGTATTGTATAAGTCGATTATTGATCTCCGCGTGTCTAATCAATTTTTTTTTACGTTATTGCGATAATTGTATTATACCCGCGAGAACTCACCGTTCTCGGCGAAAGATTGACGATTTCTCGCACCTCGCTCGAGCAGGGAGCACAGGTGGAACGTGAAATTTACAACGCGTCTCGGCGAGAGTGTCCGCTTTTACAATATCGTCCTGTTCGTATTTTTTGTGTCGCGAGAATAAGAATGAAACAACAACAACAAAAATACAGAAAAAAAAGAAAATAAGCGAAAAGAGAGACCGAAACCGTTTTACAGCAGCAGGAGGCGTCGCTCTCTCGTAAAGTGCGGAAGGGTCCTCGAAAACGGATCATAAAAAATGAGCGTAAAGTGCATGCGTATAGTTCTACCTAGGGTTCGTTTTATCACTTCATCAAAGCGAGTTACGAGATGGAAATACAGGGAGAGAGCGAGATAGAGAGAGAGAGAGAGAGAGAGACAGAGAGATGGAGAGAGAAAACGAAAGAAACGGAGAGAACGCCCAGATCTAAACTCTCCCGTCTCCTCGAACACGAGTATGCAAATATATAGACGCGTATATACTTATATACATACAAATTAAGATACATTCTTTGAGCACGCGTGACTTCATTAATCGAGCATTCTCGGCTCGAGTCCGAAACGCGACGTCAACGGAGCGAGGAAGAGAGCTAGAAGGGGTTGAGGGGCCGGCGGGGGGGGGGGGGGGAGCAAATTGGTTGTCCCATTTTTATTCTTATCGCGTGTAATCTTCGGTCCATCTCAATATTTCTTCGATATGATAGACGTATCGTGTTGCCCGTATGACAATATATCGTGCGTTAGCCGGAAAAATTAACGATGCGCTTTATTTTGATCGAGATACCAGAATAAGCTATAGCTGATACATCTTCATAGCGAATTTTGCCTTCGTTTGGCAGATTTAATAGTATAGAGGGAACGCGCGAGCACATTATACTCGTGTATTCATACGTGGATCGGGCTCATGTCCGAACGAGTGGACTGGTGTGAACCAAGTGGTACTTTACTAACAGACATATATATATATATATATATATATAAGGTAGATATGAATTATATATATGTGTTTATACATGCGCTATAGAACCCGGCTCAACGTGGTATTTCGCATTAATGGCCACAATTAGGTGTTTTAATTAGTCCACTCGCTCCTAGCTGGCCGGCAGCTGCAACCAAATTAGGGCTCCGCGAAACAATAACTGCCGATTGAAGAACCTAATTAGCGCCGCTCTCAATGTTTCTCTCTCTCTCTCTTTCTCTGTCTCTGTCTGTCTCTCTCTCTCTCTCTCTCTCTCTTTCTCTCTTGGTGGATATAATAATCACCAGAACGGGTTATAATGGTCCATAATCGACGTACGATTTCTTATCATAATTCCCTTTAACTTAAAAAATCTCATATGTTGAAGAAAAATTTACGATTTTATCATCGCATTCCATGATATAATAGTAATATTAATGTCTGCCGAATAATGAAGGTACGATAATAACGAAGAGGCCGTTACGAGTCAACTTGTGGCTAATTAGAGAACCCTTTCAATAAAGCCGTCGTTGCGAGAATTTAATTCAGCCAAGATGCCAAAAGTATGTGACCGAAAAGTTTCATTATTTTTCATCGTATTTTTTATATTCATTTGTCGTTCCATACGCGACGCGGTACCGACATTGAGCTGATTCTCATTCGTTCGTCGAGATAAAGAGCGAGTGAGAGAGAGAGAGAGAGAGAGAGAGAGAGAAAAAGAGACAGAGTAAAATGGGACAGAAAGAGAACATCAATCGCAGCAGGAGGCCTGCAGGTCCGGATAATCCGCTTCATATACATATATATTCTATAATACGCTACAAACGACCCTCCGACTCTCAACGCGATTCGTCTCTATATATGTATTCTCTACGTATACCTAATATACACGTATATACATATATATATATATAAATATATAATACATATCCGTGTCCGTGTGTGTGTGTGTGTGTATGTATGTGTGTGTGTGTGTGTGTGTGTCTGTGGTACGTGTGTACGCGAGTCGAGAGCTCTCAGACACGAGGACCCTGTAATTTAATACACGCACCGCGAAATGGAGACAGTAATGACTCGTAGGGTTTCGGGCTTAAAATTAAATGCGACTATCCGAGTTAGTAAAATTCCTAATTCGTCTGGTCTATATATCCTTCCGCTCCTCCTTTACTCCGACTCTCGGGCTCATTCTCGCCGGAGCTTTTGCCGCAGCTTCCGGCGTCCTCTTTTGCTCTCTCTCTCTCTTGCCTCATCCCTCATCCCCTAACGGCGCTCCATGTCACATCCGCGAGTCCGTTTTCGCGGTCTCGTGTGTACTACTGTATCTCTCTCTCTCTCTCTCTCTCTCTTGCTCTCTCGCGCAGCGACTATTTCTCGTCGTGACATATTCCATCGTATAAGCACGTACATTTTTCGTGTGATCTTTTAGGGCTTCGAAGCTTCGGCGTACGACGAGAGCTAGTTATATTTGTTCTCTTTCTCTCTCGCTCAGTCTTTCCGGCTACTACCCCGCCTCTTGACGTCGGATGAAGGTGCAACTGGACGTGTTCCAAATTAAATTGAGGAACAAAAAAAAGGAAGTTGCGGGACTGGGGGTGGCATAACCGGAACAAATTGAAAGCTCTCCCGTCATCCTTTTCTTTCCTTTATCCTCTTATCCCACCCTTTTCCGTCTCTCTCTCTCTCTCTCTCTCTCTCTCTCTCTCTCTCTCTCTCTCTCTCTCTCTCTCTCTCTCTCTCTCTCTCTCTCTCCTTGAAATTCGCTAGTCTTGCAACCAGAAATGCGAGATATCCAGAGTGAAACATTTTTACCTTTGCTTTCTCGAAAAAGCGCTCGTAAGAGTCCCTAGAGAAAAAAAACAGTTTTCACGAATATATAAGAAAATTTGTATTTTTTTGATCAATCGTTATGAGCGAGTTTGAGCAATTGGCCATATTTTTACGGTAAGACGATGAAGAATTTTCCGCAATCGCAATTACGAAAATGTTTCTCGCGCGGTGTCTCGTTGCGGTGAGCAACGAGACCGTTCAACCCTTCTTGAACGCGTGAGCGAGAGACAGCGAGAACGCTAGGGTGAAGGGGTAGAAACGGGGTAGACCTCGAGGTATAGACGCACACTCGCTCTTCGTATTACAGTCGCAGCTGGGCACACGCGTAACATTTAATTAATGTCGGAACATTAGCATATAAACTCGTAGTACGTAGGGCTCACGACGATGTAACCTCCCCCGTCGTTCCTTTATACCGGACAGTGTCACAGGGGGCGCCGTGCTCGTTGGCGCGGACACTCCAGCACGCGTGTGTGTCTGCGCGCGTATAAATACACACGGACACCGGGCTGGACCGTACCTATGGTACACACAAGACACGGCAGAGGGGTGAGTCGCGAGGGGGAAGCACGAGGACGCCGGGGGTGCATGGGAAAAGGTACGACCTATCTACGGGTCGTTCCGTCGAAAATCGAACTTGCAAGACCCTTTATTTCTAGCTTCATCAAATTATGTTTTCTTCTTTTTATATCGAAAATAATAAAATTTCATATCGTTGGGATGATTATTTGTAATTTGAAATGATCAAAATCGACTTTTGGTGATTTTTTTTGTAAATTTTAGAAAAAATTTCATTTCGTCGATTCCACACGGAGGGGTTCGTGTATGCGAGATATTTCGTACTGGATGGAGTCTCGGACGCAATCATCGTAGTTCGGACCTTGGCGGAGATGCGAAAATGTCAGGTATATGTGAGTGAGAGCCGAGCAGGAGAAGGTAGTGACTGCCTATACGTATGTACACTCGAGGCAACGAGCATTACGAAGCCCCTTCGAGTTTGCTCGGTTGGCTCTATATCCCTCTCTACCAGGGACAACGTCGACCACTAATAGTTACATTGTCTAAGGTTTCGATAACCCAATGAACCTTCTCAGCGTTTATGCGAGGAACTTGACCGGGTCCTGGAGGGAAGGTAATATTTTCCCACGGTCGCGGAAACTCATCGTAATATTTTATACGCCCGTAACTTCTCATTCTATAACGCTCCAACCAGCAAAAAAAATTCTCTCGTAAAAATATCATCAACGAATTTTAATCGTCGACACACAATTTTCGATAATAAACATAAAAAATTCCACGTAGTACGAAATTATTCCTAATTATTTATATCATTAATTACTTTCGATTTCTCATTAGGTACGACCGTTCGAAATTCTTGCACGCATCGTACCCACGAAATCTTGATCGAGTCCATCCTTATCCTTTTTTTTCATCCCCATCTTCATCCCCCCTGATACCAGAACTGATTGATAAAAGTAAAAAAGAAAAATTTTGAAAAAAAAAACGACTTAACAACGTGGCTTCCGAATGTACCGGTCCGAATTAAGAGGTTATAGGGGCGGGGAGGGGGAAGGAGGGGGGGGGGGGGGATAAAAGCAAGAGGGCGTAAAAAAATCGATCGAGCATCGAGTGTTAAGGGGGAGATCATTAGTAGGACGATTAAATTAAAATATTTGATTGCCAAAAGGGTCTCTCACCTCTGTTCCCTCGTTCTGCTCTCTCTCTCTCTCTCTCTCTCGCATTACTTGTCCCATATATATATATATATATATATATATATATATTTATGTATATATGTGTATACATAGGGTTTATGCCGTACGAGTGTATTGCTCTCGCGGTAGAGAGACCTCTCTCGTTCATCGTTGGCGCTTCCAAATTTGAAATGCTAAACAGCAAATACGCCTAATGAACACGTATGCTCGCGCCATGTCCGTCGCTATGTTTGTACCAGCGGCGACGACATTAACTGACGCGGCGATATTTGCGTTGGTCAGTCGTCGTCTCTCTCTCTCTCTCTCACTCCCTCTCACTCATATCCCTCACTCTTGTCGTGAGCGCACTACGCGGATAATAGATTCATCCTTCACGCTTCTTAATTAGGAGTTCAGTTTTATTGGCCTCTCTCGACGCTCGACGCGACGCGCTCGGTGCGGCGCAACATCTAAGATCATTTTCTCTCTCTCATTATATATATATAAACATTAGTATATATTCGAGGTTATACCAGCGAGTTATTGCGATTCTCCGTCGGTGGTTGAGCGAGAGCTCGAGAACATCTTCATAAAATTGTACGAGTCGCTCCTAGGAACGCATTAGTCAAAATTATCGATCGACAGACAAGCGAGAAAAATAATAAAAACCCACACACACGTAGCGCGGAGACATCGTTCGATCGTAATAAATATCCAGTTCGTCCCGAGCAAAAATTTATCTCGAACGCAACGCAATACGTCGTTCGCTATTGAAACAAACGTAACATTCGACGATATCGTGTGGATCGCCGCAAAATTTTCCTACTTGACGTCAAACACATTTTCGCCAACGAAAACCAAATAAATTTTCCCGTTTCGTACGAATGAACTTTTGTTTTGATCAATTATAATTGTTCTCCGGTTCAACGACTCCGAAATTCTCGTGCGCCCAACTTTTCGTCAGAATTTTCATCGTCGCGCGTTTATTCCGCGTTTATACTACGGTGAGGAAAAAAACGATACCGAAACACTATAAACGAAATAAAAATAATAAAACATCAAGGACGAAGAAAAATGTAAATTTTTAGTTTCGAACTATGTTTTTTTCATCCCGGTATTCGTCGATCAAGTTCGTTTGCAAAAATATTCACCGTTTTTTCGTCGCCTACGTTTTTTTCCCGCGATATTTATTTATTTGTATCTTTATCGACGGTGAAGGGACGAAAGGGCGGAAATGGGGGGTTGAAAAAATGAGCCAATATTCTCATGTCCATCGAAATAGCATATATCAGGGTAGTTCAAACGCCTACATTGTATATCGATATCAGGTAGGATGTCGTTCGCCACGGAGCGCAACAAATCCTCCCCCCAACCCCCCGCCCCACCCTGCCACCTCGCGAGAGCTTTTCTTCGCCGTTTCGCTCGGGTCGCGTTTCGCGATTCCGCGAAAACGTTTTGCATTTTACCGGCGCAAGCTTTCGCATTTCCTCTAGCGTATATATTTCTATATATAAAGCGAGACCCCGATGGTTTTTACAGGAAGCATCAATATTTATGTTGCATAATGCATTTATAATTGCCGCGTGTACACACTCTATTTGTTCCGATTTCGTAATGCCATGAAAATGTATGATCCTCGTTGCCTATTATTAGGAAAGATTCGCCTCGCTTCCACCCTCCCCCCGACCCCCTTGTCGACCACGTTTTTTTCCATCCCTTTCGCCATGTCGAATTCGAGCGAATCCGCGCCCCGGGGGTGGCGCCGTACAAATAATATAAAAAAATATACGACGCGGGCACGTAGTAACAAAAATTCGCCGATCTCTCGACGCGTAAACCAGCGACGCGAATGTTTCTCGTTTCTTGTTTCGTGTCAACGACGAAACTACCTCTTTCGTTATGTCTTTCAAATCGCAAATCTCGAAACTATGCAACCAATGTTTTTTTTATCTTTTTCCTTTTATTACCTAATATTTATATATTAAAAATCGAAACGTTGCATTCATGATTGGAAAATTAGCAGGGGTGTGGGGGGAGGGGGATGCACTTTATCCGAAATTTTAGGGGAAGACGTTGTTCTTCATTTTATTGCGGGAGAAACACTGAGTTACGGACAGACACCGGCGTGCAGGACGGTCCGTAACCTCGGATACGGTTGTAACGAGAGTGGAGGAGAGATCCATCTTCTCCTTCGTCCATACGTCCGTACATTTCCGCGCGTATGTGTATGTGTATCGCGCGGCCAAGGCGAATTCGCTCGAACGTTTCACTGAATTTATCGACAACCTGTACACCTCGGCTATAAACGATAAGACGATGCCTGCTGGCCAGTCTCCGTCGTCCGACGGGAATGAGTGAAGGAATAGTGAGGGGTGGGGGGCGGAAGGGGGTTGGATGACTTGATGTTCCGTATACGCGCATTCGACCAATATAATCCATATTACTGCACGACTCCATATCCCTTCGCATCAAATCTGAACGCGCAAACATATATAGAAATGGGACGAGTTGGGGGTGAAGGGGGGCGAGAGAGGGGGTTGAGGGGAGGAATTCAGGATAACCGTAGTTTGGTTTCTCAATCACTTCGAGAGGGTCACAAACCGAATGTTTCCGTATCAAAAGGCAATCGTGATAGACGTATACGCTCGTACGCGAGGGTAAACGTGCATTGAAATATTCACCCTCTGTCTCGTCTGTCGCACTTGGTACGATTTCTCGATATCGTATACGATGTCGCGATCTCGTGATTGTTTTCGCCTTGCGATTTTTTGCTCCCGAGAAAACATAAAAGTGCGGGATACTTTAAAAAAAAACATTTTTATTTAGTTTGTGGTGTCGTTTCGAAATTAGTAAAACCTTGATCGATTAATATAAATTTATTCTTATGGATCTGCATCTTGATTAGAATTGCCAATAAAACCAATTTTTTTGACAAGATTATACGAGTGGTAACCACTTTATTAAGTGGAAACGGAGAATTCTCACTTTCAAGCTGGAAAGGCTCGTCCCATTAGTACGCCGGCTTAGTACGATGGTAACGGTTTTCAGCCCCAGTCCAACGGAGAAAAATAAGTAGCCCAAAAGTCGAGAAGTTTTATTACCGTGTCGTAGTAACTCGCGAGTAACGTTTACCGAACACTTTTTTCGACCAGAAATATTCACCGAAATATCATTCTCAACCGGTCCGATTTCTCGAGTAACGATCGTATTTATCGTCGATTTTCTTTTCGAGATTTTATCCTCGACATTACCGATTACTTCGACATTCTTACTAAACAAGACAATTATGATTTGAGAGGTGTAATCTATATCGATCGTACTTCACCCCCCCCCCCCCCCCCCGAATCGGTTAGATCGTAAAGCGAGATGAAAAAGTAAACGCTGGAAAAAAATAGGTCATGCCCCCCTTTCGTATGTACAAACTTATTATTAACACCCACTCGCTCTTTGTCCGTCAAGAGCACGCGCACGTGTACGAGATTCGTATCTTTAACCCGACCGTTCGCTCGTCCCTCCGCGTCATCGATTAATTACGACTCAATTCGTGTGCCACAAGCGAGCCAAGCAACATCGTATATAAATTTATATCTATATATTTATATAATTGGGACGATCAAGGAGAAAAAAACGCTTTTATAAGCCGTCCGAACATATATTTATAGTTATAGAACGTGTAGATACGTTTAAAGAGGCGTTCTCGAGCCTCGAGGAAACCGATTTTCTCAAGGGGTTTTCGATGAATACAAGAAACTCAATGGAGGATAGACGTACATAGACTCACAGATCGTGAGAACAGACGCAGTTACTGGCTGCGAGAAAGACAGAGAGAGAACGTACAGAGAGAAGCGAAGGTCTACATAAGCAAAAGCAAACCCAGTGAGTGAGGGAGATGCGGGAATGATCGAAGGAAGCTGAGATGAGAAGGACGAAGGATGAGGGTGGAGAGAAACACAGAGGGTGAGAGAGAGAGAGGGAGAAGACGAGGATACCACAGCTAGAGGGAAACTGCGAAGTGAAGAGGGAACGGGTGGAAGCTCGACCAAGCTCTTCTCCTGGTCTTGTCCGGTGTCTCGGGCGTGCGATCGGTGGGGTGATTATGGCCAGTCATGAGGAGAAGGAGCACAGGACCTGTGGGAAGGGGCTTGAATGAGAGGGGAGTTTAAAGGAGGAGAATGACGAGATGAGGTGGGGCCCCAAGGGCAACGAGGGAGTGAGGAGGAGGAGGAGGGGGTTCGGTCTCTTGTACACGACAAGAGAGGCGAGGTTCGGACTTGAGAGATCAATAAACGACGCTCCAACCTGGACACTCGGCCCATCCCTCATCATCCTCCTCTCTCTCGGCGCGACGCGAACAACCATCGAGTCTCACTTCGTGTGCACCTACTGTTCCTTTACAAATCTATCTCTATACTTTTCTTCGTATGTCTGTCTGTCTGTCTGTCTCTCTATCTCTCTCTCCCTCTCTCTTTCTCTCGCTCATTGTCCTTTTACGAATGTTGACCATGTCGTGAGTTTACCCCTTCCACCCTTATCAGTCTTTCTAGTAGAAGGGAGAGGCCCAGCTGCAATCGTTTCTTTTCACTCCTAAATCGTCCTTGCCATGCTCGACCTTCGTACCCTATCCGCCCTTGAGATAGTAGACCGTTCAACCCCTAATGGTTAATCCCCGATTGATGATCTGTGAGAACGCCGTGAAGGGGGATTAGCGATCCACGATGATTCTGGATCAACTGTCTACGATCGAACGATGGATAGGCCAAAGTGTAATTATTACAGTTATTTTATACGTTTGATTAGCTTTTTTCGATACAATCTTTCGACCGACTAATTTTGTCACAGGGATTTTATTAATTTACGTAGACTCGTTGATATCGAAAATAATGTCGGTTGTTTCCGCTGACCGGATTGTAAACAAGTCGAGTCATTTTCTCGTTTACTAATCAGCCGAGTCGTTAGGGGTTGTTTAGTGGTACGAAGCTCGATGTAAAATCCGCCTGGTGGCAGCACCGATGCGACCGAACGCCGAATGCTCATTCCGGGGTCCTCGCTTCCAGTACGCTTCCATCCACGAATCTGATACGGTTAAGATAACCAGAGAGTCGACCATATCTTTCTACCTGTTTGCGTAACGTCAATCTTCGTACCGTCGATAATAATACATTCTCGTCCGTTTATGAGCGCATCCAGCTTCGATATCTCCCCATAATTATGAATATATTACATGTGGTTCTCGCTACCGTAAACACAGATGCTGCGAAGATAGATCATATCCGAGTTTGCTTTTGCCCCAAGCTACGAATTATGCGTCATAAGGCGGATCTCTGGGCTTCGCATCATCGAGGGATTAATTCATCCGTATCAATTTATTTTACGATCCTGCCACGATCCTTGTCCAGCGATAATATACCGAGTAAGTCGTTTCAACGATAATCATGCTTGAAACAACGGAGTCTCGTAATCGAGGATTCGCCAATAAAACAGGAAGGGAGCAGGAAGCAGGCAGGAATGGGATGGAAAATGGGCTCTGATAAAATCATCGATTTTTTCGGTAACAATTTAATTCGTGAAAAAAGTAAATATTTCACCTTTTCAGCATCAATGATCGATAGAAATAAGGGATGAAACGATGTGAATCGATCAAATAAACGGCGGATAATAGGAATCAATTGTTTTTTTTACGACAGAAACCACGAAGGTATTTTCATCGGCTAACAGTTTGTCGGCTTATCGATGAAGGGACAGAGCTTCGGTGCGGCAAGTAAGTGGAAACACGGGTTAGTCCCGGGGGCAAATTTTATACGGTGGCCTCTGCTTCTCTCTCTCTCTCTCCGTACGTACGAAGGCGAAATATCAGGAATCGTGGTGGTAGCGAAGCAGCTATGTAGTAGTATTAGCACAGTCGTACACTCGTCGCTTTCATCCCTCTCACCCCTAGACCCAGTTTTCCACTGTTCGGTCCGTAGCACGAAGATGAAGCAAAAGGAGAGCGATAGGATGCGAGTAAGAGAGTAAACGAGAGCGAACGATCAGTAGAGGGGTGGGGTTTGCTATTGCTACAGTCGGCGAGGGGTTGAAGTGACAGAAAGAGAAAGGCTGGGAGAGAAAAAGGAAGAGAAAGAGAGAGAGAAAGAGAAAGAGGAGTTAGGGACTTTTACGGTCTGGTTTGGTTCTCTTGCCAGAAACGCGCGAGAGACCTCCATAGAGACCTAGGTGCGGGGGGTTGAGAGGAAGGGTGAGAGCAGGGGGTGGAGGTCGACTCGGTGTACTGTCGAAGTCGCGTGGGACGGTGTGGGAGTGCTGGAAGGGAGATTGGCAGGGGGAGGAGGAGGAGGAGGAGGAGGAGGAGGAGGGAGTTTGCGGATGCCGCGAGCAACTGGTGGTGGAAAAACACGCTCGTTCGCGTTCACCACCCCCTTAGCTAGCACATCGCGATTCTCTACCTCGAACGAGTCGCTTTACCCATGCTCCGCTCTCGCGCTACCTCCTCATCCCTTTTCCTCGGTTTTTCTCTCTGTCTCTCTCGTCAGGGGGGGGGGGGGGGGACTTTTACCCCGTGTTCTCTACCTCCACCCTTTTCCTTTCCGTTCTTTCTCTCACCCCAGTTCCATATTATTTTGCCGCACGTCCGCATTCGGCTACGTACACCAGCCGGAACGCTCAAAGCGACGTGGTAAAGAGAAAGAGAGAGAGAGCGAGAGAGCGGGTAAACTTCGCTCGAGATCCTTCTCTCGGTGATGCTTTTATGAACACATAAATGCCAAAGGGCGACGAGCCTCGGTGTACACGCTTACCAACCTACATAGAGATCCGCTGATACGGTAAATGCATATGCACGTAAACATGTAGTACGATGTAGTCGAGAGGAAAGCGCGTTAAGCGTTTACTCGTGTTTGTTTTTTTCTTTTTATTTTCTTTTTTTTGTGCCGAACGTTGAAAGAAAGGATCGACACTTTTCGACTTTATCATCCCTTATTCGTTATCTCTGGCTTCGACACTCCCCCCTATACATATTTCTCATCGCGTTTCGATCGATTCGAGTCGACGACGAAGCACCGATTCACGACTCTTTAGAAAGGGTGGTAAATCGAGCCAGGGGTCGTAAGCTAGAGAAGTGGTCGCGTAACACACGAGCGTTAAAAAAAGCTGTCGGAGAAATCTCCCGGGCGCCAACTCGGTAGAAATTCGTCGGACATAATCCCTACCTTCGTTCGGAAGTGAAAATCCAGACGAGCTCCTAATTCCCCGACTGTTCATTAGATCTTGCAATATTCACGTTCTAATCCCTCAGATCAGTGGGCGCCACGGCGCTTAAGCCATCATTAAGACTCGAATAATTCAGGTTAACAGAGATGATAGGGCGGGGGGGGCGAATCACGTGGCGCGTAGCGGGGGTAATCTCAATTTGCATTTTCCCTCCGCTGTTTGTGCTTCGTGCGCGAGTGTTAATGCGAGTTATACGTGTGGGAGAGAAGCGTTTGTGCGACAGCGCTAATATGCCTACGTCGTCGTCGTCGTCGCGCGCGGTCCTCGTCCGACATTAGAAGAATAAACATTCGTGAATCGTGGTAGAACTAACAGGACCTCGCGCGATTCTCAACCCCTGATCCCTCTTTCTATTTATTCAAATTCGTCCCTCTCACCACCCCATTCGCGCTTCCGTCGTTTTCCTGTCTTTGTCTCTGTAACTTTTTATCTTTTCACTCACGTTACTTTATTTATGAGAACTTTTACATTACTGATGAGAGTGGTAACATCTTCTCGTCATCGATCGTCCCGAATTATCCCAATCTCTAGTCTCGCCCCCACTTAGTCTTTTCTCAAGGTCTTCTTCATCGTCGGAGAAAACCTGCTAAGTGATCATTAGCACGACTCGTGCGTATGTCGTATCGCGAATCTATTAAGCAAACACAGTTTTGTTTCTCTCGAGCTAATTTACTACGGTTACATCGTCAAACTGACGCGACCGAACGAGAAATTCGTCGATGCTTAACTTTTTTTTTGTCAACTTGGTCCAAGAATATTTTTGTAATAATACAAAGTTATGTTAATTTTACTATCTTTCGGGTATAAATAAAAATGATAAAAAGATGTTGAAGATAGACTAAAAATACAAAACGTTTTACATATTTTACGTCGAACAATTGACAAAGTACGATTATTTTTTATTGTTATTTAATCGTATCAATGTGTAGAGAACGATTTCTTTCACTTGTGCCACATGGCATTCTGTTACACGTGTATTTTTCAAAATCAAATTGGTACGATTTTATTGGCACGTTCGTGAAAAGACCCAACGCTAAAGTTCTTTCATCCATCCATCAAGTTCTCTTGTTGTTCCGTTGTTGTTTCATTGTTTTCGACGTTAATGCGTTTTTATTTTCATTCAAACACATTCTCGCGTCTCCTCGTCAGATTGACGTGACTCGTGGATACGGAATACATATATATATACACATGATATATGAATGAAGAAGGAAAAAACCCTAGAACGGCACAATTCTGTACGTATTATCACACAGGCATTCTTTACACCAGCTAGAGGGTTTAAATTGCTGTGGGCCGACAGCACAAGCTTTCGCATATGGGGTGAGGGGGGAGGGGAGGCGCGTGTCGGTGAGCGTTTTGTGAAACGAGCCCACGACAGCGGGTCGGAAAGCTCGCAGAGCTCGAGCTCACACGTTTAACATTCATCCGGTGATACTGCCGCTGCTACTGGTGCTCGGGGGATGAAACAAACGAAAAAAAAGTATTTCCTGTATAAAACACCACCGGGCGAAACTTTATCTCGCTTTTCATTCCGACTGCAGAGCGATGCTAGGATTGTACCCGGAGAAATGATGAGCCAATTTCACGAATCTGCAGTACAATCCGTTTTAAAAATGCGACTGATCCCTTTTGAATGACCGCTTGAAATTTGGTCTTTTTTCATAATATTGTTCAACAGTTCGCTTGTTCTTTTTCCCTTCTGTATTTGATCAAAAACAGCGATACACAATTTTTACTTTAGAATGAACCAATTAGGAAAAAAAATGGAATTTTTTTTTTTTAAATCGAAGGCGTGAGATAAGGGTTGAAAAAAAGTTCCCTTAAATAATAAAAAAACTGCATTCCGGCATCGTGCGAGTTTTCAAAGAATTCTTGTTCCGGTATGTACGATGGAAAACCATGAAATCGTTCCGATTACGCGAATTACAATCAATCGAAAGTATCGTTCGGCTATCGATTTCCCGGAATTCCTTCGAAGCATCGTTCAGTCAGTCGTGTTTGACGGGGAGACCGGATGCCGTCGAGGAAGAGGCGAACTCGGCGAGAGTGTGAGAAGAGAGGGCGAGAGAGAGAGGTGCGGTTCACCTCGTTCAACTGTCCTCGTGGAATTGGTTTCTTCGTGTAGTAAGGCGTAGTGGTGGCGGTGCGGAGGGTGGATGAGGTAATACACGTTGCCGGGTGTCCCTTCTGGCCATCTCGTCCTCTCTCGCTCCGTGGATATCCCACAGTCTCCATACAGTCCTTCGCGGTATCTCCGTGCACCGCTTTCTCCTATCCTTCGCCGGGCACTTCGGCCTTCTCTGTCTCTTCCAGAAGAGTTTGGAAGCTCAGGGGCCTCGGACGGAGTAGGAGAGGTTCAACTCCCCTCTTCCCTTCGCTCTCTCTACCTCCATCTCTCCCTCGTTCTATTCACTCTCTCTCGCTCTTTGGCTGGCCCTAGACCGGGCAGAGCCGGGTGGATGGGCAAATACAAGCTATGCATAACAATCGATCTCCCTGGAAACTATGGGGGCGGGATGCTGGTCAGCGGGCGGATAAAGGAGGGTGACCGAAGGTAGCGAGAGAGAGAGAGAGAGAGAGTTCTCTAGGCAAGATGAAGGTGCTAGTAGCGGGAGAGACACGGGACCGGTGTTGGTAGGGTGTACGTCCAGTAGTTGTTGTAGTCGTAGTCGTTATGTGCAGGTATAGTGATGGACGAACGGACAAGCGGATGGACGTCGGGCAAGGAGGTTGCCGCCGCTGCTTCGTGGGTGAGGGGGGGGGGGGTGGTGGTGGTGGTGGTGGTGGTGCTGGTGGTTAGCGTTCGCTATTCTCTCGTTGAGTATTCGAGAAGGAGTAAGGGCTGGGAAGGGGGAAGGGCGAGACACACCGGGCGCAAGATGAGGGAAGTAGTCTGAGATAGCCACTAGCCGACACCCTGTCCGATGTCCATTTCTCTCCAGTCTCTCTCTCTCCCTCACACTCACTCACTCTCTCTATATATATATGTATATATATTTAACCAACGTCTGTTCGCTCCCCCTCTTCCCTTCCGCTTCTACGGATCTTCCGCTATGCCTCCCCTAGTGCCCGTTCACTCCGTTCTTATCCTCGACCGTGTGAAACACCCAGCCGAGATCCTGACGGACTTGACCACGAGGAAAACGTATGGAGATATGGACGATGGGAATCGAAGGCGCGCGCGCGCCTAGATGCGAGCTTTTGCATTTATATCACTCCGGAAACGAGCGAGTTTACAGTCCGACGAACAATGCCTCGAAACGAAACGAGACTGCGCCAACCCAATTCCATTTTCCTTGTCGACTTTGGTTACAGTAGCTACGCTCCCAAATTGATTCTCTCGAACCTAACGCATCTTTTTCGTGCTTGGAAAGCTTTTGAAACGTAAAAAGCTCGGATCCACCTTTCGTCGTCAATTTACGTGGACGAACGTCTCGTTCTTGGTCTTACGGAGGTTGCTCCTTCGCCTCAATTCCACGAACGGAAATAACGCGTGCTTTCACGTCGGTGAAATATTTTTCGAGAATGGAAACCAACATTCCCGTGGTACGATGGAAAGTCGTGTTTCGTCGAGTGAATTTTGCGGGGCACGTACCGCGCGTCCGGGACCCTCCATGTCCGTCGGAGACGAGAGCGAGAGCGCAGTCATCGGTCAACCAGCATTACGGAATTTGCATGTTATTTACTCGCGAGCCACCGAGTACATTTGTTTGGATTATCCCCGAAATAAACTAGTGTGCTCGTACGCCCGCACTTCAACCCTATACCCCGTCTCCTACCCCCACCCTCACTCTCTCGATTCCGATATATAGCAACCCTCGCTTTTCGGTGGACACCGCGAAGCGTATGCAGAAGTGGATATACAAGCGCGATTCAGAATATACACTCGCGTTTCATCTTCTACCCTGGAGTGATGCGCACAGTGGCTCTACTGGAAAACCAACAAATGGCTTCGTTTTGCTCAGTTTATGTTCGTTTTCCCGGACTCCGGTATCTCGCTACGACCCTCAACTTCCGAGGACGATAAAAATTGGACAATTTTTTTCGCGTCTCGAACTTGGGAAGAAGCCCCTAAAACACCCGAAAATCTCTGCGACAAGTTGATAACAAAGATTTCTTTCTCGTGGTTCCGATTTTTCATCCCTTATATCTTTTTCGTTTCCACGGGGTTGAAACAAAATGGTAGCTCGTACTTGCGATTTTGCAATTTCTTCGTACGGTCGGTTCGTTTATACGTCTATGGACGAGTGCATCCTTGCGAGGTCGTACGTCACTAACATAGAAATGTAACGCGAGTCGTATAAGCGAGGGGGCCCTCGCGCGGATTTCTGCGATTGGCAGAGATTAAACGTGCAATTAATGAAAACGAGGTAACCTTTACCGGGCCTAGGGATGAAATGAAGGTTGGTGCGGTAGGGTGGAGGGGTGAGAGAGGGTCGAGAAGTAGGAAGGATGGAAAAACGACAGCGTAGGAGAAACCAGAGTGCTTCGAATCGGACGTTCATTTCCAATTAGTCCCGGTACGATTCGCCGATCCAGCGCGTCCACCTATCACCCATGATTTTTCTTTTTTTTCTTTTTTGCTCGTATTCCCCCTTGGATACGTGGAGAAGTGGCGATCCGCTATTCACTAGAAACGTTCGTTACTAACGTGTGTAAGTTGTTCTACGAAAACGACATTGGAATAAATTTTCCATCGATCGAACGAAAAATTTAATTAATCGATTAATTACGACAGTTAAGATTTTTTGTTTGTTAAATATTTAAATATTAAGTAATTTTTATATTTTTAGTTAGCATAACGTTTTTCTCGTCGCAGTTGTTGGCTGACAGTGGTTAAAAATTCCAGAGGCTACAGCAGCAACGATTTATCTTGGCGCAAACACAGACCGACTCATTGATATTCATTTATACATATATATTTTTTAAACAGAGGCGATCACGATATTCGCAAATTTATGGCAATTCCGTCAATTAAGTCGAATGAGGTAGGGTCATAACATAAATATGTAAACATTGGTCGAGGTCTCGCAAAAGTTCGCGAGAGCGTAGAACGAAGATGCGAAGAGAGAGAGAGAGAGGGAGAGGGACAGAGAGAGAGAGAGAGAGAGAGAGAGAGAGAGAGAGAGAGAGAGAGAGAGAGAGAAAATCTTCATCGATGAATGCACCGTACGTTCGCGAATGGTCCATATAAGCTTCGCTTGTCCATCAATGTCTTCGGTGACCCTTCTCTCCTCTCCGTCTCGAATAAAATGTCCGAGAAGGGAGATTCAACGAAATGCAATCTCGCGGTCCAGCAGGTACTTATCATACGCACCGCGGTGTTCTCGAGCTCCGCATAATTCTTCGATCGGCACAAAGTTTCAACCGCTACGCACGGCTACTGCGCAATGCATGCGCTCGTTTCGAATTATACACAGTCGTATATACGAATGCACGACATATATATATAGGCGAGTGTATTTCTGTGTATGCTGAATGCATCGAAGCTTTATTGCTACTGCTGCTGCTGCATCCAACGATCGAGATCATTTCGCGAAGCCGCCTTTACGTACTATTATATGTGTGTGCCGTTTAACTGTTTCTCCCTCCCCCTCATTCCCTTTCCCTCCCTCTCTTTCTGTCTCACAGCCTCTCGCTTGAAATTATATATCTCTCTCAGTCTCTCGGTGAAGTCATATATACGTAATACGTTGCATCTGGGACATCGAGTAACTCGAGACGTAGATATGATTGTATGGCCATGCAGCAACATCGAGAATGCCGTAATTCTGCAGTCGATACTGGCGAGATTTGAATACATAGATATTTTTTCGTTTCTTTTTTTTTGTCAGTTCGTCTAATGAGACATAATACTCTCACATTCAACTACCCGATCGTATAGATATGTTTCGAGGAGTGCGGGGTATTATCTGAAAAAAAATGTTTTTTTTTTCTTTGCGAAAAAATTGAATATTTATGGGAACCCGTTATTCGATGAATTCTTCGTGGCGTATACTTTTTCGTCTCCCAATCTCCGACGTCTTAACCCGAATCTAATTAATGTGCACCGCGTCTCTGCATTATTTGTTTAGTTTCATTTCATTATCCCTGCGGTTCGTGGATAGAGAGGGTTGCTGAGCTGGGTCTTGAGGGGTAGATGAGGGGGAAGGTGAGGACAGAGCGAAGGACGATTTTATGCAAATTTATATACAAGGGGGGACACGATGCGCTACAGAGACAAAAGAAAGAGACGAAAGTTTTACCCTTGTGTTACCGCGCGCCGTGGAACTTTCACCCCTTTTGGTCTGGAGGTTTCGCTGCGGAGGGTGAGACGGAGACAGAGGTACGTTCTCACACTCCCCAATTTTCTCTTTACTCGATGACGTCGCCGTTTTCTCTCTCTGCGTCGCGAACAAGAGACCTTTTTGTCTGCCGAGACACCATCGCATTTATTTCATGTTATTATTGTTCTTATTATTATTATTATTATTATTATTATTATTATTATTATTATTATTATTATTATCATCTTCATTATAATTATTATACTCGCCATTATGATTGTACATAATTTCGAGTCTCTCGAGCGAGGTCTCTCTCCCTCCCTCTCGGTTTATCTCTCTCGCCACTTGAAACGCCGATTCGCGAATAATAAAATGCATCCCATTCATAATTCATTATGTTTATTCGGCTCTCATTAATCCTTTGATTAACTGTATTTCATTATTTAGATCGAGCCGCACGCGAGAGAGGGCTCTCGAGTTGAGAAACGAGTCGGTATGTTAATCGCCCGAGCTAAGGATACCGGGATAAATAAATTCTCGTCGCACTTACGTGTTTAATAAAACAAAATCTCTCGTATTTTCAAAAATAAATTTACCAAATATGAACGCACTTCTTGAAATTAAAAAAAAAGTGTTTATTCAAAATCCAAAATTCAAACGTGAGACTTTTATAATATTTTTCAATTTATTTTTTTCAATTTTATTCAAGCTATTTATTTTCATTTTTCTTCTCTTACCCGTGTACAAACGAGATTCTCGCACACCTAGGAATCGCCACAAGCGTGATCTTCGTGCAAATTGCGCGTATATACCCGCGTATTGCGCGAATATAATGTTATATATATATATCAAGATGTATATAAGCAAAGCGCGTTTATCATGTGCCTACCGCGTTAATGAGACACATTCACAAAGTTTGCCTCACGCCGAGACGATTCGATTGTATGGAGAAAATTGGCTTTTCAATTCTCCCAACCTTCGCGGCATACACCAGCTCGGCCCCGTATACATTATAAGGCCTCGTGGAAACTTACGCGGGGATTGCCCAAAGTTCGGATGAATTTAAATCCTACAAGCGCGAAGCGACAACCCCTGAGACACCTGTGTAGATTTATATATATCTATATATATATATATATATATATAATATGTACACATAAATCTGAACACAAGTCGTCGTGGCCCGGGAGAAGAGAATGCAGAGACAGTTTTGTCTTTCGTGTTCTTCGAATATAATATAACTCTCGTGTAATCAACCCCTGGATTGTATGCGTGGTGTTAAAATTTTTTAATCCCTCGATAAGACTCCCTTTATTTTATTATACAAAAAGTTACCTTTCAAGATTTCTTATTGTTTTTTTTTTAATTTCGTCGATTTGTCAGAATCTTGGTAGTTTGTAAGTGACTGAGAAGAAAAGATGGAGTAAGTTTGTATATTAAGTTTGACTCGGACACGTATACGTATATTTATTTATGTAAATAGAAAATACGTGGCAAGGTTATATTGAATGGATGAAAAAGCACGCAATGCGCGTTTTACCCTCTTTCTCTCTTCCTCGACCCCCGCCCCCCCCCTCCACTCTCATCTCTGTCGCTCTGTCTCTCTCTCTCGTTGGGGCTTTTATTATCCGGCTTTAATTTAAGCGGCGTTAGTCGCTCCGTCACGGCTCCAGGTGTGAATTAAACATACCCGCCCGCGTATCTCTACCACTCCTCGCGTAACAATGCTCACGGCATAATTAAATGTGTGTTCTAATAAATGCCTCGACCGAGGCGAACTGTGCACTTGATGTATACACTACGTTGCATATAGTATATACACGTAGTATATATATATAAATATATATATATACGCGTGCAAATATTTACGAATTCTCGAATTTGGATCCATCCAAGAAACTAAAATAGCTCATTCAAGAAATTAGGGAACGTTTCGAGCGCGAAAGGGGTCGAGAGATAATTTTTCGAAATTGTTCGACAAGAAGAAACGTGCATCGTTTCAATTCGCACGAGCACGGTGTGAAGATTTCCGAATGGCTGAAAACCGATTCGCATCTCTCACGTTACATCGCGTGTTACTTTCAACATTTTGTCGAATAGGCGCAGGGGGTTGCGCACCCTTTCACACCCAGACACCGTCTCACATCTATAATACGTAAACTTTGGCCAAAGTGTCTACAGGGCACATTGCCCGCGAACTGCTTGAGGGACGAAAACACGAGTGGGGGTCGGCGGGGTAGGTGGGTCGAGGGTGAGAGTGAGATTCTGTTGATATATGCACGTGTGCGAGTGTTTAGAATGCCTTTGCGATCTATGTGTGCGTGTATGTGTCGAGCGAGGCTGGTCGCTTGGGAAAATGTGTGTCTGTGTGTGTGTGTGTGTGCGAGAGAGAAACAGAGAGAAAGCTGGCTCCTATCCATATACCACCCTGTTATACATATATACACCGTCGCACGTAAGGCGAGGAGTCAGGGGGGGGGGGGGGGGGGGGGGAGTGGGGGTTAGTTCGAGCCTGGAAACTGCTGATTCGAAATTAACGAAAATTAATTGGCCCAGTCCGTGATATTAATTCTCACGGATGTGCTAATTGTTATCTGCGGATACTGACCGTCTCGCGCGACCTTGCGTCACCTTGAACTGAAAATTTTCCAAATTTTGTTTTTCATCCTCGACGAGCTTGGGTACAATAAAATAAATAAAATATGAATAAAAAATCTTGAATGGGGAGAAGAAAAAAAAATATACAAATATCAATTATCGAGCAACATTATGCGATAATTATGTCCAATGGCCGAGACTCGACGGCGCAGGAATTGTAGATTTTTTATTCTTTTTTTTATACTTCCGACCGACGCGTTCTTTTATGCGTCTCTCTCTCTCTCTCTCTCTCCGTCGAGCTATAGCGAAATATATTGCCGTACCCAAGCTGCTCGCTGGCTGAGTTTGCGCTCCAGACGGCCCTGAAGTCTGCATATCTCGACGGGGCAACCGCGGAACAGACTCTGACAATTAAAGTTTAAACTCGGGTGAGAACTCTGTTTTACGCCACGCCGTACGGACAAGACACATCGGAAAGAGGAGGTGGCGGAGGAGATGTAGGAGTTGGAGGAGGATGCAGAGAAGGAGGAAGAGGTGGAGGTTGGCTAGTGGAGGGGTGCACGTGCCTCATAAAACTTAATATAATTAAGGATAAAAATATCTCACTCGTCATATACCTATGTATACACATATATTTATATAATTCCATGTCGGCCAACCAACGGCCAAGAGACCGCTGAACTATACACACATACACCCCCACCCCTATATACATATGCATATATATGTTCATAGAAAATTATAACTATATAGCGGTGTGAGAACCGGGTGAACGAGGCGAAAGTGAATAAAAAAAAAGTGGTTCTTTATTAAAATACCCGCGGCGGAACACCCAACACACACGCAACACACCATTACGGAAGTCCGACTCGACGGTACAATGTGCCGCGCGTGCTATATAGAGCCACGGGCGTAAACACACCGAGCTCCCAACACACCAGTCACGAGAACTCCGGGCCCCTCGGCTTATTATTACATTCTACTTTATAGTATTATCCGTATATACGTATATATATGTGTGTGTGTGTGTGTGTGCTCGTTATATGATGCATGAACGCTTTGCAAAAGAACCGCGCGTTATTTACGCCTTGGCATATCATTATGGTGGGCACGTATTCGAGGTACGACGGAGATACGAGGGAATTGCTTATCGGGCCTGCGGGGCAGTCAACGATGTGCTACGAGGATAAATCAAAGCCTCGTATATATGTATACACGTACGAAAATTGTACTTCGTGGAAAGTACGTAATATAATGTTTCGCTGATACGCGAACTCATTATCGTAAGTAGATATTGAGAGAGAGAGAGAGAGAGAGAAAAAAATTGTGATTTATTAGATATTGATTTTACTTTGTACACAAGCGTTTTGTTATTTATTCGTCGGATTAATTCGTAAATTTGTATTTACGTGTATGTGGGTAAATTGCTTTTTTCTTCGGTTTATTAATGTGTAATAACGATAATAATAATCATCGGGACGAGAGATTTTTGTATAATTTAATTTTTCATTTTTTTTAAATTTTCGGAGCCTCTCGAAATGTAAAATTTTCCGTTTCCCTGATTGCTTTATTTGTGGATCAAGCTACGGTCGGATATCTCAAGTCGCTATCGAGCTATTTACTTTTGAACGCGGTCGAGGTGGCCACGTGTTCACACATGGCCCGTACGCTTGAATTTTTTTTATATAAATACGAGATTTCCCCCTTGCTGGGAAAATTTCTAAATATCGTCATGAAAGTTAGGAATGATTTTTTACACCCGAAAATAAAATATTTTCCAAGCCCTCGATCGTCTCTTCAAAAACAAAACAAAAACAAAAAAGTTTAAATTAACATTAACAAAAGATAAAAATTTCGGCGCGAAATAATTCCCGATACGAAAGTTCGCCGTTCGAACGAACGAATCGCGGTGCTTTCGCGATATTTCCGTCGTGTTAGAGAGATCGGTCGAATAAAATTTCAACTCTGACCAAAAACCGGCAGATCGGCTATCGCGAAAACGCGGTAACGGTGACAGGACGCGATGAGAAAGAGAGCGAAATGAGAATCCGGGGATGAAGTGCGCGATAGCGAGAGACGGAAGAAGAAGTTTATCGTTCGCACAGGTGAACGTACGCGTACCTCTCGTCGTTTCGAAGTAATAAATTGCTGGCGCCGGTCGATGCTTTGCGTCAGGTTATGCGCGAAAGTTGGAATTTATGCCCGGTTGTTTATGATCGCGGAGTGATAAGGGATCTTGCGCTGCATGACAAATGATCCCGTAATGAAAAGTGAAAGATACTCTATATATACGTAGACAAAGTCTCTGTACACAACGTTTATAACGAGTGTGTGTACGTGCGTTTGTGTGTACTCCTCGGTGCGCGGTGTTGGTCGGTGCTGCATAAATTTCAATGATTTAATGCACCCGCGACCCGCGTGAGCGCGTGTCGTGTATCCTCATTGAATAGGGATCGATAAAACTTTGCTAGGTATGCGCGATAGCACATAACACTCGTTTGTTAAACCGTACACACTTATATACATATACATATTTGTATATGTATATATATATATATATATATATACATGTGCGTAATTATAGAAACAGAAACGATCGAAGCGACAGAGGTAAAAATCTCGGTCACACAGCCGCTTGACCTTATTGCGAGATACATCGTGATTTATAACCCGACCAGTGATTCATAATCAAAAGGCATATCGCTACTATTCCGTACCGATTTCGCGCGATTCGTGCCCCGAACCAATTGACATTCGACTATAGCGCGCGTGCGGAACGATCGACGAGAGAGATCTTTTAACTCAACGCCGTTATCATTTACCGATCGTCGCGTGATATCGGTAAAAAATTGTATTGATTTTTACGATCGATCGCATTTTAGAAAAAAGATCTTTTGTTGAAAACTGTATCGATGGATATTTCTCGATCGATCGTCGAACCGATTTTGCGATAAGTCGTGTCCGGTTGTCACTGGGTTTCAAGGACATGGGTGATCTACGAATCATCGAGATGTACGAAGAACTCGACGGTCGGAGGACGACGAGGGTAACGGCTAGTGTGTCGAAGTTTATAGGGATCGATTTCGGATCCTGGAGGAACGATCGGTTCGTTGAATATTCAGGACTGAGCCAAGGGAATCGGAGGAATCAGTTCGTGGTAAGGGAGAGAGAGATAGAGAGCCATCGATCGAACCGGTGTGCGGCGAATAATGGTGGAAACTCGGAGGGCCTCTGCCTCGTGGTAGTGGTGGTGGTGGTGGTGGTGGACTCTTCGTCGAGGGTGCGGAAGAGAAATGGATGGAGGGGTTGTTAGGCTCGCGGAGGGTGCTTAGGTGTTACAATGATTATCCGAGAGGGACAGCGAAAGGTAATTATGCCCGATAGGGATCTCAGCCGTTTGCGGAAGCGAGACGGAACTATACTTTGCATCGTCTCGTAGACAAAGATCGACGAACGTAGACAGCGAGAGAGAGTGAGTGAAAGAGAAAGAGAGTAAGGAAGAAGCGGTAGGGGTTAGAATGTAGAAGGGTGGAAGAGGAGAAAGATAGGAGTAGAGACTGGAGGCCAAACGCAAAAGCAGATAGCAGAGACCTCAATGTGGATGGAAGGAAGACGGAGAAATGCACTGCAATTACCTCGAAGTGAGCTGCTTTCGACTTCCAAAGCCTTCGAAACTTTTGAATAAATAGCGGTAGTGTTCGTTGACTCACTCGCGAATGAACTTTGCGAATATTACGTATACGTATATATTCGCTATATTGGTCTCTCCCTACGTAAGTATGTGCGCACGGGCTTGTGTGTGCGTCTAGTAGTAGAAGAGGATTCGAAAATAGAGTTCGATCAATCGTGAATTACGGTTTGGAAAATAGTTTCTACGTGGCTTTCGAGCATCGAACGATATGTTAATTATGGTGCATTTCGTTAATTAATCCAGCATTTTTCAAGAAACAAATGAATTATTGTCCCTCGAGGTCGAACGTCATGGATTCGACGTTATCAACAAAAAAAATCTGACAAAATTGATAGTTTTTTTTTCTCGAAATTATTCCTAACAAATTTGTATTTTTATTTGCTGTTTTCGACAATTTTGTTTAGCCAGGCTCATTATAACGATTGAAACTTAACCTAAAATTGTACCCGAGCAATTTTACAGGTTTAACGATCGATCGAAAACCGACTCGTTACGTCAACGGGTCGCGTGCGCAATTACTTTTCCGAAAATAAACACCGGGAATAATCGTCGTCGTAATTAATTCTAGAACGTGACGATAGAGCGAGGAAAAAGGCCAACGGGACGTGGCTCAATTGCTTAGTTCGTACGTATCAAAAGTGCCATTCGAAGAATCAATTTTAGTGTCGACCGGACACCGTGGCGTTCTTTAATGGGGAGAGAACGAAGCTAAAAAGTTTCCCCGTAAAATAACCGCGACACGTTTTACTACCGTCGTGGGGTAAAAGCGCTTCGAGTACGTACGTAAACTCGTTATATCGAGCGATCTCAAGATAATGTTCTCGTGACATTATTATATATCGGTATTTACCGTGTTTTTTTTTCTTTTTTGTAATATTTTTTTTCTTTTGCAGTCGACGTTTATTACATACATACATTTTTCACACATAATTCTCCAAAGGTAATTCGCCAAATTACATACTCGAAGAAACTCGCGTAATACGAAAAGCAAGTAGCAATTACATCGCTTACGACGCGTTTCGCAACGGGCGGAAAATTGTCATCCGTGCGGGTGAGTCGAAGTCCGAACGGTCGGTCGCGCACGAGCTCGCGTCGAAAAGCGTGGCAACGTGTAACGTGTACTTTCCAAATGAAAGAAAGTGGAAGAAATAAGCGTGAGAGGAAAAAGGAGGGGATGAAAAAAATGAAAAATAATAAAAGTAATTGCAAACCCGTGGCATCGGGCGTCGGCGTTCGCGGACGGACACGTGTCTAGCGGTCGAATCGCCGACGAGAGATATCACGCGCGGAGCGCGAAAAAAAGTAGAAAATAAAAAAAAACCTCCCCCCGATGTACGGTACGATAACTTTTGTGGACACCGGAGTCTCGTCCGGCGGTTGTCGTTCGATAAAAATATGCCAATTCGTACGGGAAAATACCGTGAGAAGCAATTTGCGATCAAATAATTACGACTAATTGCCGAGTAATAAAAAAAAGAAAAAGAAAAACGTTATTTTACGTTTTCGTTTCCGCGTTTTTTTTGCGGACAAGAATTGACGTTACACAGCGACGATCATTAATATTCCTTTTGTGATTAATTCTTCGATAACTCTTTAGCGGAGAAATTGAAAAATAAAGAATTAGGAAGAAAAAGTTGATTTTATTCGACGTTTTATCGTGACGATAATTAAAATTTCTGTTTCCGATGAATTATTCGAAAATACAGTTTTTTTCAGTATTTTTTTATAAAATCGCTCAACTGCGACCCTATGAAATAGACATATTGCGGAAGTCGTGGTGAAATACGAGAATCGATTAATCGAGACTCATTTTTCGTACGAGACACGCGTACGTATGGTCGAATGGCACGGAGCGAGAAAATCAGTGTGTACGGAGTTTAGACACACACACACACACACACACACACACACACACACACACACACACACACACACACACACATGCACACACATATACATATACACGTACAATAGAAATCTTTGGAGAAGCGATTATTGACCCGCTTTGCTAGCGGCTCGGTGTGATGCTGCCGGCAAAGCAGTGACGACAATGGAGCTCATTGGACATTTGAGAGCGCGCAGCTACCTCTATATCCACTACCTACCCCTATCTCTCGTACATAGGAGACTTCTCCGTCCTACCGTCCGACCCCTCGCCCTTCCCCCTCGTCCTTCCTGCGACACGATTATACGTATAGACGCCGAAGACGACGAAGACGACGACTATTATAACTATACGCTGGAGGGTGTATGCGCTTGCGGGGGCGCTTCAACCCCCGATATATATATACTTATCTATAATGGTCGCATTTCGCTCTCTCTCTCTTCGCACTCTCTCTCTCTCTCTCTCTCTCCCTTTCTCACTCTCATTCTACTACATCCCCGCCAAGGCTCTAAGATTTAATCCGTTAATCTATTCCCGTAATAAGGAATCCATAATGAGCCGAGCGGCAGATACCGAGGGAGAGAGAAAGAGAAAGAGTGAGGGAGAGAGAGAGAGAGATATAGAGAGAGAGAGAGAGGGGCGCAGAGTAAACGTATTTTCTCTCAAAGAGCGAGACGGCGGTATAAGAAGATTCGCACGGGTCGGTGGGGGGGGGGGGGGGGGTTAAGGGGGAGCTGGTACTTTACGGAGAGGCAGACGTGAACGGTGATAGGGAAGAAAGGTGCATAGCTTTCGCGCACCAGTTACGCGAACAGTGAGTTCTCGCGAGTGGGCGTAGGAGGGGAGAGAAAGCTAGAAGAGTGGGCAGGGGTAGGGGGTTGAACAGGGGGTGGATATATATATAAGGGCAGCGCAATCCGCGAAGATATCTCTCCCTCTCTCTCTCTCTCTCTCTTGTTTTAACGAGACGAGAAAGAGCGAGAGGGGTAGAGTTCTAGAAGAGGATAGCTATGGTGAAGGAAAGGAAGAGAGAGGGCGTGAAAGGAATAAGGCGTCGTGGAAGGAGGTTAATTAAGCCCTCCTAATATAACTTCTCGGCAGTAGTAGCAGCAGCAGCAGCAGCACCTAGGATACAGCTATATAGAACGAGAACGACGTCGACAACGACGACGACGACGACGACGACGACGACGACGGCGAAGACGACGACGAGTTATCGAGTATTATTCTGCGAATGTGTCGACCTCAAAGACAATGCCGTTTCGGCGCGTTGAATTTATTTGTGTCGACCCTGGGTGGGCTTTGCGAATATGCTCTATATAGAGTCAACTTTCTCTATGTATATGCATGTTTGTATATTGATATATAGATATGTATATTTATAGTACTTTTCCGAGCTTCCCCCGAATGACACAGCCAGTCGAAAGTTCTAGTATAACGACTAAATTAAATTTAACACAGCTCTCGGTAAACACGCATGAATATATATATTTGGTATATTTCGTATTACGTATGTGTATTTGTGTTTTTATTTATTTTCGTATTTAAGCTCGAGTGGGTGGCAGTGCGGAATTTTATTCAAGAAAGAACGAATAAGGGTGAGAAAGATAAGAGGGTGAAAGAAAGGGGTAAAAGTGTGGTTGCGAAAAGATGAATTTTTGTATTATCATAGAGTATAATATTCACTCGTTCCTTAATTCATACGAAACGTTTGAAAATCTCGTGAAAATTTATGCTCGACAATTTATATGCATCTCTCGGCGTTGTAGCGCATCGATTTATCGCTCTGATTATAAAGCCCGAGTCGGTGTCGTCGGCCAGCGAATAAATTTAATCGATATACATTTTACATCGATATTCCAAATTTTTCCACGTAACTCGAGTATACCTCGAGTGTAACAAAACTCACGAAGAAAATGAAATTCATTACGACGCGATAACTATCGATTTAATTTAATTTATTTTTTTTTTCTTCTTTTTATACCCGTTCGGTACTCTGAATCTAGTCACGAAATTACGAATTATCGAATTATTCAAATGGCTCGTAATGTCTGAAAGTAAAAAAAAAAGTAACGGATATAACCCGTTATCAGTAGAGTCGAAAGATAGCATGAAAATATCCCGACGATATATCAAGATCCGGGAGAAATGCAAATTTCATTTCATCTGACTTGACAATGAATTACCGTGCGAATCGTACAGCCGTGACTACTTAACAAGTATTCACTACTGGGACGACCCTCAACCCCCCAACCCCCCTTTCCCAACCGAGCTCACCGATCAGTTTCACCGTGCGACGTGTAGAGCGCGATACAGATCGCGTATTCTCCAGGGAAAGGCCGATACACGAAAAGTGCACATAATACACATGGTATTATAGATAAAAGCACGTACACTTGGACACGGACGCGTGTACACAGACTTTGGAGTAAGAGCGTACGACGGTCATTACGGTCGTTACGGTAATTATGCACTGACGTTTTCCTCGGTGGCCCCGTCCTGCTCTTTCGTCGTATAACGAACGATCCATACTTATATACATTTATATATCAATATATATATATATATATATATATATATATATATATATATATATATACACATATATACACACGTGTGTATAGATGGAGACCCAGGCTAGCGTGAAGACTTCGTAGAAGCCATCAACGACGAACAGTGTGCGCACTTATACATTCGTACCGTATACCCCCGTGTATATGTAGGAACGTGCCACCGAACGCTCGACACACATTAAAAGAGATTCAGCGACGCCCGTTTGTTAAGGCAGAGGGGAATAAATTATTATCACGTTGGCATATTAAAACCCGGTCAATCTCACGAGGCTGAGCTTTAATTCGCGATATATATATATATATGTATATACTCGTTGTATATATAACAAAACTACTGTACTACACAAATTTCACCAAGTACAATCGTAAATCGTACGAGTAAATATTCGTGCGATTATTTCTATCGAGTTTGTTTTAAATTAAAAATTTCTTTTTCTTTTTAGTCGTTTATAAAATTTCACCTACGTGTGCCGATAGAAATTCGCAATTTTAATTAGAATCGTTATTGAATAAAGGTCATGAAAAATAAACGATTGTAATTATCGATCGGGAGATGTGTAATTTGATTAAACTTTCCAATTCGACGATAAAATTAAATATCATCCTGACCGGTAGTCTCTTATCGAAAATAATAATAAAAAAAATTGTATTCGTCGAACGTGGTAAATCGCGAAATGGGTTGGCCTATTCTAACTTCGGAAGTGGCGCGAGTTCCTGCGAAATAAAATACATTTATGAGCGCGCGTTATAACGTCATCATTTCGAGGAAGACTTTTATTAATCGTCTCTTCGCTGATTTCTACGACAAGTCCTTGAATATCGCACGTACATACAGAAACACAGACAGACACACACACACACACACACACACACACACATAGACACGAACGTAAGTATAATTCGCGATAGATGAGCGCGGCAATCAACTAAGATCATTAGCGAATGCCTGAACGGTAATGAGCGTGATTGTATAGCTGCGTGGAAACGACGAGCGAGAGACGCTAGATTCATCCCATTCCTCGCTCTTCCAACCGCTCTACCATTCTATATACGCATACGTATGTGTACCATAATAGAAATAACAATAACAATAATAATAATAATAATAATAATGTTATGCCGACAAAGTTACTCGGTTTCTCATTCCTGGAGCCGGCACGATAATTATCATCGTACCAATTATTATCAGCCATGAAACAAATAATTCGATCTCATTGGCTCCTACCGTCGAGCAGCACGTTTCTTGTATATTCGAGCCACGTGTGAAAATTTAATGGCAACCAGGCGGCAATATGTCTATGATGTATCTACTACTTATGTGAGAGAACGATGAAATAATGAGTTGATGAGGTGCTCGAGCATTATCGGCACGTCATCGTGATCGAGAAGCAGGAGAGTGGCATGCTACGGTTCGTATACCGAGGCTACGTAAACTAATAGCGGAGTGCAATATATGTATGTTGCTCGTATGTATATGTAGGTATGGGTGTACTATGTATGTGGACGTATGTGAGTATATAAATGTATAGCTGTCGGGGAACTGGCACACGCGGCCCACAACTTGATTATATTTCCGGGCGAGTTTGTGCGTCGACCAGCACGTATATAATGTACTATATATGTACAGGTAAAATACACACAGGGCAGGTCGAGTACGGTCGAGCGTGCCGGGCGCGCGTATCACCAGTTGCGAGAGAGGGATGATGAAGAGAAGAGATCACACAACCCTCCCGAGTGCTTATAACGTAGACTGTATTACATTATGTATATATATATAGTATATAAACGTGTGTTATATTACGTACACTATGAAAGGTTGAACCTCTTCCGGCTGCTAATATCGCGTTAGCTAATCTCTCACCTTTTCTCGCTCATATAAGGACTGAAGGAGTGTTTGGTGAGGGTGAAAGGTGGGGAGAGGGAGGGGTTGAAGCGCGAGAGATTCATGCGCGTGTCTCACCGAGGGACGAGTTAATTTCCATCTCTTTGATTTTTGACGACCTTCGTGCAACGGAGAATTGCCTCGCGTCTGTAGGTACGCTGTTTTTGCTATTATCCAGTCTCTCTTTAGGCTTGTTCGGGGCTGGCGAACCTCCTTTTCTACCTATTTAACGTCCCCGAAAAGCCCGCCACCCGTCGTCTCGCGGGCTCAGGACCAGAAGGAAAATCTCGGGCCTGAGACGTAGAAAGTTCGAAGGGGTTGAGAGGGCGAAAGGGCACGAAATGCAAAGGGCGAGAGAGAGAGAGGGAGGGAGGGAGAGGGTAAATCGTCGTTGAGCACTTTGCTCAATTTTACACCCAACGTCGTCAAGGTTATAGGCCATCTGATAAAGCACCTTCGCTTGTCGCGCGAGAGAGCGAGAGAGATAGTGAGTGAGTGAGAGCCCATTTTCGCTCCTTTGATGTTTCACCGGGTGAGAGGAGGGGGCAAGAGGACGAGTGATTTTCGCCGGGTTAGCTTGCAGTTATACCAACGATTCCCTAGAGACTCGCGATTCCCTCCCCCTTCGTTCACGCTCGATGATCGGCTACACAGAAACCACGAAACACTTGAAATAATTTACAGCTCTCCTTACTATTCATAATTGGTCCAATAAATATCTCTCATTATTCTGAATTATTCGCATAATTAACAAAAAAAACAAATTATTACTTTTTCTTTACAATTTATACAAATTTGATTAAATATTGAATTCACCACAAACTAACTGCAAAATTTCGATACTTGATTATTAGTACACTGATAAATTTAAAAAAAACGGTTTATGAAATTTCACGTTACAGTAATAACAATTGCTAATTTATGATTGCTAATCACCGAGGCCTAGGATGGCAGCGCGATGGCGTTGTACAACGGCTCGGAGAAACGGAGCTGTTAGATGAGCGGGGTGGTAGAGGGGCGGGGAGGGGGTCCTAAAATACACGCGCACACGTGCACAATGCGCATGTATACGTGATGTGATAGAAGGTCGCAGAAGAGGGAAACCTAGCGGAGCGGAGTGCGAGAGTGACACTCTTGGTAATTCCAACGTCGTTTCCCAACTGGAGTGAGGGAAAGAGGGAGAAGGACGGGATTGGGTAGGGGCGGGAGGGTGCTTGATGTCGTGTGCTAGGCGCCATATAGAACGTTACCTCGTCGCACTATCGATCATTCGGCAGGCCTCATAATTAGCAATTAACTATATCCATTAGTCCCTGATATAATTACCATCGCGCTATATAACTACTGCCATAAACGCGGAGGGCTCAGCGTTGCTGGCGTAGCGTCG
This sequence comes from Netelia inedita, assembly GCA_964017225.1. Taxonomy (NCBI): domain Eukaryota; kingdom Metazoa; phylum Arthropoda; class Insecta; order Hymenoptera; family Ichneumonidae; genus Netelia; species Netelia inedita. Next base: position 41,387,407 of record OZ024921.1, read on the forward strand.
AACGATGATGAGGACAAGGCACGCGGACGACTACTAACGTCATGCGGTCTCTCCGTCTGTCTCGTTCTGTACCGGTAGTAGCGGTGGACGATAACCTCTTCCGGAGGCTTCGGTCTATACACAAGGTGTGGGTGAAGCAGGGTGCGGGGAGGGGTAGGGGTTAATTTTACTCGCTGCACATCGGAATAATTATACGATCGATAATTTTTGGGATTGGAGAAACCTGAAGAGAAAAAGAGAGAAAGGGATAGAGGGAGAGAGTGTCGAGAGGGTTGATTATCACTGTAAAGGGCCTGTGTGCGTGCCGGGGTTGAACTAGAGGCAATGTACGAATGTAACCGATGCTTTATATTCGAAACGCTAATATATTTTCATCGCTGCCCACCAGCTACGCACGAACTTCGTAAACCCACCCCTGCTATCTATTTTCAATGTCTCGTCGTTGAATTCACCAAGAGCGTACCCATTCGATTTTTACAGCCCTCGATGATAAACCGCATTTACATCGAAGTTGAAAATATCAAAAGAAAGGCGATAAAATTCGGCATCGTTTGACCAGTATTTTCTTACCGTAGGGCGAAGGTTGTATTCCTTGTCTGGAAATAGAAAAAGAAATTATAGGGCGAAGGAGGGTGGTTAGCGACACATTTCGTTTCATGTGTTTGCAGAGGCGGTTACCTTGGTACGTTTAAATGACATATATTTCATAACCCTCGAGCCACCGATAGACTACTACCCCCTCCCGCCCCAACCCCAGCCCCTCTCACCCCCTAACTAACGTCTATTATACTCTATTGAAGCAAAAGGATATCGTTTTCAACGTAGAATAACACACGTGTGCGTCAGCGTGAATTCGTGACGCGAGAGGCCGCGGCGAGTTCACAATGTGTGTCAGCAACGTATGAAAGTCTAATATGTCGAAACTGTACCGCGGTAGGAGTTCTGATGTGTACACACCTTACGGGAATATATCGTGCGTCTTCTCTCTCCCTCCCTCTCCCTCTCACTCCCTCCCTCTTTGGCTCTCTCTCACACACACATACACACACACACACACACACACACACACACACACACACACACACACACACACACACACACACACACACACACACACACACACACACACACACACACACACACACACACACACTCCGTCTCTCTTTCTCTAATACGACAAGCTCGCCCCGAAAACTTTTGCGTAATTATTATCGGTGGAATTGCCATAACCGTTGATTATGGCCATTACCAACTGTCGGTTAAATATAAGAAGGTTGGGCGCTACGTTTGTATATGTAAGTTTCATATATATATATATAGGTGTAGTTTGGAATTAGCGGCGTGTGCTAGGAACGCACGGCCTAGGAACTATCTTGGATATAGCCCGCTGATTGCGGAATTAGAATTTATATGGATCCGTGCACGCGAACTACCAGGGGTTCCCAAGCGATAGGGTTTGCAACCCGATGGTAGATCGGGGTGAAAACCACCCCTTATTATTCTTCGGTAAAGACCAACCGTTCCCCGTCCTCCCGTTACACAGAACGAAAAGCTTCGATCCTTCATGATGCACGACGTGCTGGCACCATCGTCCGTATTTCTACCGTTCGATATCTCTGACGAAATCTTTATGAAAATCCTACGAACTCGTTGATAAAACTGATAAAACTCGCTCGAGTCGTTAAGCAACCGTGTTTCATCCGAATTCACCGCCAACGTTTTCAGTACGGCCTAGGTAGGAAACGTTTGGGAATGATGAAATATCGTTCTTAATGATTTTACGATAGGAAGATTTATCGTATAAAACAATGGTGGTACTTAAGTGGTGCGAGAGCGAGATAGAAAAATGTTTGGGGGTTAACGCGTTCTTTCGTTCCACCGCCATCCACGTCGAGATCCCGTCATATACATACATTTATAAATCCTTCCTCCACTTTCGTGGCTCGTAACCGTTGCACACGGCTTTCTCATACGCCGTTGGAGCAACGTTCGATTCTCTTATGCATATGTATAAGTGAGACCGAGGTCTACGGCACTCGAATTGATGAAATTTCCAACATTAATTGTATCACAATGGTAATTGAATCTGCGCGAAGCGCCCTTCTATTTGAACAATAGTTGGTTATATTATGCAGATTTCCGTCGTGGCCTGCTCCTCTACCTCGGGTCTTTCCTCCATACCCTTCCTTCGTTTCTCCTCCTTTTCTCTCTATCGCGTTCTCTGCCGTGCTTTCTGCACTTCTTCAACGTTACCCCGTACCCTTCCACCGAAGAGGTTGAAACAAGAACGAGAGGGAGAGAGAGAGAGAGAGAGAGAGAGAGGCCTCAGCACGCAGTGAGAGAGGGCGAGAAAGAGAGTCAAGGGAGGGTAGGAGGAGGATAGAGAGTATGAGGCGGAAGAGAAGCCATCGCTGCGGAAGAGAGCTGGAGGGAAAACCGAGAATGGGATGAGACACCAACCCTGTACCCGGCAGGAGTAGCAGCAGCAGCAGCAGCAGCAGGAGCATCAGCCTCGCCTTGCTGTTTAAACACAGACGATATCAGAACTACCCTTACCCTCTCCGCCCCTCCCACCCTCCTACCTCGAACTAAAATCGTACGCGGAGCAGTTGCCGGGGTTAGATGCCTCTTCGTGAACGCGAGCTCTCCTTCGCTATTATCATAATTGCGCTTAAAGTTCAACCAAAGTAGCGGAGGAGTACGACTGACCTCCCGTCGTACCATCGTTGTTCTCTCTTGTCTTACTTCTGTTATATATCTATAAGCATAAAGACAGCGGGGTTGTTACGTAGAGAATCTCAGAGTCAGCATAGAGAGACAACGTTGTTTCGACAACTTTGGGATTTCGCGTCTCAGCAACCGCAGTCTCACCTAGCCTCATCCTCCCTCCGCGCGCTAACTGATCCCACTGTGATGATCAACCCCCCTCTCGCTAAATCACGACACATCCGAGGCTCGTATAGCACCTCGAATCGAAAACTATTTCAAATTGACTCGAGACTCATTTAAAATCCTCGTTAATTTATTCTCACGTTTATTAGTTAATTACGATTGTTTCAAGCTAAAAGTGAGATAATTAAATTATTTTATCATATTCGTGATTTATGATAATTGAGTTGATTTTAATAGAAAATATTTTATTAATGTATAATAATGTGAAATTGAGTTAGAAAACAGTTGTACATGATTTGCATTCCGATCGACCCTTGCAATGTCCTTGAAGATTGAACATTGAGAATTGGATCTTATACGTCTGGTGATCGATAATCGTATAGAGCCGAGTGAGATTCGACGATCATCATCAAGACCGATATAGCGGGAGCGTGTATATCGCTTTCGCAGGTGTCCAACCGCGCTAATCGTCGCGCGCTGGGACTATCAGGCAAACTCGCCGCGTCTCACCGTTAGAGCCCCCATGATATATACACCCGTGAAGCGGGGAGGAGAAACTGAGGGATGAGGAAACCGAGAGAGAGAGAGAGAGAGAGAGTGAGAGAGGGTGGAAACGAGAAGGAGTGCAATGTGTAGAAGGGGGCAGGGTGTACTTCGGCGCACATATAGTCAGTCGTGAGAGAAGCTTCAGCGGTATTAGGGACGTGTTAGGGTTGTCGAGGGATACCACCGGCAGAGACAACAAAAGGACCGCACGCATCGAGACGTACCACTGGACAACGTCACATTACGCTGAAATTGCTTTCGCTCTTCGTCCCTCCAGAGAAAGAGGGAGGGGGATGAACTACTCCTACTACATCTCTTCTGTCATTGATGTACGAAATTTTCTGAACATTTGTACGAGTTGATGATGTTCGAGGGGATCGATCAATCATAAAAAGAAACCTTCAAATCTCAAGGCCGAATCAAGGACGAATGCGGAATTATAAATCTAAACAGTGGTTCGATTTTTTCGAGTCAACTATTGTTGAACTATTGTTTAATAGAAGATTGCAGTCGTTTCCAAAGTTTGAGGGAAAAAAATCATGGAATGGTGAATTCATAGTTGATTAGATATTCGTGGCTTTTCCTCGTCGTCGATCATCCCCTAACGAAGATTTCTCGATCGAGTAGCGTACGAAAGAGGGCTTCGCTCTCTCTCTCTCTCTCTCTCTCTCTCTCTTTCGCTATCCATATCCGTCCTCGTAGGTTTTCGGGAAGAGAGGGCACGTGCATGCACCGCGTGTGCAAGCGAGTGGGAAGGAAGGAACGGGTAGCGACCGAGGCCAGATCGTAGCGTGTAATGCAGATTTCGGTCATTTTAGTCGCGTTTGACGTCCGTTCCCGGTATTACTGGGAACTTGTGTTCAGCTACGGCGCCGTTGCACCCGTCGACGTATATGCTATACGACGTGGATAGGGCCACGGACTTTGCTACCGCGCGCGCTGCGCTCTGTGCTGCTGGTGGTGTGCTCGCCCCCGTAGTGCTGGGCTCTCTCTCACTCTCTCGTAGACCTGCCAGCGAACCAGCCAGCCAGCCAGCCAGCCAGCCAGCCTGCCTGCCTGCCACCACCTCATTTGAATTTCTAATTAGGAAACCTCCATGCAATTATTGGATTAATGTAAATTACGAGAGCTGGCTCGGTCTCCGCCACAGCTACCGCCGCCACTACCACCAACACCGCACAAGGGTGGAACTCTCACTCGTTCCATCTCTCTCTCTCTCTCTTACCCTCTTCCATCCTCTGGTGCTACCTACTACTCTGTTTCTCTCTCTCTCTCTCTCTCTCTCTCTTGCTACACATCCATTTCTCCTCTCGTTCGCCCAACCTCTGTCTTTCTCTCTCTCTTGCTCAACCACCCTCCCTCTCCTCTCAGCAGGGGCTGGGGATAATTAAAATCCGTTGATTAATATGTAAATTTAATAAGATTACTGTTCTAGGAATGCCCGGTTCAGACAAGACCGCGCGCGAGAGAGTGAGAGAGAGAAAGAGAGAGACAGTTTGGGTGAGCTAGGTAGGTTTTCCGATTGTGAGAGCACCCTTCTACCCCCTTTTACCCTCTCTCTGAAAAGAGAGAGAGACAGAGACAGAGAGAGAGAGAGAGCGATAGCAGATCCCCCGCATCTCTCTACGACTGGCCGGTTTATAGTTTCTACGTACGTATACAGGAACCACGAGGTTTCATGTAAGAACAGGTGCAATCGTTAAGCATGCAGGCAACTCCTTCCACCACGGGTCTCCTTCATCCCCTCTGTTCCCTCCTACTCGCCATTCTCGGACTACTTTACCGAGAGGGAGTTTCGGTAATGCTGAAACTTCTCGATTACTTCCTCTCCCTCCTACCTTCCACGACGCTTAACGCTGGTACCCCAGGTGATAGCAGGCACTCGCAGTGATTTTCATCCCCCTTCCCCCTTGCGGTGTATATCAGATGAGGATGGCAACGCATATACCTCACGCGATTATCGTAAATATAACGGAAATCGGTTGTATAATTAGGTCGATCAATGTCGAGCCGGAGTAACCATTTCCTTGGAACACAAGCCGGTCTAATAAAACCGATAATTTCGTTCGATATCGTTCTTATACGGATGGTGAAGAACGTTGCGATATTCCATTACAACCAAGCTGAATTTAGATTTTCCGCCTTGTGTCAATTTTCCACGTTTGTCTTTTCTCGAAAATCTCACTGATCGCATCCCGCAGCCTTTGATCGAAAACCCTCCATCCATTTGCACAATTTTAGAATCTCACCCCGTGCTAGTGTCGCACTCGCGCATTCATGATGTCAAAATCGTCGTTCATCCTCAGACAGCCATGCGAGAGAGGTACATGACGTCGAGGTAGAACGAGAGGCAAAAAAAACGGTACGAGGCTGATGACCCTGCACACACACACACACACGCGTTGATGTCGTAGCGGCCTACTGGTCTTTTTTCGATTTTTTCCCCGTTTTTTTTCCTGGCGGGTGAAAATACAATTCGAAAAATTCGACAATAAACCTGATTCGCGAATGGCACGCGCTTTTTTTCCATGTGTGATATAGCCGTATACCTATATCTATATATACATATGTATACGTGTCTCACTCGTTACCGCGTATATAAAAATGCAGCTCGCTCTTCCCGATGCGCAATACTCACCCTCTCACTCTCTCTCTCTCTCTCGCACTCTCTCCTCTGTGCGTTGTGCCATGCCCGCCTGTGCACAAAACTCGCGAGAATGTAGGTTCCGCATCGAGAACGGCACCGCGGCAGTATTGTTCGGCATTGGACACAATGCGCCCGATTGGTTGGCTAGATTTTTACAACATTCGTCGGACCCAGAATTTTTTTTCAACTCTTCCTCCCCCATTTTGTTTCTTCCTCTCTCTCTCTCTCTCTCTCTCTCTCTCTCTCTAACTCTATTCGTGTGTTGAATCACACGCACACGGAAGAACATTGCGCGAGAGCTTGGCCTCTGGTCCACCAGCAGGGAAGCTCGTATAATCGTTGACGCGTCTCTCTTTCTCTCTCTCTCTCTCTCACACTTGTTCATGTCTATATACCCCCTGCGATTTGCATACACAAGCCAAAAGAGTATACCCGGAGAGAGCAACGCTTCGTGATGCTTCGCGAGAAACGGGAATATGTGACTATAGAAGAACGCGCGTGTGCGCGTGTGCTTGCACCGTTGGTTGCGGGGGATCGGGTGTGATTTTGCCAGGCCCTACACATCTCGCGACCCGCTCAAACTCTCGTAGCCATTTTTTTTCAACCCTCCTCTACATGCACACACTCATACACGCAGAAAGAGAGAGAGAGACGCGAAAACTCACAGACAGAGCGGACTATAATGCGACGGGAAAACGCAGCAGACGACAATACCGCGCTCTAACCCTCCCACGCGTTGTTTTTTTGCCTATGGTCAACGCCAAATAAGCCTTTTTCATCCGCGACCTTCCATCCCTCCAACCCTTCATTTACAACCCCATCCTCTTGCACCCGACCGTTGGCAGTCATGCAACTTCGACGACTGCAATGTAACCTCCCTTCGTATTACCAACCTCCCCGCTTCGATTCACACAATAATTTTACACATTTATAAAACATTCCACGTACTTTTAAACTTGAGCTGTTAATCGTGCTCAACCCACGTTGACATTCACTTTGTTTTTTTCTTATTGCAATTTTTACTTCATCGAGTATTTTCTCGGCTTTCGCCATCGACGATATTTCGTTATTAGGATGAAAACAAGGGGGAGAAGCGGCTTGAGAGTCCGCAAGCGGTGTTTTATTCGCGGTTCGAGAGAACGCTAGAAAGGTGGGACGGGCGAGGGCAGGGGAACGAGAAACAAAGTCTCGAGCTATGTCCCCGAACTGGAATAATTTCGAGTTATCTACCGTCACCTGACACGTGTGGGCAAATCGAATATCAAAACTCCGCGAGTCTATCCGTGGTTTTGTAGCTGTGTATGACTGTGCGGTAGAGAGAGAGAGAGAGAGAGAGAGAGAGAGCGCATTGGAAAAAGTACACGCGGCAGGTGGAACGTGCGCTGGGTTGCTGGTCGCGTATTTTCTCGATAACTTAGTTATCGCGAAGTAACGGATTTGTCTGTGTCGTGTTCGGTTAAAATTTTGCAGTCCGGTCGATGCAAATTTTTTTATACTCTCTTTTGGGGGTGTGTTTTTTGCTATTTTGTTCGGACGAGCCTGAACGAACGGGGAGAAAAAAAGCATCATCGCTATCGTAATCCCCCGACGAGACTGTGAGCGCAGTTGCCCACGTTCCCGCCCCTCTCCCCACGTGCGATTCTCTACGGGCGTAACACACGCGCTTTCTACCCTAACGTCGGCTATCTCTCGTTCGTTTTCATTCTTTCCCTTTCTCTTTTCTCTTTTATCCAACACACTCGCGCACGCGGCGTTTTTCGAGTTCGTGCACACCTCCAAACGATACACGTACTCGCGTATATAGGAGACAAAATGTGCCTGGAGGGGGTTGAAAGTCGAGAGGGTAGGGGATGTAATTCGAAGTTGCCGATGCACGATACGCGGAAATTTGAGAGAGAGGGCAACTAACAAACCCCAATAAAAATAGTATGCGCTTTCACGCATTTGCGAACGAACGTTGTCATTTTATTTCGTTGTGAAAAAAGCTGGTTTGGAAGAGGGGGATGGGGTAGGAGTCGCGGGCCGGCGTCCAGGCGAGACGGTACGGAGCGTATATAGATACGCGGGCAATTCAATGACGGACGGAAGAGAATTTTCGAAAATAGCAGTGTCCGACAGCGATAATTATTATGGATATTGACGCCACGTGTTAATGCACCTCTGTGTATCAACGGACACCTTTTCAACCCCTCGCCCATTCTCTCTCACTCTCTCTCTCTCTCTCTCTCTTATGGTCAGTCAGACCGCGCTAAATAAATTTACTTTTATACACAAACTAGCGCCCCCTTGTGATATCGTCACAACCCCTACAACGTGACTCCGGCAACGTCGACCAAACGTCCGGACGAGTGCCCGAGTCTCGCGATGTAAAACTTTTTCTACTTCGAGAAGCGTTATTTACACCAACATATTATAGTTATATATAGATATTTGCGTTGTATATATAAATATACGAAAGAAAAAAAAGAACACTTATGTAGAGACATTTACACACGTGTACCGGTTTATATCAACGACGTACGTTTGACTGGGCACAATGAGGAGACACGTGTATATGCGCGCGCACACGTACACGAGAGTACGGTATCGCTGACACCGGTGCAGTAAAGTCGCGTAGAGTTATCGCCCAACAAAATTCAACCACTCAGGAAATTAATTCACGGAATGGCGTTTAGCCCGTTGGTTGGTGGCCAAGGGGAAGGCGAGGGGATTTGAAAAAAAAAGAAATTCGTCACGCCCCCGCATCCATACCACGTAGACGAACATGAGTGTTGTGACTCTCCTCCCAACACCCATTCGACCCCCTTCTCCGTTTTACCCTTCGTCGCGTAACATTTACTGGCCGACGTTTCGATATTGTTTATCATTATTACGAGCCCTCTCGCGCTTAATCGTTTGTAAACGGTAAACTCGGGAAGTTTCACTTTTGTTCCCCGGTTTCCCTCTCTCTCTCTCTCTCTCTCTTTTTCTCTCTCGCTCTCTGCGTCATAGGACCGCGAATACGAGACAGTTTCGGTTAAAACGTGTATATGTATGGGGAAAAAGAGAGAGAGAGAGAGAGAGTGAGAGGGAGCAGAGAAAGCCCACGCATATTTAACGATGGAACGATGGATACAATGTGTCTGAGTGTCTCTTACTTTATAATGTATTTATGTATGTACACCAACAAACTATATATACACATATATGTATATATATGTATATACGGTTCCTCAAAAGTTTGTGCGTTGAAAAATTTAACGAGTTTTCGATATCGTTCGCGTGGACCGAGGGCGATACGACGAAGGAAGGGGGTTAGTGGAGGGGGGTGATGGAGGAATTTAATTACGATAATAACAAACTATAGTACAGTTCGTGGCCAAGAACTAATTACGATAATGATGATAATAGCTAACTGTGTATAACGGCTACGTGGGAGGAATTATGAGCAGGTAAACAAAACGAAACAAAAAATGAAGACGCGTCCGACGTAACATCATCAAAAACGTTCGTCGGGCTTTCCGGTCTCTTGGTTGGTGGGGAGATCCGACGAGACACTAGTGGTACGCGCAAGGTGGAAGTGAGTGGAGGGTGGAGGGGGGGGGGGGGGTGGATGGTAATGGACCTCCGTAAACGTAGCGTGGGACGCTTCTATCTGTTCACGTCGTACTCTTCATGCAAATGTGCTTGTCTGTTTGTGTGTCTGTGTGTGTGTGTACGTACGATAATGTTGAACTTTATTTAGATGAAGTTTATAACTATAAAACGTGATTCATAATAATTATGGGAGAGAGATGGGTTGATACAATGCCCGCTGGTTTGTGTCCACTATATATATATATATATATATAATTATAAAGGCTAGGCACGTATCCGAATCTCATGAACTTTATCACACGACAAAGTTATTTTTATAAAACACAAAAGGAATTCTCTTGGACGGGACTATTCGTCCGATAATAATTATTTAATTTCGACGTATTAGCCACTTTCAGACTTGTTCGTTTGGCGATCGATGTCGCGACGATAATTGCGATAATTTTCGTTGTTTTTTTTTTAAATTTATTTTTTGTTTTTTTATTATAGTATTCACAGATTTATGACGAGTACCTATCGTTGGATAAAATGTGTAAACGTACGATAAATGCTCGTCGAGTGTTCTTTGCATATTCCGCAAGATATATGTAAATATTGTATACACACACACACACACACACACACGCACACACATACCTTCACACACACATACGCACACATACGCACAAACATACACACACGAGCGAGAGAGTTTCGCGGTTGTGGGAATCGAGTGGTGGATCAGAATTCTAGCGGCGACACCCCAGACCCCGAACGGTATCGGGCGGATTTCACGCGCGCGCGCCCGAACGTTTCACGATTTCGCGTTATGTTTAATTCATCAATTAATAAGTGCATTAACGTTCTGTTTGATTAAAAATAATGAATCTACGAAGTGTGCGCGGGTACGAGTACGTGTTGTCTCGTCGCGCATTCACACCGACGACGATAGCCACGATGTATGTGGAGGGCCCGTCGCTCGTCGCTCGTGTTGCATACTACTACCCCCCCCCCCCCCCCACCCTGCCGTAGCTCCATATACGCGCAGAAAGCTGCAAAAACTGTGGCTATGTTTTTAGCGCGTACCCGCTGCCGACTTCGGTTACGTAAAGGCCTTTTTGTCAATACAATCATTACTTTTTTCTCTCCCACTCTCTCTCTCTCTCTCTCTTTCAGCCACCAACCCCCTCCCTCATTCACTGGCATACAGACATACACACACAAATACTCGTTTGATTACGGATTCTCATAACGCGTCCGCGTGCGCGCGAGCATTATTAAAAAGTACTACCAGCGCTATTATTGCAACAGCTCGCGGTGTACGTTCGGGAAGCAGCGTCACGGACGCAAGCGTATGAGCAAAATGTCCAAGGGGTAGGGGGTTAGCCCGGGTGTTACTCTCGTTTTGCAAATGCTCTCTCTCTCTCTCTCTCTCTCTCTCTGTCGGTCGGACGAGTGGCTCTGCCGTTATTTTTTACGGTGTTTTTCCACACATCCTCCTACCCCCTCGCCGTTCCAACCACTACTACCCTCTCGTGGCGTATACACGCATACGAAGCCCTGTCTTATACACGCACGGTGTACGCAAATTGCGGGCGACATTGTTTTCTCCCGTAACAAATGGTATTGGAAAAATAGCGAATCGAACTTAATGCCTGAAAAAATGCAACGGTGAGAGGGTATGGGAGAAAAAGGGACAGAGAGTGAGAGGGGTACGGACGGATGTTTCAAGAGGGTGCACACCCCCGGCTCGTAATCACAGGCTCTCGCGATAATTACCGTACACGTTGATAATAATGACGATTATTACGATCGTACGTCTGCGAGTATCGCGCGATGATGAATAAATCGTACAAAAAGAATTCATGTAATCAATTAAAAATTATAGTAAATGGTCGCTCTCGTTTCCAATCACATTGAGTATTCGTTATTTTTCGAAACATTCGTAACGACAGAAGGGTAAATTGAATTTTCCTATCGTCATTTATCGAACGCATAAGGACGATAATCTTATCAGAATGAAATTTCAATTGTAAAAAAAAAGAAACCCTCCTAATCGTACGTTGTTGTTTTTCTTGTATATTTAGAAAAAATAATTATTTTCTTTCGATAATCGTGGTGGCTCGCCGACACGCGTGTTGACAGCTGTCACCTCGTCTATAGAAAAATAAAATGCGATATATATATATATATATATTATCGTAGGATATAACTTGGTTCGTGTATAGGAAAAGCGTATTTGCCGCGGGTCCCTCCAGCTAGAATCGCGACCCTCTCTGGTGGCACACAACCCCTCGTCGATCTCTCGGCGTCCCTCTTTCTCTCTCACTCGCTCGGCACACACGAGCCGGATGACGGGTTTAGATTTTAATAAACCCCCACGATGTAACGGCTGGGCAGTAGGCCCGCTCTCACCTCTTTGTACAACAACGCCGTGGAGTTTTCCACAAGAGCGCACCGATTTTTAAATATAGCGAAAAAGCTGGGCTTTTGCTCTCTCTCTCTCTCTCTCTTTCTCTCTCTATATATATATATATCTCTCTCTCTCCCTCTGTGGTAGGTTTGGACGCGAATGAGAGCCGACGTGGCGCAAAAAGACACACACACGTGCATACATAGCTTTAATAGCTATATACATATATATATATAACTATATATCAATATAACCACAAGAGAGAGAGAGCGTCAAAGCTATCCGTAAAACCTTCCGCTTGCCTCGTTGACCCACGAAAAAGTCTCGCCATCCGTGGAATCTTTTGTTTATAATTTTTTGATCATTATACCACCAACGATCGACTAATAATTCTGTCGGCGGGTGCATTCAAAATTTATTGGTTGCCCCTTTCAGCACCCTCGGGGAGAGGGTGGGCTTGAGGAGGGACGATGAGGGCGGAAAACAGCAGCGGGAGGGGAGGTGGGGAGGGGGGAGGCGGAGCAAAAGAGGGAGAGGATGGCGCCGCCGGAACGAACGCGCTTTCCAATAATTTTTTTATCCCCGGTTCGCCTCGTTTCTAGGCGTCGTCGCTCAAAGGGGCGACAGAGAGAAGGGTAAAGAGACGCTCGCGCGCGATATTCGAAGCTTCACACGATATAGATGTACGGTATATGAAGCTTGAAAAGAATAAAAAAATAGAAAAAAAATTACAAATAAAAGGAGACAAACGACGACGATGACGACGAACACACGCGAACGATAGAGAGACAGGAAAATAATAAAAATAGATGAAACGAAAAACACAAACACGAACGGATCGTTCTCTCTGTGTGTGCGTGTGTCGATGTGTGCGGCGCGAAAAAAGTTCGATATTTATCCAAATTACTGGTACGTAAAGTGAAAAGTGGAAAACTCTCGTATCCTTCGTGTCTCTCTTTCGCTCTCCCTCTCTCTATCTAGCTCGCTCGCTCGATTCGTCCCTTCAATCGAGCTAATTTTTATCTCCCTTCGACACTCTCTCGTACTTTTCCTCTCTCGCGATTTTGTTTATTTCGCGAACATTTGGTACGTGTTGTTATCGCTCTTAATACACCAGTTACAAAAGTATGTATCGAAATTTTTCGGGCTCAAGGTATTAATTAATGACGAGTGTAATGAGGAAATAACGAAAATACGTCCGGCTCATTCGTCGTAATTAAAATATCATAATTTACTTTTAATGTTCAGAAATAATTTTCGATAACCCGAAATATTCAATTTCACGTAGCTTGTCTGATAATTTTATTTTATTTTTTACAAGAAACGATTAATTCGTCGCTGAACAAAGAAAATAATTTTTACTTTGTAATTTTTTTTTTGTAACTCTTTTTTATTTTCAGCAACGAGACGGACCCAATATTTTTGGCCATATAAATAAAAGAAAAATAATGTTGTACAATAAACAAAAAAAATGTTATTTCAAAACGTTACAATCCGGGGGGTGGGTTCTGACAGAGCCAAAAATTCTGTTTCGAAAATGGAATTACTTTCGTGTCGTCGATTTCAGAATGCGAGCTCGCATGGTAGAGAAGGACTCACCCTCAATGGGCCGGGAAAACAGAAACGTACGGGGATGGTAGTAATCCGTGTATTATTGTGCATTATAAAGCCGCGACTGCAAAACGAGACAGAGAGAGTCGATTGTCGCGATACAGTGAGAACGACTCGTTGGCAATTTTTTTTTGTTCGCCGGCCGGTACGCCCGGGGGGTTTGAGAATATGATAGAGGGGCCAGAAATAATGTGCTTAGGCGCAGGCCATTTTTTTTTAATATCGTTTCAACCACCCCTCCCCCTACTGCCCCCGCCACAACGATATACACACATCGTTCGTTCTCTCTGCCGCATTCGTTCCTCATACTCTTCCGGGACTACCGGCGTACTCGCAGCATTTTTCGTTGTTTCCAATACGCTTTATGTGAATTGCAGTGTAAAATCTCATTATTATTCGTGTGCAATGCACCCATTATATTCTATGCCCGAAACATTTCGCCTCGTCGATTTTCTCTCTCGCCTCCTGCCACCGATCTTTTTATCCCCTTCCAATTTTTCCAATTCTTTTTCATCGTACCTACTTTGTCCGTTGCGCATTTTTTCTTTTATTATTTGTCAAAATTAATGAATTCAAGTTTATTTTTTTTTTACTTATTTTCCATGACTTTGATTATTTTTACGAACGAGGGGAAAAAGAGTATGTGGATATTTCGTAAGTATGTCTAAGACACGAGTGACAGTTTACGCTTGGCGGGAAGCTGACCGGTAAACCTAGCCCCCGACGCTTTTCCACCCCCCTTGCCCAGGTTCACCGGATATCTCTTCGTCGTTACGGCGAGTTCGCGGCAAGCCCGTTTACCGGATGGCATCGCGAGCTTCATAGGATGGGGGAAGGGAGCTGAAATCGAGTAGAGAGAGATAGACGCCCACACCACCCGGTAAAGCTCGGTGTTTGCTCTCGTACGTGTGGGGTAGAAACGCGAAGCGCGGGGACCGAGAGGTTAATGGCGCGTCGTTGCGTATTCCAGCGGTGTTTGTTTCCCCCGCAGTTGGCAATAAACTAAGATAAATGAATGGCGATGGTGTGTATAGGGTGCTGGTCTCTCGCGCATGCGCGAGGGGTGCGGGGGGGGGGGGGGGGGGGGGTTCTCACGCGCAACTATTATTCCTTCGGACGTTGCTTGCATTAACTTGCATTAAGGTCGGGAAATGAGACGCGAGACTCGCGTCGTGGTACGAAGCGATTACACACGGAAGTGCCTGAATACGACCTGAAACTTTTCTCACCCCTCCCACGCGTCAAATTTGACCCTTAAAATATGAAAAATTTTACAAATTTTGTTTCGCGTCGTCGTCATTTTAATTCTCGGTTTGATCTCGTTCATGCGCACAGGAGGCTACGATCGATCTTTTTGCCATCGATTAATAATTGTATTTCGTTATAAATTTCGGATTGCTCGCTCTGAGGAACGAGCTCCGAGTACCTACAAAGACGATAGTGGTGGTAGATTTTAAGATATGTACGGGGTAAAGGGCGTGGGTGGGGGATAGGTGGGGTTGTATACGAGGAAATCTACTTGCGGGCATGCGGAGACGTCTCAAAATTCAGGCAGAAGAGAGGCTCAGCTCGTAAAGCACAGGAAGACTGCATGCCTACGGGGTAGTGAGGTAAGAGCGAGAGGAAGATCGAGGAAGGTGATGGGAGGTGGAGGAGGGGGATAGGGGGGTAGATATTAAGGCCATTATCGTCGTTGCATATTCATGCGGTATTATAATGAAAATACAGTTTATTACCGAAGATTAACAGCTTCTTACGTCGTGACACGTGAAGATGCCGAGAGAGAAGAGACGGCCTTACCGAACGTCTCGTCACTCGTTTATATATATGTGTGTGTGTGTACGTGTGTGTATTACATTCTCGCATATAACGTGAAATACACACGCATACAGGCGCACACACACACCTCGAGTGAATCGTAATCTCTGGTGCATAGTCGTAATAATCGCTCACCTTGTTAAACCCAAACGGTTTCGAAATAATTGAAATAATTACATTATTGTAATTCCTAATTCTCTCAAATTATTGTTTATATTTATTTTCTTATTTTCTTTCTTTTTATCGGAAAATATTATGATTATAATATCGCAAGTTAAAAAATTAGGCTCCAAAAATCGATATTTTGAAATTTCTTTATTTTATGCGTTTTTAGAGCTTACGTCGATCGGAAATTGCTCGCTGATCACGAATTCGTGGGTAATTTTTCGCTCGCACGAAAAATGATAGGCAAAAAGTCGAAAAAACGTAAAATTTGACAGTTTTTTTCGAGTTTTCGTCTATTAATTTCGAATTATCGTAAAAATAACTATCATTTTCGCGATGTGCGAGCGATTTCCGATCGAATAAGACTATTTTGCACCCTTTGGTCCCGATTCCTCTCGACAGCTGCCGATAGTCGGCATTCGTAATTTATTTTCGCGACTTCAGCGATTCGCGGCGGTGTCAAAATTTATTTTCGTCCAAAAAGAACTTGTAGGAGTTTTACGAAATCGGAAATTTGCCGCGATACGTAAGAATGTTCATCTCGATGACGATAACGATTCGACAAATATTATTCGACGTATTTACGAATTGCATTTAAGGTTGTTTTTTTTCGTTCAACGGAGTACGAATCCCAGTGACAGATTTTTGACTCGGGGTTGAGACCGCGCGCGAACTTGGCGAGAGTAGGAAAAGCATTCGTAAGCCTTTCTGTTTACGAGCCGTAAATAAGTAAATAATTTACACTCGACGACTCCACCGGGCTGGCAAGTGTCAGTGGGGTGGGGATGGACGATGAGGGGGAGTTCCAGGGGCGGGTGAGGGAGATGAGGGGGTTGGTTGCAAGTACGAAAGGTACGAGGAAAGTGGGTGCGATGAAAAGCAGAGAAGCGAAAGGGTAAGAAGTAAAGTGTGAGAGAGTATGTACAGCGGAAGAACCGAGGCGCTGTGAAGAAAGAGAGAGAGAGAGAGAAGTACGAGCGAAATGGTGCGGCGTTTAGAATGAGAAATTGTGCGAGAGCAACGAGGAAAACAAGGTACACGAGGCGAAAGAGAGAACGAGACGGGGAGAGAGAAAACGAGCGTGAGAAGTGTAGCAGAGGCTTGAGAGGAAATCTGCATAATATCGGTAATGCTCAAAATGCGAGTCTCGTAGCCGCTGCCTTGTTTATAATATATCTATAGATACCGAGCTTTTGCACAGCAACCCCCCCCCCGTCTCTCTCACTCCCTCTCTTTCTCTCTCTCCATCCTTCCATTGCCACGTCAACTAAAACTTAATTATAATTAATTAATGCGACTGCTAACTGAGTCGGTGGGACAACTATTGGCCGCTCGTCCACGAAGAACTCTCAACACCCTCTCCGACATTTGCTAAGTTTATACCTATATTTATACATACGTATATATGTGTATATATATGTTTCCGGACATGTCGTAAGATCAAATATCTGCAACATACAATAATAATTTTTCTATTTTTGTCAATATTTTCGTACGATTTTATATATTGATTTTTTTATTCAAATTTATATCGATCATTTCGATCGCACTTGTCTTCGTGAGCCGAGATTTTTTGTCTACTTTCTCTTCGAGCCTCCGAGACTCATAACACCTCTCGCCTCGACGCTAAAAGACATAACATCTCCGTCCGAGAGTCAACCCGAGTTGAGTGCCAAGTCCGCTTCTACTCGACTCACGTATATTTGTATGTGTCGGTGTATATACATATATACTTATGTATATATATACGTGTACACTGCGATGCGCGTAATTAGAAACCTTTGTGCAAAATGAATACCGTTAATTAGCCCGTTTTCCCTAAAAAGACATTACACCCCGCGACGAGACGAGACGCTGAAAACCCGCCGGGGAGCTATACACGCCCGTACCCTCTCGGCGTGAGAAACGATTTTATAATATTGAATTATCGCACGAGCGAAGACAACGACGATGAATGGCAAAAAACTGCAGAGTTAAACGAAAAAAAACAAAGAATAATCATAATTATTATTTTTTTCTTGAAAAATGTCTGAAGGGCGAAAATCATGATGTCCGCCATTAATCGATTAAACGAATTTATCTTCGCTCGATATAAATGATATAATAATAACGAAGAACATCAATTATTCATACATATACATACATATAAATATAAATATATATATGTATGTATAATTGTACGCGTTTTCTCTCAATCTTTGCTCCATCGTTCCATTCGTCGCCGAGGTCCGCACGTTATAGTTTCATGCGCTCTGCCACGGTCACTCTAGCTCGCGGCTTTGCTCGATTGGCTTTCCATAACGCACAACGGTGGAGAACCGAGAGAAAGATGAGGAGAAAGAGAGAGAGAGAGTGAGAGGAAGAGAGAATATGAGGCAAGAGCGAAAGAGTATATAGTGGAGGTTCGGGCTTTCGAGCTCGCGCCCGGCGAGCAATTACAATCTGAAAGGCGCATAAATCAGCTGGTTTAATTAACGCGTTCATTATTATCACCGCGATACCCCGAGAGCCTTTCGCTCGCGAGAGCTATGCTCTCTCACTCTCTCTCTCTCTCTCTCTCTCTATCTCTCTCTCTCTCTTTCTCTTTCTCTTTCTCTCCACCACAATCGCGAGAGCGGTCTCGCGACGCTCAGAGAAATTATACACATATATAGCTAATAGCTTACACCGGTATATAAGAGAACGACAAAAAAAAGAAGAAAACGTGAGACGTATTATAATATCACCGCAGCTCGGAGGGAGAGAATGTGATTTCGTAGGGGGATAGGAATAACGAAAAAAAAAACGTTGCGGTTTCGTTGCATCGACTTAATTCATTGACTTTTTTTCTTCCTTTCGGACGACTCGGGAATGAGCCATACGCGGGCTCGAGTCACCATTTTTTATTTCTAATTGACGCGATCTCGTTTTTTAATTCGAGAGAATGTCGGATAACTGAGCGAAAGTATGTTAAAAAAAATGTGTCAATGATCGAGCCGAGAGATCGAAGGGACTTTTCCGCGAGTCACGACCGACTGAGCCACAGTCAGTCAATTTGCGATTGATGGAAAGAAAAATAAAGAGTCGAGTCTTATGTCGAGTGGATCGTCACGATGTCTCTATTAGCGCTCGCGAGATTAATAGGATTCTTTTTAAGGGTGTATAGAGCTCGTCGAGTGGCATTCGTGGATGGCAGAGTATGGAGTTCCCTTCTCCCCTTTCACTCTCTCTCGCTCTCTCTCCCTCTCTCTCTCTCTCTGCCGATCTCGATGGTTATGTACGCGCGAAGGGACGAGGGTTGAAAAGTCGCTAATAAGCAGAGCGGAAGAGCGTGCGAATGAAGGAAGAGCGAAGAAGGAGAGAGATCAACGGAGAGAGACTGAGAGAGTGAGAAGCAGTGGCAAGGGGTGGAGAACATCGCTCACTCCAAACTCATAATCAAGTAATCACAAATGACGTGGGGGATATATCGAGTGGTACGTTTCACCTATCAGCTAATTCTCTATATAACGATATAGCTATATATCGAGCCAAGCGTCAGGGGCGCTCAAAATGTTTCCCTATATCTTTCTCTCTCTTTCTCCACCTCTGTCTGTCTGTCTGTCTGTCTGTCTGTCTCTCTCTCTCTCTCTCTCTCTCTCTCTCTCTCTCTCTCTCTCTCTCTCTCTCTCTCTCTCTCTCTCTCTCTCTCTCTCTCTCTCTCTCTCTCTCTCTCTCTCTCTCTCTCTCTCTCTCTCTCTCTCTCTTCCATCCATTTTTGCGCTGTTTTTTTTCAGCCTCATCGATGCCTCTATATGTGCCTCGTATAACCATATTTTGTCTATATCTTGCGATTCGCGACGAATCTGCAACCCTCCACCCTCTCGGTTCCAATCTTTCTCACCCTCTTGCCGATTCTTCCTGACGACGACTCATCTAGCCGCTCTGCCTCATCATCTCCTCTCGTCTTTCTCGTATACGCGCGCAGAGGCCAACAGTGATGGAAAACATTCGAAACTCTCCCTCCTTCTCTCCCATCTCGTGCCACCAACGGTGCATTCCTATACGATATATCGGGTCGTATATACTCGGATATTTTTAATTAATCGAATTATTGAACTGTATCGCAATTGAATTGAATTAAGTGTCGCGAGTGATCGAGCTAGCTAGCGAGGCATCGGATGAATCCGTCAAGTCCGCTTTCTCCCCCACCCACCATCCCTTGCCCGACTGTTCTCCCGCAATATTGAGCTCGCTCCAAAAAAAAGAGAGACGAACAATTTTTGCCGTCATTAAAGCTCTCGAGAGATTTCCGTGAATTCAGGTTGCGCACATTTCCGCGAAAGCTCTCGTCTCTTTGGAATTCTCCATCGACATCGTCATCATCATCATCGTTCCTTATGCTGCCACGCCCTCTCTTCGACGTCGTTCCAATTTATTCATTCTTTTTACGGAAATTTATTTCTTCCCTCGTCCATTCACGTAGGAGAAGAATAGAAATGACTCACAGTTTCGATATTTAGCAAAAAATCACCCTTTTTCTTATCAACATCGGCGTTAGAATTATCAACCCCTATGTATATAAACGTCAGGCTACGTACCAACCCCCATCTCTAAATTACCTAAATATCATATAGTAGGTACATCCTACACATTTCGCACTATGTAAGGTACATCCGGTGTCGGACGTTGTTTCATCCCTTCGACCAGTCGTTCAACATGTGGATAAATATATATACACATATGTATTAAGATATATTTATACATATGCATACATAGATATAAATGAATACATGCGATGCACAACCGAAACTGGCTGCTAGCATCAAGAGAGCCAGACCTCCCCCTCCCTCCCTCCGCGCCCCTTCTCATCCCATACCGACACTATGGCAACAACCCTCAAAGTATTCCCCAATGCACAGCAACCAGTAGGCTACTTGACGTATTTCAATTAACCTTATTGCCGTTCGGTAGTTGTACGCCCGGCAAATGTCAAACAAGCATCGTCCACGTTACGAGAACGTATGCAATGTGCATCTCTATACCGATGCAGCGGTATTATCCTTCCGCGTGTTATACATACATATATTTATTGGTGCATCGGGTCTCGTACGTGGGTGACTCTCGTTCGATGGAACGAGGGCTTGCGACCCCTTCGTCGTTTCTCTTGCTATCTTCCTCTCTCTCTCTCTCTCTCTCGCATTCTCTCCATGTCTCTTTCTCTCTCTCTCTCTCTCTCTCTCTCTCTCTCTCTCTCTCTCTCTCTCTCTCTCTCTCTCTCTCTCTCTCTCTCTCTCACCCTGTTACACACACGATGCCGAAATTTCGGATTCCGATAATAACCACAGTCGGGATAATCGTCCGAACGTCGATGCACGCGTGTGAACGAACGCGAGTGTACGTCGATGACGCGACGAGCTTTCGCCCTCGTCGCCGCTTATACTTCTAAATATAGATTTTTCTAAGTCGATCGCATCGTTATATTCGCCAAATTGTTTTTTCCGTCAAGTACGAAGAAGTCTTTTGCAGACGTTACATTTTCAGGATTTTCGTACTTACGGTATATCCGCGTCGTTCGACGGAAGCGCAATGGAATCCAGCGATAAAGAAAAAAGGCTCTCGTTCGATTTCAATTAATTTGCC